>OZ038390.1:5856337-6208837 GCA_964036045.1 Eutreptiella sp. 'Long Island Sound 2002'
AAACACAGCGAGGCAGGCTATGGACGGCCTGTGGACAGAGGTGTGTGGACAGCAAAAACAGTCAAACGACCCCGGCAACAACCAGCACATCCTCAATAGGCCAACTATTGGGCGCCGCTGACACGCAAACGGCACACCATGCCACATTCAGCACAGTTCCAACACACCAACTACTGGGCTCCGCGAACGCGGAAACGACACCAGCAAGAGCACCAGCCGCAGCGGCCGACAGAGAGCAGCGACCCGACGCAACATGCGAAGGGAAGAACGGGTGACCGTCCAGGGCCCCATAAAGGAGCAACAACCAGACGGAATGTCACACAGGAGGGAGGCTGAGGACCCCTGAAATGACGAAATGACGATCACGAAATTGCAATTTTCCACTGCTTTTTTTTGCTTTGCAGGTATGCATCACCGTTGCATGTATCATCCTCTAGCAGCAGCCAGTCCTCCAGTTCGTCAAGTGAGTAAGGATGAGGCTGAAATGGAACACATTTTGGGAAAATAAGTCAAAAAGAGCGTGTAAAGCACTGTTCACATTGTTTTGTGGGTTGCAGCAATGGCCTACGTCCAGTGCTTGGTCTGGTGTTTCAGAGAGGAGGGACCCAGGGCTGTGACTGCACTGTACTTTGGTTGGCCGGCGTTTCGTAATCGTCATTTCGTCATCCCCCCCCCATTATATTCATCCCTGGTGGTGCACACACACGTGAACCACTTGTCGTAGGGAAACCTGTCACACATCTTAGGACCACGATGCACAGCTCGGGGTCTCCGCATTGAACCACTGCCTGTTTGGCATGCCACCAATAGTTGAAGGAATGGCATGTTGGTATCGAAAGCATTGGGGAAAATCCTGAGGTCTGCCAGTCATATTACTCCCCAGGACTGGGGCCCAAAACGGCGAAACTGGACGTGTTGCCGCTGTCATCAGCGCACGTCAGTTGCTGCCGACGATCGACAGAAAATCAACCGCCATTCTGGTTGCATTGGCGCCTTTCTCGTTCGAAATGGACAAGTGCTTTTGGAGGGATTTGGGGATTGTAGAACCCTGCAGCCTCTGTCCTTTTTTGGACAGCACCCTTCCTGACTATTTGATACCAAGCCATCTGCGTCCGGCTCTTGCTTATCAGATGGACGGCGCCAAACACCATCAAAAATTGGCCACAAGACGAAGGTACGGCTGAACAAAGTCCGCATTCTTGGGAAAGGAGCTTGGGGAACTGTGTACGTGGGCTGGAATGAAGTCACTCGTGAACTGATTGCTGTGAAGGAGATTGTTTTCTCGAGCGCAGAGGTGTTTTGCTTACCCTGAGCACCCGCTGACCCCGGCTCATTATTTCCCTGTGGATTGGATTGTAGTTGTTCCCAGTTGCTAGGATGTTCCAAAAGTCCCAGCGCGCCAAAGAGTCTTTCGGCGCACAACTGATTCAATTTTGCGAGAGTACGTTAGCGCGCCGGGCAAAGTTTTCCGACGCTTTGGTGTGGCCCCTCGAGTTGGGGTAAAGGACTCCCACTCTTCGGTGTGGCCACTTGAGTGGTCCGTCACGCACAAGAGGGGGTTTCTTTGATTTTGAGGTGGGTGGCCATGATAGGGCCAACCAGGGTAGGGTGCATATGATCGTACTATTTGTTGGGCGAAAAAATGGGAAGTTATTTGATTGCCAACAGTCATGCCCCGCCCCCCGTTGCGCAAGCACGGCTGCGGTCCCAAAACCCTAGGCAAAACAGCGGTTCAACGCCCACCCTGTGCTTAGACAAGACTCTGCTTGCATGGAACACATGACGGCAAACACACGTAACGGCCCACATCTAGGAGAGCCCTCAGATGCAGATGGTGATGGGCTGTGGAAGGGGAAGATCAGCAATGGCTAAGAATCACATCAAAACAAACATCATTGGGTGGCAATGTGCGGTAAAATGTTTGTAAACCCCATGTGACATCTGGGACCACAAAAACAGTGGTCCCAAAAATTACTAAAAACAACGCTTCAACGCCCACCCCGTGCCGAGACAAGGCCGTGCTTGCGCAAGGGGGAGGGGGGGTACAATGTGCCTGTGCTTAGGGTTCCTGGGCTAGAGGAGGGGGTGATGTTTGGGGGTAAAGCATTGTGATAGATGGCCGGAACATTCATTTGGATGCTGGGCGCGCCAGGCGCACCAGGCAAACGTACCCCCCCCCCCCCCCTGCGCATGCACGGCCTTGTCTAAGCACCGGGTGGGCGTTGAACCGCCGTTTTGAGGAAATTTTGGGACCGCTGTTTTGTGTGGTCCAGAATGGAGGATTGGGTGTTTGTAGAGCGTTTGTACAAGGAAAGAGGGGCTCAGTCATGTTTGTGATAGTGCATTGTGTTCATAACAACATTGTACCACACATTGCAACCCCATGCTGTTTGTTCTGATGTGATTTTCAGCCATGGCTAACATTCCCGGCATGGCTGTCATGTACGTCCGGAGCACTGGGGAACATGTGTCTGCCAATAATTTTTTTTGGTCCCTCTCGTCATGGGGACAACTACATCCATTTGAAGTACATGTGGAATGGGAAGGAGATTGGGCATAGTGCCGCTTTTGATAAAGTGCTCTTCCCCATTCGCAGCCCCTCGCCATCCCCATCAGAGGGCTCCCCCACACGTTTGCTGTCATGCATGTCGCGCGCATGCACGGCTTTGTCTAAGCACGGGGTGGGCGTTGAACCGCTGTTTTGACCTGACTTTTGGGACCGCAGTCGTGCTTGCGCAAGGGGGGGGGGGGTACCACTTGACACACCCACGTGTCACCGCAAAGGGGTACCCTCTGCATCCGATGCTGGGTGGATGGATCAATCCAGGCGATGACAATTGACTGTGCGGTCAGAAGTTGGACAACGTCACAGCCAGCAGTAGGGCAGCCACAGAGAGCGAAGAGAATTTCTTAGTGGTTCAATCTATGGTGCAAAAGGGGGCCACTGAAGGCGGTGTATTGTAATCAAACCCGCCCACAAAAGTTTTTGGAGAATCTTTGGCAGACCTTTCTCACACCTGCTTTGACTCGGGATGGCAAAAAGTACAGGTACAGGGGAAATGTAGAGGCACGCAGGGAATTGCGAGCTTGCCCCGGCTAATTTTGCCCGGTGGGCCATCGTGAGGGGTTGAATTAGAGACGCGACCCTCACATAGGTACCCCACCCGTGGCAAGTTTCACTGCTTGAACACTGGGTTGTCGTCAGACAGTTTTTCCAAGGTTAAAAATCGCCTGCACCACTTCACCAGGGAGTGGTCACTGGACAACACCATGGTTTCGCATGTTATTGTATGGGAAATCGCCAGTTGACCAGAGAGTGGTCGCTGCGCAGGGGGGGTTCCATAAACGCTTGAACGGGTATGCCGGCTCCGCCCCCCCTACACCCTGGGGAGAGGAGGCAACATGATTTGTCGGGTGCAGGGGGTAAATTGGAATTGAAGGTCAGCCGGGTAAGGGACCCGCCTGACCTCTGTGGTGCAATTTCTTGAGTGTTATTACAGAGGCTGGTCACAACATCGCATTTAGGTTGTTCTTGTTCGCATCACCCCGTGCCCGGCTTAGTGGCCCGGCGGTGTGGGGGGAGCCCCCCCACCCACAAGTGCAATTTGGCGCAACAGTAAAAGGTGCAGGAATATAGAGCTGGTGTGCCAGTAGTCCTGCCGACAGGAAGTGGAACAATTTCAACCAAGAAACAACAACCGATCAACAACAACAACAATAACAACAACAACAACAACAGACGGAGCGCAGGAGCCAGGGGTGAACATTGATTCGTCGCTGTGCCGTGCTTGCAGTGGCTGTGGGATGTGGTCCTGCATGGGCCATATTCAACAAGTGGGGCGGCCGCACGAGGGACGTTGTGCAGGGATTCCTCATCCCATCCTGCTCAGGAAATTGAGAACACCGCGCGAGAGATTCGAGTCATGAAAAGCCTTGAGCATCCGAATATTATCAAGTACCTAGGGGCTGAACGTGAAGGGAGCACGCTGAAGATATACATGGATTACGTGGTAGGAGGCTCATTGGCGTCATTGATCAAGAATTTTGACGTGCTTTCAGAAAAAATGGCCAAGGGCTATTGCTTTCAGATTCTCCAAGGATTAAATTATTTGCATTCGCTGAACATTGCACACCGGGATATTAAGTGTGACAACTTGTTGGTTGAGAAAAATGGCGATGTCAAGTTGGCTGATTTTGGACAGGCAAAGGATGCGTCGGAAATTCTGAAGACGGTGACAGGTGTGGCCATACACCTACAACCTAGAGGGGGGAAGTGGCATTTCGTGGAGGGATAATTTCGTGGGAACTGAAAATTTTTTTAAAAAAATTTCGAAAATCGATTTTTCAGAAGCCCTTCTGTCGCCCCTGGGATGGGTTTGGGTGATCATTTGGTAACAATGCGGGTACTTCAGCACCCATGGGAACCCACGTAGTCGCTAGGCCCATGTAGCCCGCGGTATGGGCCCCCCCAAAACCCCAAAATTGCCACCACATGTGTGTCCGCCCTTCCAAAGCTCCCGTGTCGTCTCTCGTCTCTCTTTGAGGTGCCTTGCCAAAGAGATCAGAACTTTTAAGGAATTGGCAAAGTTTTCCACTGGCGAAATTGAGGGGTGCCGGCAGTGCAGTGCAGGGTGTTGTGATGCAATTGGGGTCCCCCCCACAGGGGGGGAGGGGTGTGCAGCCAGGCCCCGTCCTTGTATGCAAACCTCCCCCCCACCTCCCCACCCTGCTTTTGAAACATAGTGGTCCCAGTGGTGTAACGGGCAGGACCGTAGTTGGCAATGCGCATGAAAGCAAGAGAGGATCCAGGGGTACCCACACTTTTCGAAGATCAGGTCTCCCAAAGGGGGAACCCAGTTGCATGACAACACCCTCTTAGGGATACCTGTATGCTGGTGTCATTCACATGGGCTGTTCTGAAGGGTTCTTGAATTCTGAGGCATTTGAGGGGGGAATTGTGGACGTGACAGCAGCTGCTGCCGGCCGCAGCGGCCGACAGAACGCAGCGACCCAACGCAACATGCGAAGGGAAGAACGAGTGACTGTCCAGGGCCCCGAAAAGAAACAACAACCAGACGGAATGTCACACAGTGGGCAAGGAACCGGGCAAAGCATCGGTCTGCATGATCCCGGCTGCACCAATGGGGGCAGAGCCTGTTCACGAATGCCCGCAGCACTGCAAGGCACGAGAGGAATATGGTCATTATTGGCAGTCAGGACCCAGGAGATGATGCCAATACACCGAGACACCGTAGTACGTCAGGGTCAATACCTTCGAAACCCATTTGGTTATTGCTGTACAAAGTAAACCCTTTTGTCCAGCGTCCGACACTTTCATGCATGAAAACCCCAGCTTCAAATCCCATGGCGAGTTAAGACAGCCGAAGCGCTTCGTGAGAGGTGGTTGATGCTGGCTCATTGCAAAGCCAGAGGTCCCTGAATGTCCCCACGTCTTGGTGGAACATTGACCCTAATGCAAGGCAAAATGCAGAAAACGGCTGGATTTTGCCCCAGATTCATTGGAAGAACCACGCTTTGGTGTGTTTTCTTAGGTACCGCTTATTTCATGGCACCAGAAGTCATCAAAGGAGGAACCTACACTTTGATGGCAGATATATGGTCTTTTGGTTGTGCAGTCATCGAAATGCTCACTGGAAAGCCGCCATATTCGCAATATGAACACCAGTGGGCAGCAATGTATCACATCAGCACGGATGACCCCATGAAAGAATTTCCAGGTGTGGAATGGTCGGGTACTTGGTCCTCCGCTGAATCTTGGCCACACCAGGTGCCCTGGTGGTTTGGTTGTGATTTTGAGTGCCCGCAATTCAGAGCAGATACGAGACCAGCAACAGCAGTGTTGCGCGTCCCATCAGCATCACCCAGAAACGTCAGAGGACAGCTTGGTTGGAACGAGGGAGGTACAGGAGGCGATGCAGCACACGAAAGCGAGGTGTGAGAGGTCCAAATCTGGCGATTGCTCGACGCTGGGAGTTTTTCTTGCGCGATGTGACCTTTTTTGTCCCCCGCAACGTCAAGCTGCTCCCGGTTTGTTCATGCTCTGGGTTTGTGTTGCAAGGAGAACAAGTGGGACATGGATGATCCAGGCTAAATTGAGCGCTGCTGTGCTTGCGCAATCCAAGCCTTCCGCCCAACATTTTCCATGTGATTTTGCCCCAAGGCAACAATGGGTTGCCTTGCACACGGAATGTGACCCATTCAGGCTTGACTGAGTGCCGTTGTTGATTGAACCCCAATTTTTTCAGATGATTTTGCGCCGGGGCACGCGTGGTTTCCGCTCCGTGCGTGCAACCAGATGTAGACGGTTCTACAGCGTTATGTTGGCTTCATTGATTCAATTCATGTGCGAGTCTTTGTTTCCCACGGGCATCATGCTGGCACTCGTCTACGACACCAACTGTTCATTCAGGGCTTTCAGGAGTGAGCAATTTTTTCTCCGTATCAACCATGGGCGCTGGCCGAAAAATCGGCTAATATAGGCCAGTCCCGAAATTCCCATTTTTCCAGTCTGCTAGTTCGGCTGGCACAATTCATCAAAGGAACTTGAGGGAAAGGTGGCGAGGTTGTGGAAAAGTGGGACTGGGAAAAATGGGAAATTTGTCCCAAATTGTCTCATTTTTCTCCGATTTTCCTCCCGTTTCCCACCAATTTCACACATTTTTTCTACACTCCCCTCAATTTATTTTTGGCATTTCCCACAAATTCCCCAAATTCCCCTATTCTCCCCCATTTTCCCATTTTCCCCATTTTCCTTCACCTCTGCGGCTAGTTGACTAATTTGGCTGCGGCTAATGCCGATGGCTGCCGTATGAACAACCTAGGATTTAGCCTGCCTGAATTGCGGCAACCAACGGAGTTGGTGCGGAGTTGCCGGACGGCTTTTTGCAGGTTACTGACAGGGGTTGCTGGTCAGCTGACGCTCTGTTGAAGTTCAGGTGCATCAGAGTCTAGGTGGGTCCCTGCCCATCCATCTGTTTCCATTTATTACGATTATATTGAAAAGGTGATGAAACACAAATTTTTCAAGACGGTTTATTTCTTCTCCTGAGAACAAACAGTTTCCTTGTTAATTTAGGGACTTTTGTTCTGCTTTCTTCTGCAAAAGGGTTTGATTTTTTTGGGATGGAGTCTCAGAGTTCAGGAGGAGGTAGAATTCATTGCACTCCAAGTTTCAAAATTCTCAAAGCTTTTGAAACAAACTCAAGGTTACCATGAATTCTGGTTCTCAAAGAGACGCTACAACCCCAGCTCTTTGTTAATGGGATCATCATTGGATCATCAGAAAGAGTATCTCGCCAAGAAGTCGATCTTATTAAAGGGGTCTCATTAAGATTTCAACTGGGTTGTATTACTTTGAGGTCAGGATTTTTTGATTTTTTTTTAAAAGGAGCTCAGTGGCAGCAGTGATTTACATTTGGTTTCTTTTCCTCCTGCTGTGCTCTGTCTTGGTGGCCTTTGTGACTCATTGCTGGCTATTTGATTGTCTCTTAGGGTTCCACAATGATTTTACGAGGTCCCTGTTCCAAAATTGGTCCGTGATTGTATGAACAGAGTTACTCGCATGGCCACTAGTCTGCGAAAATTTGCCTTTCTCTTTTCAGATCATGAGTGCTTCAGTTGGCTTGGCACTGCCAGCTGTGAAGCACTTGAAATTTGGCTGGTCACGAAAACACACGATTTTAGGCTCTTCAAAAAAGGATTTCTCTTTTACGCCGAGGGATTTGCATGGGTTGTTGGCGAAAGAGAGGGATTTGCATGGGTTGTTGGCGAAAGAGAGGGATTTGCATCGGTTGTTGGCGAAAGAGAGGGATTTGCATGGGTTGTTGGCGAAAGAGAGGGATTTGCATGGGTTGTTGGCGAAAGAGAGGGATTTGCATGGGTTGTTGGCGAAAGACAGTCGGGCATTTGAATTCATCCGTTCTGTGTTTCCTGCAGCTGATGCGTCTGAGCAGGCAAGAGCCTTCCTGGCATGCTGCATGGTCATTGAACCGACTCAACGGTTGTCAGCCCTAAGATTGCTGAAGCATGGATTTCTGGCCGATGCAAGTGGGAGCTTCGATGCTCGGAGCAGCAGCCTCTGGGACAGTGATGATGAGGAGGAAGAGGACCATGAGCGGATGCCCCCAGGAGGGGCGCAGGCAGGAGCACAGCCGGGGGTACAGCCTGATCCGCTGGTGCCTGAAGAAGGCTCATTCAGGTTCTCCCGCCCCATCGAGTGCTGATGTGCTCGGCAGTTAGTTCCCATGAGGTGCTTCTTGGACCCTCTTGCTGGCACTTGTGCTGCCCGCTCTCACTGCCCACCCACTTTTGCTGCCACGTTGACCGACGTTCCCTTCCACCTCCCAGAGCTGGACCCGCGGTGCGCCACCGGTGCTACACTGCCCTTCGCTTTAGCAAGACCTGGCATCCGAACAGAGGCTCTGCAACCACCCCTCCTCCTCCTTCTCCTCCTCCCCCCCCCCGGTGTCTTGTCGGAGGTTCAACCAGGTCTGGGCTGGGGAGCGCAGATGCACTTAGTTCAGGCGGTGGGGTGCATCCCTTCGACTGCTGTTGTTTCCTGTGGTTCCCTTTTCAATCTTCTCAGTCGAGTCTCGGTCCCATTCCCCTCCTCAGTGTTCCACCCTCCCTCCTCAAGATATCCTCGGCCCCTGCCTCCCCGTTTGCAAGGCACCATAACAGCCCCTATGCCCCTGTGCAGGCCTCGTCTACGCCGAGTTCCGAGCATACACGAAGGTGAAGATCCGGGGGCCTCCCTGCGAGAATCCATGATCACAAGGACCCTGAGCCAGAAGTCCCCGAGAGCCTTGGAGCCCCTCCAGCGGTCTCCGGCAAAGGACCCAACCGCGATTGATTTGTCTGCCCTGGAGAACCTCACCGGGGGCCCCACCAAAAAAGTGGTGCAGTCCTCCCGGACCCCCGAACACAAAAGCACCCGCCTGTCGGACGCCCTCCACTCCAACTCCAACCGCACCTGCCAGTCCGCTCCATCGGGCACCCCGGAACGGGTCGGCGCGCGGCGCCAGCTCGACCGCCCCGACACCCCCCCGGCGAATCACGCCCATCAGCCCGGCTTCCGGGACAATCCCTTCGCCGTGGCCAAGATGGGCCAAGCAGGGCCGGAGCCTCCCATGGCAGAGCTGCCTGGGAGCCGGGGAAGTGACAGAGCGCTGCCCCCCCTCGTGTCCGGGGCCGGGAGGGTAGGCCCGGTGATCGTCAATGGGACGCCAGGGAGACGCAACAGCCCGCACCACGCGCGGACCCGAAGCACGGACTCCAATGCCCCCTCCGATGTCCACAGCCCCGAAAAGCCCAAAACCCGGATCAGCCCTGCGCGGGTGCACGAGGAGAGGGCCAAGCCCCGCATGCTGAAGTCGGAGAAGTCACCGCGCAGCGACTGACGGCAGGACTCGCGAGCCCCATGGTCCGCGCACCCCTTGGGCATCGGCGGCGGTTGAGGGGCACCGGAGGGTTGGGGTTCCTGAAAGTCGCCTCTTTCTCGTGAGAAGCAGAAATGGTGGTGGTCCCGCTGTCAACCGATCCGCCCCCCTCCCCGACGCCCCAATTCATGCGACTCCTCCATTTACCCAACCCCCCCACCCCCGCTCTCCTCCTGGATTCTCAGGGGTTTAGCAGACGTCAGATGCAGGTTGGGCCACTAAAATCCTGGTCCTCCCCACAGTTCGTTCCCGCCGCCTCTCAACTCATCGACTGACCTGATGTCTGCCTCTTGCGCGCGTCCTAACCGAATTCGATATCTCAGTGTCTTCATTGAGGGCCTCTTTTCTGGGCTGTCCACCGCGGGGCTTGCATTTTCGGGAAACAGAAATCGCTGGGAGCCTTGCAACCTCTGCCCCAGACCCAGTCCCCTGATCCGGGACGGCCGGAAGTTGTCAACCTCTGCCCCACGTGGCACAACTGGCTGTTGGCATGGGGGACTCAACCAGCAGTGCTTGCACTTGAATGGGGTTCAGCAGCTCCTGTTGTGTGGCTTTCGGGTGCGGTCCTCCTCCCAGTGTCGACATTAAGTATTTTGGGGTGCTTTCACATGGGATGTGCTTTCACAAAGGGTGGTCGCGTTTCCAAGGAAATCTTGCTATTGGCCACCAATTTTGCAGCACGCTGCGCCTGTTTTATGATCAGCATCATCATCGGCGGCAGATTGTGTCAGCGCGTGTTTGTGTCCGCGAGTCCGTGTGCACACACATGCGTGCACGTGTGTTGGTTTGGTTTGGTTGTTATGATGTTGAAATTGGGACGCGGGGGTGTAAAGGAAGCATTCCGCTTGAAGCATAGCCCAAGCTTTGGACGCATTTTTTTTTCCACACACCAAGTTTGAATTTTGTTGGGCTTGACACCACTACAGGCCAGGCCTGGCAAAGCGGGTCAGCCCCGCCTTTCTCCACTTCTGAGGTGTTGCATAATCTAGCGGTGGAATTGTGCAAAATCTGTCAGGTGGTTTTCGCGCAAATGGGTCACTCATCCACAGAGGATCTCTGCATTTGGTGCCAGGTCTCTGATGGCAGTATTAAGCTCTGTGCCCAGGAGAGCATATTACGCTTCCTCTGGTAAGGGGTGCTACCATCGGGTTAAAATTAGGCTGGACTTAACAACTGCACGTTGCCATTACTTTCGTGGATTGCCGGTGTGCTACGGCGGTCCACATTTCAGTGTCTCTGTACACTGCGTCCCCACTGTTTGAGTTTGTTCTACTAACCGGATGTCCCATGAAGTTCGGCTCTGCACAGTTGCTGCCTCGGGTCTTGGTGCGCTTATCGTTGCACGGGGGTTAGACGAACAACAGGCAAGAACACCACCAAACAAGTCACGAAAGAGGATGCTGCCTTTGTTCTTTTGCCATGCCCCAAAGCGGGAACGATGCCCCGCTTGCAGTCAGCAACTTCGCCCAGATCCCGGGGTTTGATGCTTCCTTCATTACCGAGAGATTGGATGGGATTTGAAAGGGCACCCAATGGCCCGGATACCAGTGAACGGTGCGCTGGTATTCAGCCTGGGAGAGCCCACACCGCAGAAAAAAGAGTGCACCATGGGGCACCATGGTGGAAGCCGGGTCCAATCACCTCCCTGTCTCGAAGCCCCCGCCCCCCCCTTCCCTCCCCCACAACGCTACGCACCACAACCATTCTCTCCCAACCTTTGAACTCTTCTTCCCGTCGACATGATGGCCACACACCCACACACCCCCACACCCCCACACCCCCACACCCCCACACCCCCACACCCCCACACCCCCACCTGGTGCAGCAGTGCTCGGCACTGACCTCGGAAGCTGCACCCAAAGAATTGGTTTTTCTGCGGAGATGCCTCCATGCCCGTCCACTGCGCACCATGCAGCCGCTCCCCCAGGACGCGGCACTGGAGCCACATGACAGTTCGCAGGATGTATCTGTGCATGCAGCGTGATCCCCCCCGCCGCCTGTGACTGGCCGTGGGCGCATGAATGGCGCGTGGCCTGGACAGCCACAGTGTTGTCTTGTTCCGCTTCCCTCACCGAATGAAGGAACGCGCCGTGTAATCCCACGCCCCCCCCCCCCCCCGCTCGGGACACAATGTTCCGGGTCTGTCCCAAAGCTGTCACCCTGAGGGCAAACGGTTCATGATCAGCACCACCGTTTCTGCATTCGGTGCGGACAGACTACATTGTGCATGTTGCACGGGGACAAGGAAAGTATGTCGCCGAACCTGTTTCTGTTCGTGAACCCTGAAGACGCCCCGCCCCCCCACCCCCTACTTTTTTTGCACGTTTGCCATCATATCAGGGCGGGGGTTGAGGTCCGCAATTTGTTTCCAATCTTGCGCAATTTTTCGGATTTGCTTTTGCCTTTGAGGGTGCTTTTCTTGATTTCACAGCCAATTTCTGGTGGTTGTATCTCACAGTGTGGCACAGTTTCCAAGCGGCAGCACGAATTCACTGTAGCCGCTGCCGTCGTTTCATGCTTCAATTCCATGGTGATGTTGAGGGCCACCCCCTGTCAGTGTAATGCGTTTCGACCACTTGGTGTTGTACCACAATGTTGGCCAACTGTTCAGAAGTGTTTTTCTGTAAGGTTGAGCAGGGAGGCATGCGCCATCGCAATTTTCCCTCAATTTTTGCCCAATTTCCTGCACCCTTTCTGCAATTTATCGCAATTGGATTGGACAGTCCATGACCGCAATCCCCTCGCACCAGCCATTCTTTCCCCTTCATGGCCCAGCATCAGTTGCCTTCCGCTCTCCCCTAACAAGGATACCGGATGCATCTTTCTCCCTTTTGGCGCACGCCAACAGCAGCAAACCACACGGTAAATGAAATGATGTGTAGGTTGTCTGCACCAAATCAATTCATGCCTCAGTATTTTAACCTCCTCCCCAATCCCAACTCAAGCCCAAAGAACAACAAACCATGTTGGTACATCAATCTTTCCTGGGTGGTTTTCACCCAGAAATCATGTTGCAACCCTGACTGACTGATTTGTGTACCAGTCCTATTTTTCTGCAGACGCGTTCCCAGGAACACAGAGTCACCAGCCACATTCGTTGACCGGAGTGACCAACACTGATTTGCCACAGCTGTTATGCGAATTGGTGGCCATCGCTGTATGAATGTACCCAAGAACAAATACTGCGTGCTGAGGCTTGCTGTTGCAGATGCATGTTTCTAATGGAAACACAATATGCAACATCGTGTCTCAGGATGCAATTAATACTCAGTACTCCTTACAAACCCTCATTTGATGATGTCGCTGTCTCCGGTAAGCTTTTGGAGACACAATTAGGGTTTGGATTTCACTCAGCTTTTACTCCGCCCATTCCTCACTGTGGGTGTGAACTTGTAATAGGATTGTGTGTCATCATTCCCCTGCTGCTCCGGCTTTGTGGCTGAGCTCCAGCTTTGTGGCTAAGCTCTTCAACAAAAGCATTTTTCTGAAAGGAAAGATGCTTTGCATGATCCCATGCACTCAGTTGTTGGAGAAGAGAGGCTGGCGTGCTGGGGCTTGGCCACAGAACTATTTTCCGCATGCAACAAGATTTAGCAGATCATGATCATGATGTAGTGCAGTTGCATGGAGATGGGCAAATGGATTGATTTGTTTCTCACCATGGTCCGGACATACACATTGGTTTAACCACATATCTTGAAAGGATTGGGTGAAATTGATAGTTTCTTCCTGCCTGCAGATGATGTTCCCATTTCTCTTCCCATTTGTTGTCACATTGACATACGCGCACAGTGTGCGACAGTTCTTTTGCACTGATGATCTGTAACCTGGGATGCTAACCTTGGAAGGTGTTCATGTACAGACCAATGATGGGGATTACTGGGGTACTATGGCTTTGCCATGTTGCTGCCTGTCCTCTAGAATTGTACGTGAACCAAAGTACAGTGTTGGCTTCCAAATTGGTAACCATTGGCTTGATATCTTGTGCAATCCACTCAGAATATACTTTCCTAATGTGAGGCACATTTGGGGCCATGCCACTGAGTGATGACAAATGGTCAGACGTGAACAGCGTGAGGCAGTGCGTTGAGCATTCTTGCAAGGACCCCACCCCCTTCCTTTCGCATGCTCACTCCTGCATCCATCACACGCGCGGGTGCCTCCCCTTGTTACCCATGGAGCACCTTGCTTCAGCAACATAGCGAATTCATCCTCAAAACACTCCTCCCCCCCAACCCTCATACCCCCGATGCCAGAGTCAGGGTGATTCTGGAGGAGCAGCCATCGCTGATTTATGGCGCTATGGTCTTGAACAATGAGAGTTTGCTGGAGTGATTCCGGAGGGTGACGATGGCCAAGCCCTCATACCCCCCCCCCCCCTTTCTTGCGCAACGACCGCCTGGCACAACAACTACCCTCTGGTCAAATTGCAAATACCCAAGTAGCTTCAGTTTTGCCAAAGGAGAGGGGGCCAAGGGAACATGTATTTATGCCCCCATGACAGGGGACAGGGACCTCTGGGAGGGTGTGGAGGTTGTCCAGATGTCTGATTCCATCTGGGCAATGCATCTTTCAGCAGAGCCCCTCACCCCCCATTCCTGTTGCTTCCACATTTGTACTCCGTAGATGTTTCAATGCATTTGATGTCTCGTCTGAGTAGGTTTTGTCAGTGGTTCACAAGTGTTTTACAGATTGAGTTTCAACCAGGTCTGATCTGGAGAATAAAGATGAACCCCTGTCAGACTGTGGAGTGCACTGCCTCAATTTGCATTTTTTTCAGCATTTGTTACTGTTTTCTTTTAATCCCATCAATCTCTAGTTCTAATTCGCCCCCCCCCCCCCAAGAGAAAACATCATACCCCCCGTTGTTGCGCATTAACCGCCTGACGCAACGACCACCCCCTGCCTGGTCCACCTGAAGTTACCCAAGTACCCGGGTCCCAACCCAGCTTGCTGCTAGCCACCAAGCAAAAAGTTCCTCGAGTATTTTGAAAATTGCCAAACGAGGGGGGGGGGGGCAAGGGAAAACCAATAACCAACAGACAGACAGTGCCTACGTCCTGTTTTGGTTGATGAATTTGTAGCTAAGATATTGTCATTGTCCGGACTCGGGTGTCCGCTGTTGATTGCGCCAGCTTGTACAGCAAATTGTGCTGGTGGCGCCGGTTACCTGATTGGATCATTCCTCTTGTGAAGGCAAAATTTGAAACCATATGTGCCAGGAACTGCAGATCAGCTGAAGTTTATTTGTTTTATGGCATTTGTGCATGTGTGGTGAGGGTGTTGTGTTGAACCTGGGGCTTCCATCCACGGGCTATCCCAAGGGCTGCACCTCTCGAGCAAGCCAGAACGCCTGATGAAATCCAAGGCCACTGAGAGAGAAATGACCTGTTCCCAAGCCATTCAACAACTTTGTTTTGTTGATTTTCGCTTCCTCCATGCATACAGTTTTGCTTCTGAGGACCACATGTCATTGTTTTTTTTGGTGTTGGCGGCCTGCTTATTCTATGATTAAGGGCATCATTGTTGGTGAAGTCAGATAATCTTCATCTAACAAGGAGAGGCACAGAAAAACCAAGTAATGATGTAGTTGCAAGCAACAATCAAGATGATGTGGATAAAAACTCAGCAAGGTATGAGTCTTACTGGGCCGGAAGAATTGTCTAGAGGCCTTCCATTGGTCAACAAGCATTCTATGGTGTAGTGATGCAACTGATATTGAGCAATGTATGTGCGATGTAAAGAAGTTAAACAGATCCCCTCCACGACTTGCCAGCAGACACAAAGAAACCTGGCCAAACAGGTCGTGCTCTTTGCAACTCAAGTGGCTAGGCAAGAACCAAACGTGAGAACCCAAGTCAAGTCTCGGTGCATTCTTGAAGGCCTCCAGAATGACCCTTAAGGGGGCGCACCGTGCGCCCGCGCTGTGCGAAAAGTCGGCTGTTTTCCACCACCTCTAGCCATGGGTCCCAAGGGCATGAATTCTGCACCCTACAGCCCCTGCTGGTACATTAGGGATTTGTTCTTTCTAGACTGATGCCTGCCACAGGTCCCAAGGTCCTGAATTCTGCACCCCATGCTGTTTTGAATTGATTATGCATGCTTCTGCAGGTGGGTGGTTTTCAGGGGTGTTCCCGGGATAAACAACATAATATTTGGCGCTTTTTGCGGGTGCCCCTTTTTGCTTTGTCGTTGTGCAGGTGGCAGGTGTGTAGGTGGCAATTTTTCAGATGGTGGACTCTTTTTTTGATAACCTTAGGCGGCCGAAACAGGTACACTTTTGTACCGGGGTGTCTGCAAATTTTGACTAGGTAACTTGCCTCATTTACCTACTTTTCGGCGAGGACAAATTTAAGCAGTCAGCTTTTAGTTCCAATTACCCACAAAAATGCATTTTTTTGGCCCAGAAAAGCATATGCTGTATTTAGCAAATTGCCTATACTTTTCTGGTAGAGGCCCAAAATCTGGGGTACCTTGAGTTAGGTACCCTATGCTTTTACTTTTGTACCTCAGAACGTTTTGTCATGATGTTTTTTTAAGCCTTTTCAAGCTCACTGACTGAAGAATGTTGGTAAATGATGCCATTTTCAACTTGTCTTGCGAGGCCTCGCAATCCAAATTGAAAATGTAGGTTAATCTTTTCAATTACCTACATTCTGAATTGGAATGCGAGGGCTCGCATTCCAAACTGGGTAATTTAGCTATTTTACCTCCGATCTTCAAAATGTATATTTAGAAATACACCTATTTACATTCATAGCTGCACTGAACAGCAACCACATATTGGTGAAACGGAGTGCTTTCACACATTCAGATTGAGTGTATTGCGAGGCCTCGCAATCCAAAATGTGGGTAAATAGCTCCATTTTCCCACACAAATGATTTTTGGATTGCGAGGCCTCCCAATCTCCGATGAGGAAGTGTGAAAAGGCACCCCTTTTGTACAGCCTTGTTGAAAAACTGACTTCTTTGAGCCCCATTCCCGCTTCGAAAAATCATTGACAAAAAAAGTGGGTATTTGGTAGAATTGACCAATCATATTTTTCTGTTCATTTTTCTAACGACCCCGGTACAGATGTGTACCTGTTTCGGCCGCCTAAGATAACATCTTAAACCTGTGGACCCTTTGTTGCACAAAGCTATCAGAGTTGGTTGGAAGCCCAGTTGTCAAGGTATTTGGCGGCAGCTCCAAAGATCCGTGGTTCAAACCCAGGTACTGTGAAGTTTTTGGTGAGTCACCCTTTGGGGGTCCCTAACCCGGGAGAGCGCTTTGGCGTCAATTTGGTTCACAAAAAAAATGCCCCCCACAGAATTATAAGAGGGGGGGGGGGTCTAGGTGGGTCCAAAGTCGAGTGGGTAGGTCCAAAGTTGGATTGGTGGGTTCTGTCCAAAATATCCCCCTCCCCTTTGTATAAACGATGCTTGCTATTGTCACAAACTTTGACTTTAGAAGCCCGTTGTGACAGCCTGCACAGCCCCTAGGCCCTCCCTGGTTGGGGAGATACACAGAGCAAAAAAAGGCATGACGGAATTGTTTTGCATGATGCAGGGTACAATGGAGTGCCTTGAATGCAACAAGCTTGAAGTGCACAACAATGTCCCAATAATACGCCGTTGGTCAGCCAACAAACACACCGCAGAAACTCAATGTCCAACCTTCTGCGTACATTTGCAAAATGGAAAGTGACGGTTCCCCCACCCATCGAACTTCTATGCAAGAGCGATTACTATGCAATTAGGAGAAGAGGTGTGCAAGAGCATTACAAGACTTGGGTTGTAAGTGCGGTTTCATGTGTGCGCAAACTATGCATACATCAAACCGTAGAGAAAAGCTAATAGCCACAAGCTAAGCGCAAATGTGCGATGTCTTAACGATTGTAGCTCAGGCTGGGTTCCGGATAGGTTTTAGAACAACCCATCTGTAGCAATTATGGAGGTTATTTTGAAAATAATCAGCACACCCGGGGCCTTTGAAAACTCATTTAAACTAATTTTTCAGACCATCTACAAATGGCCAAGAAAAGCTTCATCCTTGTCATCATCATACACTAACACATCATCGACTTGCATCAAAGAATGGTGGCCCACTTGCTTAGCCCACGTAAACTGCACCCTGTTTTGCACCCCAAGGGCGGCATTTGTGTGCATAAAAAAGACGCGCAATTTCCCCGTGTTTCCACCTGAAAATTGAGGATTCGAAAACGGACGAATTTCAAAAATCCTTTTTGAGGCTATCGACAGATTGCATGTAGTCAAAGGTATCAAAAAAACTATTTTTTTAGCATACTGAGTGCGCGAGGCCTCGCGCACTCAATCATGTAGAATGTGTATTTCCTACTGGTCTTGAACAAAGAGTATTCCACGCCAAATGAGGCTCTAATGTCGAAATGGATGCCTCATGTTGTACCGTTCGTGTCATGTCAGCAGCAAGAGTGGTCAATGAATTGATTTCTTTTTCACGTCATGCACCATGTCAGGTGCAATGGATCTAAACAGCGGGTTGCCCTCAGTTCTTGCTAAACACGCGTTTTTCAGTTGATTTACCTTCAAATGAGGTGGCCAGCCTCCCATCATCTGGGCTTTATAACAGTTTTTCAGAAGCTCTCGGTCACAGGACGTATGAAACAAGGTGCCCTACAGGAGGAGTGTGTGAACGCTACTTTGGAGCATACTATTTTCATAGGATTCCAAAAGGGAGGACTCTCAAAAAGCCTTTTTTAAGGCTATTGCCAGAATGCAAGTGGTCAGGGGTATCAAAAAAACTATTTTTCTAGCATGTTGAGTGCGCAGGGCCTCGCGCACTGAGTGTTCCGCTGTGCAACTCTTTAACCCATATCGAATCTTGCAGTTTTGCTTTTGCTCCATTCTTGCTTCATGCCACTTGCGATGTCAAAAATTCATCTCAAAAAAGGCCTAAAAATCTTAGTTCAGGTGGCTGAGTGCGCGAGGCCTCGAGCACTCAGCCTCCTAAAATAATTATTTTTTCATGTGGACATGTGCACCCTGTGTCAACAGCGCCCATGGTTTATAGTTTTTCAGAAGATCCAAAAATTGGTATTCTTCAAATTAGCCAACAAAATTTTTCTTCGGGGAAAATGACCGGTAAGCCCTCTGATTTGGACTAAAAAAATTATTCTTTGACCCCCCTGAAAACAGCAAAAAAATGGGCAAACCTGGTAAATAATGCATTTTTTGAGAGGCCGTGGAAAACAGCACCTTCAAAATGGCAAAAAAAACTATTTTTTTGGATGACAAAATTTTGGGGCTTCAGTTAAAAAAGGGGGTGCAGTTTACGTGGGCTAAGACTTGGAGAATGCTGCACTGCAGCGCAGGACCAATTTGATGTTCTGTTTTCCTGTTTTACATATGGGAAGTGCCATCATTGAGGTCGCCTAGCCATTTTTTTTTTTTTGGCAAGCCATTGGTACCTTAAGGTAGTGGAAACACCTAGGCCCGATATATGAGCATGTAGATATGTCTAAGTAGGGCAGAACTTCGGACCGTTGGCCGCATTTATGAATGTTTTTGGCCCTCTGGCCATGTCTCAAAAAAGGCTTCATCCTTGTAATACGTGATGCTTTATGTCTGAAAAAGAGAATTTTGCACCATGAAAGATTTTTAAGAAGGGTTAAAGCTTCAAAAATTAAAGGTTTTGGGGGCTTTTCATTGTTCTACTGTGCGCGTATTTTTTGCTTTGTGATTTTGGGCGAGAACTGAATAGCAATAATCGAAAAAAGCCGATTTTTTGAATGACAAAAATCAGATCAATGGTTTTTTTTTGTAGAAAAAAATGAAAACAATTTGTTGTCGCCTAGCAAACCAATTCTGAGCCTTAACCTAATGCAAACCATTTGGAAAAGTCAGTGGGACATGATGCAATTGAAAAAGACCCTAACAAACAAAAAGGAGGCCTTGTTCTCCAACCTTGACTGTCCGAAAGGAGGCAAGCAATGGTAGTTCTTTGATGTTCTGTGCTCGTTGATTTTATATTGGGTTCCTTTACTAGCGACTAGAGAAAACAAAAACGTTTTGAACATCTCTTACCTCTTTTGCAAAATGATAAAAGGTTGCAATTTTGAAAAAGGGACCATTTCTTATCCGCTTCACTGTGGTGATGATCTATGCAGACCGCCGTATTTGCAGATGTTGCAGTGATTCTCGGAGCTTATTACAAGATAGCCTATGCGTGAGTGCGTGGCTTTGTCTTGCTTTGGTTCCGATGGTTCCATCCGCAAAGGATGAGTGCGTGACGCAATCTTTTACTAATCCAGGAGTTTGGCCATCAGCGCCTGAGCCACGTCTTCTCCGAGACAGGGAGGTTCGGTGTTGTGTTTGAGCACCGCAATGGTGATTGCACATCATATGCTGCGCAATTCTGCTTAGGGTCAATTTTCACCGGGCGGTGGATGTCCGGTATGGACCGCTTTAGCCGTGTCTATGCATGTGCCTAGAAATGTTGTCTTGAGCCTCGGTTTTGTTGGGTTCTTTTGTTGCCGCCGATGAAATGGTGAAGGATCGTGAAGCGATGTGCCGGAGGCCAATGGGTTATTGCGCCCCTTAGGAAGCTCTATGAACCAAAATTGACAGACGGCGGTTGTTGGCTAGAAATGCATCGAATAAGGCAGATCTAGTGGCCGTAGGTGTGGTGGTTGTACCGCGGACGGTGCTCCATGCTCTGTTGCTCAAGCAGGAAAAAGGTATTAGACCATGGTGTGGGAGCCATGCATGTATTGTAGCGCTGCTAGCGGGGACTCCCCGCAATGAATGACTAAGGCCACCAAAACAAACCAACACAAAAATGACACGATGCAGATCGAAATCAATTTGTTTTACATCCATGCCACACAGAAGGGCTGTGGATAGTACAACAGCAATGTATAGATAAAGTCTTATCGAATAATCGACATTGCAACATATTATAAAAGAAAATTAGACAACATTCTGGCATAAGTAGTAATATGTGCATTCTATGTGCACTCTTTGGATGAGATTGATGCAGGTTAGGATGAAAGAGCACCCTGTGTCTAGAGACACAAGAGCTTCCATGGTTGAGGCTTGGCAAAGTAACCGAATGGAGATTACTTCAGGACTGACTCAAAATCAAATCACAATGACAATTTAAGGAGAATTTCGGAGAATCTAGGTTTTCGGGTAGGAGACCACTTGCCTTAATCTTAGTACAACGTGTCCACTTTATTTCGGTATATCCTACATGAATGAGGATACCTCCGCTTATTTGAGTGGTAAAGGTGAAATTCATGTTGGGTTTGTGGACTGCTTGCATGATCACGGTCACTTAGGGTTTAAACCCGGGGTTTAATATTAGAACCCATTAGTTTGAATTTAGACATGCATCGAAGTGATTATACAAAGTAAGAAAAAGTGCTTTTCCATTGCTTTGGGACATACTCTAGTTGTATTAGAGATGCACTGAGCATCCATGCATTTTTATCTTAGTATTGGTCCAGCCAAAAGTGGTGAGATCACATTTTGACCTATGGAACCAAACACCCAATCAGGATATTGAGTGGACCCCTTAATCCCCTTTCAATCAGAAGCAAAACATCTTTTCCTGAGTTGACTGAGCACTGACATACCTAAGGTAGAGCCTATGGATTTATCTATGTTTTTCCATGAATACTTATCTGCCCTAGTGGTATGCACCATAGGGGGTTAGGCACCTCTTTTTGAGAGGTCCTGGGTTCAATTCCTGGTCAGCCTAACTAAGTAGGAAGATCCCATGTGAGTAGGAAGATCCCATGTGACATGGCAGTGACCTCATCGCCACATACCATGCCACCTCAGCACATATGGGACCCAAAACAAAGAGTGCACATCTCCTAAGATGGCACTATGGAGAGAGAGTGATCCTGAGGCAGTTTTCTAACTCTTTTCCCAAAACATTTCAGCTATCTCTGTGAATATGCATTCATTTGTATCCTGAGTTGCAGTTTCTGTGAATATCTAATCATCCTTCACTGTTTACACTGCAGCCCTTCATGCTTTGATCCTGAATTACCTTCTCCTTGCATACTATTGGCTTGGGCTATCCTGGATTGAGTTGGCTTTACTGTATTTCAACAAACAAAAGCTTTTCATCATCCAAAACCAGCAGCAGGACACCCTACAGCAACAACAAGCAGCAGGAGAAGCAAAAACACAGTGCTGAAAACACTATAAACTTTTCTGGTAGCAAGAGGCAGCCTGTCTCTGTGCACCGGCAGCGACCCCGCGCCGTACAACCAGTGCTCCGAGCAGGCAAACATAAGCAGAAGGGTGGATTAAGATGGATCCAGGAAGAGTGGACGCCGAGGTGAACACAGCGCCAGCGCCAGAGACACCGGCAAGGCCGGCGCCTGACGCTGTACCTTCGGTGGAGCCCTTACATGGGCCAATGGACACGGCGGAGGACTCCTTGGATGGCCTCCAGACGGCCTTTGGGGCCCTGTCGGTGAAGGAAATGGTCTCTCAGCCTCAGCCTGTGAAGAGGAAGAGAGGAAACGAGAGCGAGAAGGATGCTGGAGAAGGAGCAGACGAAGGAGAGGAGCAAGGGCAAGACCCGACGGATGTCCCTACCTTCGAAGGCGCACCAAGCGCTTCTGGCCTCCATGCATCACCCTCTCCCATAACCACCACACTCCCAGCCGCCGCTACATCCACTTCCACAACCAACCAGCCTATGGCAGAGGGCACAGGCTTTACTGGCATGCCTCACTACCCCGCCTATGGCATGGGCCCACCTACCACTGCGCTCCTTGAGGCAACTACTGCCAGTGAGCCGGTGGCTTCCAGCTCTGCGCCGCGTTGGTATGCGGCTGACCATCCCCATCCACTCCACGCCACGGGAACCTACATGGAAGTTCCTGGGTATGCTCCTGGGTGTACACCTGGGTATGCACCCCTGAGTGGGTTGAGGAGAGGACCAGAGTCTCTGGGAGGCCGGAGTAGAGGATCGGGAAGATCCTCCAACAGGTCCCTGACGCGGTCGGAGATCAACGAGGTGCTCCAAGGAGCCACTTCGAAAATCGTGAGCGACCTCACGCAAGAGATCAGGGAGAAACTGCAGCCCCTGATGATCCCGTCCCATGCGTCACCTACGACAGTGGGGATGTCACCCCACCGAGTACAGGCTAACCACCTGGCGGCAGGGTTGACGAATACCCTGGGGAGCCTGAGGAGCCGACCGATGCCGACTCCTGCAGCAGTACCAAGAAGCCCATTCGTCCCGAGGACAGCCCAGCCGCCCTACAGTCACGTGACGAACTCGACGAGGGCCGAGCTGGACCAGCTGGGGCTGACAGCCCTAAGGGCTATGGTGGACGTGGAGCCTTATGGCTCCAGTGATCTAGGCGGAGACCCCTCCGATGATGGGCCGCCTTCGATGACTTCTTCTTCGCCATCGGATGACGAAGACCCTGAGGACCCCGAGGACTCCAAGGGTAAGAAGAAGAAGAAGAAGAAGAAGAAGACCCGACGCCCTGAAGGACGCCGAGCTCAGGAGGCGAAGGCTATTGCCACCTCCAAGATAGTGGTGAACCTGCCTGAATTCACAGGCAAGGACCTCAGCGAGTTCGCTGAGAACTTTGGCCGGTTCCTACGACTGACCGGCCAGACCCACGCGAGTGGGCGAGTGAAGTGCGACCTGCTCCTGCAGTGCTGCAAGACGAAGTACCTGGAGAAGCAGGTCAGGCAGATCGTCACCAACTCCGCCACCTTTGCCGACGTGTTGGTTGCCCTGGAGAGGCAGTACCCAACCTACGAGACCGACCTCTCCATCAGGGCCGAGATCCAGAACCTGCCCGTCCTGCCCAACAACCCCAAACCCGGCAGGGTCTCCGAGCTGTTGGCGGACCTGGACCACTGGGCTGGACGACTGACGCCCGGTTCCTACAGCAGCGACGACCTGCTGTTTTGGTTGTGCTCCAAGCTCCCCCGTGAGCTATGGGACGAGTGCCGTCTGACGGCTGAGCGCAAGGCTAGATCCCTCCGCTACGAGGATCTATGCGTGCTGCTCCTGGAGATGGCGCTGGAGAAGGAGAGCGACCAACACCTGAACCACTACCGTCCTGGTGGTGGAGGTTCTGGAGGCAAAGGGTACCAAGGGTCCCGACCTGGGCAGGGGACTACCCCCAAACACGCCCACGCCCGCCTAATGGAGAACGTGAAGGAGCTATTCTGGTGTGATGCCAGAGATGAACAGGGCCACCTGCAGCATGCCTCCGACTGCGAGCAGCGAGACTGCTTTGTTGTCCAGGGGAAGCAGCAGGAAAAGATCACCGGCGCCAAGGTGAAGATGCCGGATCATTACCGCTGCACCATCACGTGTGCATTCTGCGGTAAGCGGAAGCACTATGAGGACGAGTGCTACCATAAGCAACGCCTATCGGCGAAGCTTAAGGGGGAAGATCCTGGCAAAAGCTCAGGCAAAGGTGGAGGCAAGGCCAAAGGCAACGACTCCGGCAAGGGCAAGTCGAAAGGACGTGGTCAAGGTGGTCAAGACAAGGGTCAAGGCGGACGAGGAGGAGGCGCTAATCGCCAGAACGACAACAAGAACAAGGACAAGAACGGAGGTAACCCCAACCCTAATCCAGGGGGGAACTCCGAGCCCTCTGGAGGGCAGTCTGGACCTACCACACGCTCACAGACGCAGGCCCAGCAAGAACAAGGAGCCAAGCGTGAGCATGAAGGTGGTGAAGACGGCAACGCCAAGAAGAGAAGCCGTTTCATGAGGATGGCCCGCAAATTGCGGAACAAGGGGTTCGAGGTGACCTGTCCCGCGGAGTTCTGACGGGGACGCTCTGGTGGCACCCAAGACCTGGTGTTTTGGGTACGTATCCGGCTAGGGGGACGTGAATACCTGGGGGTACTGGATACTGGAGCCACAATATCGCTAGTGGCCAAGAAAATTTTACCTTGTGGGAGCCTGAAGAACACCATGACCACCGCCGCTATACGGATGGGGGATGGACATGTGGTGCACAGCTGCGGGGACTGCGAAGTGGAGGTACCTATGGGCTCCAGGACTATCGCCCATCGGTTCTATGTGATGGACACTGATGCCTTCGACTTTGTACTGGGTACTGACTTCTTCGTGCAGCACTCCCAGATACAATCCCTGACGCTGCAAGCGCCCTACCTCCTGTACGTGGACCACGGCAGTGGCAGAGAGTCTGTGCCACTGGAGCAGTCGGAACATACCTCGAGTTACCTGAGACTATCGAAGGAGGAGCCCTCGAACATGATGGCGGCCTCCAAAACTGAGGACTATCAACTATTGGGGGAAGTCCTAGACCAAGGTCTGAAGGAGTTGGGTTACTCTCGAGAAGACCTAAGTGTGGAACTGTTCGCCAGCGACAAGCAGCATGTACTGGACCTATACTGCAGCAAGGGGAAGAACTGCAGCTACAAATTTTACTGGCCCTCTTTCGGGATGGCCTACGGGAACCCCAGATTCAGTGAACTGGGGAAGGTGCTGACCAAGGTGGCCTTGGAACGTTCCCGTATGGTCCTGTGTTCCCCCGATTGGGGAGCCCATGGGGGCAACGAGTACTGGCGAACCCTCCTTGACAAGCTGACTATCAGCTCTGTGCGGTTACCTGATGAGGCCATCTACGTGCCTCTGGGACGCAAGACGCCCATTGGGAAGCCCGGATGGGGGAGTATGCTCAGCGTGGTGGACGGAAGTCTTACCACCATCCCCTGGGAAGACCTGGACCCTACTCTGGTCCAGGCTATACAACGAGAAAGCGATGGACTCGCCTTGGGTGACTTGAAGGATCGTCTACGACCTCAAGATGCTGTTGAAACTACACCCGGAGGAGATGAGTACGTCGTGACTGACATCAACGCCCCCAACTCTCCCTGTCATGTACCTGTTCCTGATGGAGTCTCTGAGTGTGGACTATCTGAGCTACCTAGCTCTATCCACTCAGACGACGAAACTGAGCACGACGCCTTCTTCGTGCAGACTGCGGTGGAAGAAGTGGAGAACGCCGAGTACGTCGCCCCACTAAAACCCCTACTCTCCATGAGGGTGGAAGACCCCGTGGATGAAGAGCTGGACCCTCGATCCAGGCTCAGGGAGTATGTGGATTCCAAGAGGAAGTTGGTGGCGAAAAAGCTATGCTACGCGAAGCCTACCCGCAGCTCGTGGCCACTGAAGCAAGGACGTATGGGAGACCTATCCCAACTGAAGGAGGACCTCGAACAGAAGATCACCACCTGGCAAAGGGAGGTAGATCTCAAGCTCATGAAGAGCGTATGGGGTGCCCATGTGAGGACCCCAGATGAGGACGACCTCTCGGAGGAATGTGTATGTGAACCCCCTAAAGCGTGCCTATGTTGCCATCGTCCACCGGAGATGGTTGAGCAAGACCTTCTGTATGCCTACCAAGGGCTGAAGGATGCTACCGCGGGCGAAGAGTCGGTGGAGGACCACCTCCCGACGTCTATTCAAGGGGCAAGCAACTTACACTCCGACGAGGACATGGAGGACAAGATCAAGGTACTGGACCCGCGGGTGCAAAAGCTGATAAGGACCTATCTGGAGGTGTTCGGAGAACTACCCCCTCCAGCCTCATGCGACAAGCTGGTACAGATGGACCTCAAGCTGAAACCCGAGTTCGTGGGTCACAAGATCCGGAGGAGACCCTATCCAGCTCCTAAAGAGCAGGCCGACGAGATTGAGCGACAGATACAAGAATGTATCGACGCTTGCCTAGTCCTGGAGTACAAGGATGGCGACTACCCCCTACACTGCAGCCCCTGTTTCCTGGTGGCTAAACCTGGGTCTACAGCCAAACGGCTGGTAGTGGACTATGGAGAGCTGAACAAGAAGACGCTGAACCACTCAGGGTCCATTCCCAATATGGAGTCTACCCTGGAGAAGATAGCCTCCTGTCGCTACAAGACCAAGATGGACAAGCGAAGTGGATTCTGGCAAGTGGACCTGACGCCCAACGCGCAGGAACTACTGGCCTTCATCACCCCTCAGGGGAGGGTATTCAAGTGGAAGGTCATGCCATTCGGCGTGGCTAACGCCCCCGCTCTGTTCCAAGAGCTGATGAACAAGATCTTGTCCATCCTACGACGGAGACCTAAGGTGCAGGAGCTCATATCCCGTGGGGCCCAGATGGAGGCTCACATCGACGATGTATGCCTCGGGACCAATACCCAGGAGGATCACCTAATCCTCTTGGGTGAGTTCTTTGCGGTCTGCCAGGAGAACCACACACGACTCAAGCTGGAGAAGTGTGAGTTCATGCAGGAGACCATGCAGTACCTGGGGTTTGACGTTGGCTATGGGTGGTGGACCCCAGCGGCCTCTAAGGCCAAACCCCTGATGGATGCCAAGGTACGACACGAAGACCCCAAGAAAGGACTTCATGATGTACGCAGTTTCATTGGGGCGTGCAACTTCTATCGCCGCCATATCAAAAACTTCACCTACACCAGCGCGGTACTGACTGACTTGATCAAGAAGAGTACTACTTGGCGCTGGGGCCCACAAGAGCAACAAGCGTTTGACGAGCTCAAAGACAAGGTAGCCAACGCTAAGTGCTTGGGCGTGCCTAGGGCACAAGGGGAGATTATCCTGGTGACCGACGCCAGCAATGTGGGCGGTGGTGGAACGCTGTTCCAGTGGCAAGCACTAGAGAAGAAGGAGTTCGACTCGGCCATTTCCCAATGGGGGACGGAAGGTCTCAACCGAGATGGAACCCTCAAGCACAGCTACCCTGACGACAAGTGGGTCCTAGTACCTCTGGGCCACTGGAACTGGAAGTGGAACCAGGCCAGGGGGAACTACTCCACCTATGAGCAGGAACTACTCGCGGGTATGCTGGTGCTATCCTCACAAGCACGACTGTTGGGGAGTAACCCTGTGGTCTGGCTATGCGACCAAGAACCGGTCCGCAGTTTCCAGAAGGGCCCCCCACCTGAGAAGGCCAAGCTACGTCGCTGGTGGACCTACCTCAGTCAACTACGGCTGACGGTACACCATATCCAGGGAGTGAAGAACGAGTGTGCCGACTACATCAGCCGCAACAACTTCGACGCCCTGATTGGTGCCCGGTCTGAAGCGCTGGCTAAGGAAGCGTTCAGCCGTATGGACGTACACCTGGACCTGAACATGACCATGATACGCCCGCTGGATGGACTCCAACAATCGGAGTACCTACAGGAGTTTGGGGATATCTACCGTCGCCTGGAGAAACGCCTTGAACCCCTCCTGGTCAACCAAGACCAGTGGAAGCGGGACAAGAGCTACCTCTGGCACGAGGACCGCATCGTGGTGCCTAGTGACCGAGTCCCAGCGCTGCTGAAGTGGACCCATGAGTCCAGTGGTCATGTGGGTGCTGACCGTACCCTGAGGCTGTTCAAGCAGTGGTTCCACACTACGTGGACTGACGACCAGCTGCGGAAGACGCTCCTGCCTATCGTGGACAAGTGCCCGTGCAGGTCCTGTAAACCAGGGGATATCAGGGACAGAGGTCTCTACTCGACCCTGCCCATCCCTCACTGTGCTAACAGTGTTCTATACGTGGACTACACGGAGATGCCGAAGTTCGGGGGCTATGACTTCGCCCTCGTGGTAACCTGTGGGTTGACCAGGTTTACCAGGGTGTTCCCATGTACCAAGCACATTACCGGAGAGGAGACTATCAAGATACTCCTGGAGGAGTGGTTTTGTGTCTATGGGGCGCCCAAGGAGATCAACTCCGATGAGGACGTACGAGTACGCTCAGATACTGGCTGGTACAAGAGGGTCCTGAGGTCCCTCAATGTCCAGGTATCTACGGGGATTCCCTACTCTCACACGAGCAACCCCCTATGTGAGCGACAGATTCGTGTCCTGAAGGAGAACGTCAGGATATGGTGCAAAACTGAACGCACCAGAGACTGGGTGAGACTACTCCCCGTCATATCCTTGATGATGAACTCCCAAGAGAGTTCAGCTACTGGCTACTCGCCACATGAGCTATTCATGGGGCGCCCGGCATGGTTCCTACATGCCCCCTATCCAGAGGACACCCATTCTTCTGTGGGTGAATGGGTCCAAGAGCAACAAGCGAAGGTGGACAAGGCCAAGGCTATGCTCCAGAGAGTGAGGGAGCGTCAGTGGAACAAGAAGAACAAGCACCGTGTACCGGCCACCTACCAAGAAGGGGACTGGGTGCTGGTGCACCACAGTCGACTACCCGCCTGGCCACGCTCTACCAGCGATGACCCATACTTCGGGCCGTACAAGATCCTATCTGTGGATGGACACCGTATCACCGTGCGGTGTTCTCCCCGTCTAGGGGGGACCCTGGTGTGCGCCGCTCAACACCTGAAGCGCTACCATGATCCTGAAGACCTCTGTGGGGAGGAGTGGGAGCTGAACGACGAGGAAATCGCCGCTCTGGACCTACAAGGGGCTGCCAGCCCTATGGAAGTTGAAGGTGAACTCCCCGACATGAACGCCGAGGAGATGGCTAAGGAGGGCTTCTACCTGGTGAAGTCTGTCCTACGCCACCGCTATCGCCAGGGTTGGCGCTTCCTCACCCTCTGGGAAGGGTTTGGAGTCGAAGAGGCCACCTGGGAGCCCTTCTCTGCATTTGTTCTACCTGAGGGACGCCTGAACTCAGTTCTGGTTGACTACTTGTCCCAGAACAACCTTGGTGAGTTGTTGAGGCTCGCCGAGACGCTGGCCTCCAAGAATAAAGCTAGGGACTGAACCTTACCCTTACCTGCCAAAGCGTATGTGTGAGTGTGCTAGTCCTAAGGTCCTGAGAGCAAGCCGCAGAAGTGGTGTCCTAATTATACCCAAGTCTGCGCCCTTGCTGAACCTGGAGGGTTGGCTTATTGATGCCACGGGGTACGCCCCGGGTCTCCCCTCCCCTATGCGCCCAATTTCTGTGCTGGCGCAAAACCTTGGGGGAATACCCAGAGTGTTAATCCAGGTATTGTTTTCCCTACCTACCTGTCTACTACAGGGAGGGGTGGCCAAAAGCTATGAAGGCATGCAAAACGCCTGTTTGCTATGTGGCCAAAAACTCTAATCTAACCCACTGTCACAGCCCACCAACCCAGCTAAAATTGCAGGAAAAGGGTGGGACAGTGACACGCCCCCTACAGGTCCTACACACCCTACAGTGGCACCATCCTGGTGGGCGAGCGCTGGGCAACTGGCTCTAGCCCCCACGCAGGACTACCACTCCTACACGCACACTCTACTTGGCGTTGCGAAGAGGAAGTTCTCGAGGGTCCTAGCGACCCACCTGTGAAATGACAAGAGAACACAGCGCTACTAAGCAACTGTGGCCTCACAGGGGACGCCACAACGCGTTTCCCCTGCAAGGGCTTGGAGGGAAGGAGTGCTCTCGTGTGCAAGGCGCAGATGTCGATGAAGTCGGACTCCCTGCTCTGCCACAGGCGGAGCGGAGTTACTTGTTTGTGTGAGCTGCGCCCCTGTTTAGCAGGGCATAAAAAAATGCTGCTGCACCACTCACCCTACCTGCCCACCTGTAAAACAAAGGCAAATGAAAGGGCGTTTGCGGCGGAGGAACCAAGGCACACTCCAGGTATTATACCCTTCTCAGTGTGCCCTATAATACGCTGTCCGCAAACACGCTGCATGGAGCAGCTACCCTTATCAAGCAAGCAAGCGTTAAGGGACTCCTCAGGTTCTCTTAAAGAACGTACCGAGGAGCCCCTGGGTAGCCTAAACAAGGTTTACCGTGCGCACTTCGCGTGGCCTACCCTTTAATGCGTGTGTGCATGCACGACTATGCACAATCACGTGGGCAAACCTGCCCATCTCCACAACAATCTTGACTCCACCAGGGGGTGGCCCCGCCTGGGCGTACCTACCTTACCTACCGCTGGGAAGTGAAGCAAGGAGACGAACAAAAGGGGCGCACGCGAGGAACGTTGCTATGCACTTGTGTGTATGACTAATCACCCTGATCTGACCGCTAATCATCTGCAATCTTTCTAATCAATCCCTCTACCGCGTCCTATCGTGGTTATCGTTGTTAACGCTGCTACACGACTCGGTCACGGATACTCGAGACGAGCAATGTGTATGCGGCATGCAAGACGAGCATACCTGTAGTTTATACCTGATTCATTGAAGTCTTTTCAATTGATTTTCGAATTCTTGAATTTTTGAAGCTTCTATTAGTGTGGGTGCAATCTGTATGTTTGTTTATTAATGTGTGTCTCGTCATTTTCAAGACTACGTGATACATACGTTTATAATTCCATTATTTTTCCATTTTCCGGCGCTTCGCTAGGAGCCGCTCCTGCGCGCCGCCATTTTATGCGTATGAATTTCTGGACTTAAAAAAACCAGAGATGACTATAATTTCTATAAAAATGTGCCTTTGATGCACAATTGGATTCTACTCAGGTGTGTCGTTTCAGAAAAATTCTACGCCGTCATTTGACGGATTTTGGTGTCGTCGCTTCGTTTTTGCGTGGATTCGTCCATAATTCTCCCATTCCTGCCTCTGCAGATACCCACGCGCAGCCTCGCTGAGTAGGCCGTGTTCGGGCCGAAACGCAGGTGCCTGGAGAGACTGAGCAGAACCAAGACCCCACCAAGGGGCAAATTAATTTCTTTTTCGACTCCCTACGCCCTAAGACAGGTCACAGGTCGCCAGCAGGTTTACGAGAACCCATGCGAGTGTGTATAATGTGTCTTGCGTTTGGGTTGTGTCGACGCTGCGTCTTGGAGGAAGGGATGCATATGCACATGTTTGGCATGCTCCCAATCTAACCCAACCAAGCCACAGGAGCCCCGGCAGCGCCAAGAGCGCTGAGTCTTCTGTAGGAAACTGTACAATCAGAGCAGCAAAAGGACGCCAGCCATGGTGAGCGCCCATTTTTCAGTGTGAGGGAGACTGTAGGTATTTTAAAGTAGATGTGGAAACCAAGGAAAGGCCAAGAAAAATTCCCTTTTTCCTGAAATGCGACAGTGGTGGCCACCACAGCACAAGGGGGGAGTAAGAAAAAGTGCTTTTCCATTGCTTTGGGACATACTCTAGTTGTATTAGAGATGCACTGAGCATCCATGCATTTTTATCTTAGTATTGGTCCAGCCAAAAGTGGTGAGAACACATTTTGACCTATGGAACCAAACACCCAATCAGGATATTGAGTGGACCCCTTAATCCCCTTTCAATCAGAAGCAAAACATCTTTTCCTGAGTTGACTGAGCACTGACATACCTAAGGTAGAGCCTATGGATTTATCTATGTTTTTCCATGAATACTTATCTGCCCTAGTGGTATGCACCATAGGGGGTTAGGCACCTCTTTTTGAGAGGTCCTGGGTTCAATTCCTGGTCAGCCTAACTAAGTAGGAAGATCCCATGTGAGTAGGAAGATCCCATGTGACATGGCAGTGACCTCATCGCCACATACCATGCCACCTCAGCACATATGGGACCCAAAACAAAGAGTGCACATCTCCTAAGATGGCACTATGGAGAGAGAGTGATCCTGAGGCAGTTTTCTAACTCTTTTCCCAAAACATTTCAGCTATCTCTGTGAATATGCATTCATTTGTATCCTGAGTTGCAGTTTCTGTGAATATCTAATCATCTTTCACTGTTTACACTGCAGCCCTTCATGCTTTGATCCTGAATTACCTTCTCCTTGCATACTATTGGCTTGGGCTATCCTGGATTGAGTTGGCTTTACTGTATTTCAACAAACAAAAGCTTTTCATCATCCAAAACCAGCAGCAGGACACCCTACAGCAACAACAAGCAGCAGGAGAAGCAAAAACACAGTGCTGAAAACACTATAAACTTTTCTTACAAACAAAGATTGAGTATCGTGATCGCTGAAACAGCCTGGGCCAAAGCGCATAATACGCTATCTTCCGTGCAGTACTGAGATAGCCCTTTCTTGCTTCTTATCCACTCCAGGGTCAGACTCAGTTTCTTGATGCTTCGTCTTGAGCTTTTTCTGCTTTATATCTTCTACAGTATCCTCTATTCAAGTTATTATGAATTTCTGCAGCCAAAGCCAGCTCTCATCTAGTTTCAAGTGTTGCTAGACTCTTTGTTCCACTTTTTGTCACATACAAAACATGCCATTTGACGACGCCTAGCCTTTGGTACCTTAAAATAGTGGAAACACTCAGGCCCAATATATGTGCATGTAAATATGCATCAGTAGTGTAGAACTTCGGACTGTTGGCCGCATTGTGGAATGAATTGGGTGGGCAACCGCCAGGTGCAAAAAAAAAACAAACAAAGATTGAGTAAAACAAACAAAAAACAAGACGGTGTCCATTGACACTGTTGGGGCTGCAGCCTAGTCTAAATGCTCCGAGAAAGACACGGTACCTCCTTTTTCTTACTCAACTTCAAGCACTGTCTAGGGATCTAGAGGGTCTGGGGTAGGATACATAGTGATGGCAACGAAAAAAAATAGCCACTCAAAAATTGAGCAAAGCGTCACATGACCCTGGGGCTGCTGTGCCCTGAAATGTGAACATGGCTATGGTTGGGGCTAGAGCCCAGACCTGAGGTGCCCACGCCTGGGCTGATCTTCAGACTAGTGAGTGAGCACATTGTGAGGCTGCCGTCCGTGCCCGGGGCTGCAGCTCATAGGAGCGGGCTTTCATATGAGTGGTGGGGCTAGCAGGCACTTGGGCCCGGCGGCCTACTGTGGTGACAAGGCACCACCTGCACAATGTATACTCTTCTTGTGATCAAAACTTTGCTCTAATGAACCACCCATTCATATGGTTCTAGACAATCGGTGAACAACCACATCACCTTGCATTCTTGACTGCAAAGACAGCGGTTAAGAAAAAGATGGTGCCATAAATATAGGCTAGCATGGGCTCATCGTACTTGGACAAAGCAGTGCTTGCACAATGTGGGGTGGGCGATGGGATCACTTGTCAACACTTCCCAATGTGGCGGTTCAACTGCTGTACTTGACTGGGGTTCGTGGGGTTCAGCTATGTGTGTTCCTTGGAGGCTCGGGAGCCTTCGAGAATTGGCCACTTACTGACTTTTGCTGGTCAGCAAATTGAGGGTCCTCCCCTCTCCATGAGCAAAATGTGCTTAGTGTGGCACACTAGTAGCACCCGCACCCCCTTGCGCAAGCATTGCTGCGGTTGTTCGGTCCCAAATAGCCAGGCAAAACAGCGGTACAACGCACACCCTGTGCTTAGACAAGCCCGTGCTTGCACGCAACAAACACCACAGCAAAGCACGGTATTTGACAGCCATGCTTGGAATAGGAATGTTAGCCATGGCCGAAAATCACATGAAACAAGTAGCATGGTGTTGCAATGTGTGGTACAATGTTGTTATGAACACATTGCAAAATTACAGTCATGAATGAGCCCCCCATTGCCTCTACAACTGTGTGGCAAACACCCCATCCTGCATCAGGACCACGAAACGCCCACTCCGTGCTTGGACAAGCCCGTGCTTGCACAGGGGGGGGTGGTAAGACAAAAGGGAAGGGGGTCAACAAAGGCAAAACCTGAAAAGACAAGACAAAAAGTAAACAAGCAACACAAATGCGGAGAAGGTAATGGCAAGACGTGAGGTTAGGAATCAAGTAACAGTGCTTTGTATTGGTGGATGCTCATGGAAAATGCATGGAGCTTTCATCTGGCCTTTGGTGCCTCTTTTTGTGTGTTTTGCACACACGGGAGCTCCAATGAATAAGTGAATGTATGTTATGGCAAACTCGTGATGAACCTCGCATGATGAGGAGTTTGTGATAAATTTAAAGAAAAAAAGAGCAAAAAAGAAACACAACACCCGTTTGGAAGGTAACTGCTAATGCGTGCTGGGCATGTTTTGTCAGCCAAGTGCACTGTGCAGTCAAAAATGCCCGGCTGCAATGGACACGCCGTTCGGTACCTACTTCACTCGGCACCTAAACCCGGTACCTGATTCATTGGGTCCCAAAAAACTACGGTCCGAACGGAAGTGTTGTTGGACAAGGCAGTCGTTGGACATGGGGGGTGTACATTTGTGCCGAACAGGTGCCAAGCACTCTGATGCGCATCAGAACACTCAGGATGGCTTGGGGTATGTAATACACCGTGAGATCAACCACGAGGGCGTAGCCCTGATAGAAAAGTACAAACACCCATAACACCCGGAGGAGGCAGGAATCTTTTGGAGAGGGAGGGCAGATCAGAGGCATCTGGGCTGGTCATTGGGGTGTACTGAGTGGGCGCAAGAAGGCATCGATGTATCGAGAGGCCTATATCGAGAGGGACCACGCGGTGATTGCCAGACAGGCAGTCAGTCCTTCAGCAGCTCAGCAAATCAAACGTGCCCCCCCCCCCCCCCCCAGCAACGCTACTGTTATTGGGGCGGACACAGGGGCCATGGTGCAGATGTACATCACCAATCGGTCACCATTGCGTCACCGTGGATGCCCATTGCCGAGGAACTTTTACACCTGCCGCCCTCCATATTAGGGGCCCCAATGCCGAATTCACGCCTCACGGGGCTTGCGCGCTGTGTTGCTCGCTTGAATGTTTTACAGAGCCGAGTCTAAAATACTGCCGCCCAATGCCTAAGCGCATCAGCCCATGCAAGAGATCAATAAATACCAACCAAAACGTGGTGTGGTAGGCAGAGACGCCGCAGAATTGTCACTGAGGTTGCAAAAAAAACAACAACAACCAAACTGCAGGGGTGCCCGATGGGTAGATGTGAAGGGCACGATGAGCCAACTGCCAGCCTCTCAACCATACTTTTGGCCCCCAGTTGTTCCTGTCGAAGGTCCGGCTGCCTTGTCACCAAATCCACAGGCGGGGCTTTAGCCCATGCAACAGCAGGATCGCAGACTGGGGATCTGAAGCACCTATATGCTTTGTTTGAACCCTGCCCATACACAGTGCCTACAATGGTATCAAACACTGCTCACAAAATTCTTGCAGGTGCTCCTATCGGTCAAAGCGATTGTTTACCAGGTGCTTTGGGTTGGAGCAATCTCAAATTTATATGGATGCATGCTATTTTGCACCGCTTGCATGTTAGGATCAAGGTAAATGCAATGGTATAGATGTATGCGGGTATGTGAGATGAGGAAGATGCAAGATTCTGAAGTTTACACTTGCCAGTAAATCTACTCACTTTTCATGTGATGGTGCTGTCATGTGATCTCTCGTTGCTTGGCACCACAAGAGACCCAGGCAGTGGCACATACTGGGTGTGAAACACGTCGTAATAACAAAAACGTGCCTGTCCATTTGACATCCATTCTGTCACAGGTATATAACTCCAAGGAGTAGACGGTACTGTCGGCTGTACCAAAGCACAAAATAATCCCCAAAATTGCTTCCGGTTTCAAATTGACACAGCTTTACAGCAACGGCAACAATCAGGTGCACCACTGGAAGAGCAAAACACCCTCAGCATGATGCATTAGCAATGGGGAAGGAGAACACAAGAAAGGGAAAGCCTGAGAACACAAAAAAAATGGGCAGGCAAGGGTGAGAAAATAATGGTAGTGAAAGAGCTTGGGAACAAGGGGAAGGCTCAAACGGCAATGTGGTGGTGGGTGGCTCAGGAGAGGAGAACGAGGAGGGGGCGGGGGCGCAGGCATAAGGGCGGCAGCATTCATCTGTATCCAACAGTAACCAGCATTATCGATAATGGTGCTGCCTGAAACGTGATTTCCTGAAGAGGGGTGATTTGCAGACGTAGCAGGACCTCGGGATTGGGTGAGTGCTTTGTTGACAGGGTCCAAGGAGCGTGGAGTGCCAGAGGCACATGGGACAAAGAACAGCAGTGACCGAAATATGGCAGATAAGACTGTCCACAAGTGGCTTGTCAGTGTCCTGCAGTACATCAATCAGCTTTTTGCAGCAGCAGGGCGGAGTCTCAGGTCAGTCCGTGAAAAAGAGTGAGGGGCTGGGGAAGGAGGCACGAAATCAGATTTCGGATGAAATACATGTTGGTCCCTTTTTGTGTGTGCTTGTCAGGTACGTGTCCAACAGATCTTAAACCCACAACTCAGAAGGATGCAACAGGGATGAGGCACATGAAGTTAATTGCTGGTCCAGTGCACTGTGCAGTCAAAAATGCCCGGCTGCAATGGACAGCAGGGCTCTTAGCTGAGGAGAATCTTTGATCTCAGGTGTTTGGAGGTGGAGCAGTAAGAAAGGAATGAAATATGTAGTACCCCCGCCCCCGTGTCCAGCGAAAAATAAAACCCGCAAAAAAACACGCCCAACAGGAGTGTTTGTTGGACACGCCGTTCGGTACCTACTTCACTCGGCACCTAAACCCGGTACCTGATTCATTGGGTCCCAAAAAACTACGGTCCGAACGGAAGTGTTGTTGGACAAGGCAGTCGTTGGACATGGGGGGTGTACATTTGTGCCGAACAGGTGCCAAGCACTCTGATGCGCATCAGAACACTCAGGATGGCTTGGGGTATGTAATACACCGTGAGATCAACCACGAGGGCGTAGCCCTGATAGAAAAGTACAAACACCCATAACACCCGGAGGAGGCAGGAATCTTTTGGAGAGGGAGGGCAGATCAGAGGCATCTGGGCTGGTCATTGGGGTGTACTGAGTGGGCGCAAGAAGGCATCGATGTATCGAGAGGCCTATATCGAGAGGGACCACGCGGTGATTGCCAGACAGGCAGTCAGTCCTTCAGCAGCTCAGCAAATCAAACGTGCCCCCCCCCCCCCCCCAGCAACGCTACTGTTATTGGGGCGGACACAGGGGCCATGGTGCAGATGTACATCACCAATCGGTCACCATTGCGTCACCGTGGATGCCCATTGCCGAGGAACTTTTACACCTGCCGCCCTCCATATTAGGGGCCCCAATGCCGAATTCACGCCTCACGGGGCTTGCGCGCTGTGTTGCTCGCTTGAATGTTTTACAGAGCCGAGTCTAAAATACTGCCGCCCAATGCCTAAGCGCATCAGCCCATGCAAGAGATCAATAAATACCAACCAAAACGTGGTGTGGTAGGCAGAGACGCCGCAGAATTGTCACTGAGGTTGCAAAAAAAACAACAACAACCAAACTGCAGGGGTGCCCGATGGGTAGATGTGAAGGGCACGATGAGCCAACTGCCAGCCTCTCAACCATACTTTTGGCCCCCAGTTGTTCCTGTCGAAGGTCCGGCTGCCTTGTCACCAAATCCACAGGCGGGGCTTTAGCCCATGCAACAGCAGGATCGCAGACTGGGGATCTGAAGCACCTATATGCTTTGTTTGAACTCTGCATATACACAGTGCCTACAATGGTATCAAACACTGCTCACAAAATTCTTGCAGGTGCTCCTATCGGTCAAAGCGATTGTTTACCAGGTGCTTTGGGTTGGAGCAATCTCAAATTTATATGGATGCATGCTATTTTGCACCGCTTGCATGTTAGGATCAAGGTAAATGCAATGGTATAGATGTATGCGGGTGTGTGAGATGAGGAAGATGCAAGATTCTGAAGTTTACACTTGCCAGTAAATCTACTCACTTTTCATGTGATGGTGCTGTCATGTGATCTCTCGTTGCTTGGCACCACAAGAGACCCAGGCAGTGGCACATACTGGGTGTGACACACGTCGTAATAACAAAAACGTGCCTGTCCATTTGACATCCATTCTGTCACAGGTATATAACTCCAAGGAGTAGACGGTACTGTCGGCTGTACCAAAGCACAAAATAATCCCCAAAATTGCTTCCGGTTTCAAATGGACAAAGCTTTACAGCAACGGCAACAATCAGGTGCACCACTGAAAGAGCAAAACACCCTCAGCATGATGCATTAGTAATGGGGAAGGAGAACACAAGAAAGGGAAAGCCTGAGAACACAAAAAAAATGGGCAGGCAAGGGTGAGAAAATAATGGTAGTGAAAGAGCTTGGGAACAAGGGGAAGGCTCAAACGGCAATGTGGTGGTGGGTGGCTCAGGAGAGGAGAACGAGGAGGGGGCGGGGGCGCAGGCATAAGGGCGGCAGCATTCATCTGTATCCAACAGTAACCAGCATTATCGATAATGGTGCTGCCTGAAACGTGATTTCCTGAAGAGGGGTGATTTGCAGACGTAGCAGGACCTCGGGATTGGGTGAGTGCTTTGTTGACAGGGTCCAAGGAGCGTGGAGTGCCAGAGGCACATGGGACAAAGAACAGCAGTGACCGAAATATGGCAGATAAGACTGTCCACAAGTGGCTTGTCAGTGTCCTGCAGTACATCAATCAGCTTTTTGCAGCAACAGGGCGGAGTCTCAGGTCAGTCCGTGAAAAAGAGTGAGGGGCTGGGGAAGGAGGCACGAAATCAGATTTCGGATGAAATACATGTTGGTCCCTTTTTGTGTGTGCTTGTCAGGTACGTGTCCAACAGATCTTAAACCCACAACTCAGAAGGATGCAACAGGGATGAGGCACATGAAGTTAATTGCTGGTCCAGTGCACTGTGCAGTCAAAAATGCCCGGCTGCAATGGACAGCAGGGCTCTTAGCTGAGGAGAATCTTTGATCTCAGGTGTTTGGAGGTGGAGCAGTAAGAAAGGAATGAAATATGTAGTACCCCCGCCCCCGTGTCCAGCGAAAAATAAAATCCGCAAAAAAACACGCCCAACAGGAGTGTTTGTTGGACACGCCGTTCGGTACCTACTTCACTCGGCACCTAAACCCGGTACCTGATTCATTGGGTCCCAAAAAACTACGGTCCGAACGGAAGTGTTCGTTGGACAAGGCATTCGTTGGACACGGGGGGTGTACATTTGTGCCGTCGTATTGCTGTTCAACAGGTGCCAAGCACTCTGATGCGCATCAGAACACTCAGGATGGCTCGGGGTATGTAATGCACCGTGAGATCAACCACGAGGGCGTAGCCCTGATAGAAAAGTACAAACACCCATAACACCGGGAGGAGGCAGGAATCTTTTGGAGAGGGAGGGCAGATCAGAGGCATCTGGGCTGGTCATTGGGGTGTACTGAGTGGGCGCAAGAAGGCATCGATGTATCGAGAGGCCTATATCGAGAGGGACCACGCGGTGATTGCCAGACAGGCAGTCAGTCCTTCAGCAGCTCAGCAAATCAAACGTGCCCCCCCCCCCCCCCCAGCAACGCTACTGTTATTGGGGCGGACACAGGGGCCATGGTGCAGATGTACATCACCAATCGGTCACCATCGCGTCACCGTAGGTGCCCATTGCCGAGGAACTTTTACACCTGCCGCCCTCCATATTAGGGGCCCCAATGCCGAATTCACGCTTCACGGGGCTTGCGCGCTGTGTTGCTCGCTTGAATGTTTTACAGAGCCGAGTCTAAAATACTGCCGCCCAATGCCTAAGCGCATCAGCCCATGCAAGAGATCAATAAATACCAACCAAAACGTGGTGTGGTAGGCAGAGACGCCGCAGAATTGTCACTGAGGTTGCAAAAAAAACAACAACAACCAAACTGCAGGGGTGCCCGATGGGTAGATGTGAAGGGCACGATGAGCCAACTGCCAGCCTCTCAACCATACTTTTGGCCCCCAGTTGTTCCTGTCGAAGGTCCGGCTGCCTTGTCACCAAATCCACAGGCGGGGCTTTAGCCCATGCAACAGCAGGATCGCAGACTGGGGATCTGAAGCACCTATATGCTTTGTTTGAACCCTGCCCATACACAGTGCCTACAATGGTATCAAACACTGCTCACAAAGTTCTTGCAGGTGCTCCTATCGGTCAAAGCGATTGTTTACCAGGTGCTTTGGGTTGGAGCAATCTCAAATTTATATGGATGCATGCTATGTTGCACCGCTTGCATGTTAGGATCAAGGTAAATGCAATGGTATAGATGTATGCGGGTATGTGAGATGAGGAAGATGCAAGACTCTGAAGTTTACACTTGCCAGTAAATCTACTCACTTTTCATGTGATGGTGCTGTCATGTGATCTCTCGTTGCTTGGCACCACAAGAGACCCAGGCAGTGGCACATACTGGGTGTGACACATGTCGTAATAACAAAAACGTGCTTGTCCATTTGACATCCATTCTGTCACAGGTATATAACTCCAAGGAGTAGACGGTACTGTCGGCTGTACCAAAGCACAAAATAATCCCCAAAATTGCTTCCGGTTTCAAATGGACAAAGCTTTACAGCAACGGCAACAATCAGGTGCACCACTGAAAGAGCAAAACACCCTCAGCATGATGCATTAGTAATGGGGAAGGAGAACACAAGAAAGGGAAAGCCTGAGAACACAAAAAAAATGGTCAGGCAAGGGTGAGAAAATAATGGTAGTGAAAGAGCTTAGGAATAAGGGGAAGGCTCAAACGGCAATGTGGTGGTGGGTGGCTCAGGAGAGGAGAACGAGGAGGGGGCGGGGGCGCAGGCATAAGGGCGGCAGCATTCATCTGTATCCAACAGTAACCAGCATTATCGATAATGGTGCTGCCTGAAACGTGATTTCCTGAAGAGGGGTGATTTGCAGACGTAGCAGGACCTCGGGATTGGGTGAGTGCTTTGTTGACAGGGTCCAAGGAGCGTGGAGTGCCAGAGGCACATGGGACAAAGAACAGCAGTGACCGAAATATGGCAGATAAGACTGTCCACAAGTGGCTTGTCAGTGTCCTGCAGTACATCAATCAGCTTTTTGCAGCAGCAGGGCGGAGTCTCAGGTCAGTCCGTGAAAAAGAGTGAGGGGCTGGGGAAGGAGGCACGAAATCAGATTTCGGATGAAATACATGTTGGTCCCTTTTTGTGTGTGCTTGTCAGGTACGTGTCCAACAGATCTTAAACCCACAACTCAGAAGGATGCAACAGGGATGAGGCACATGAAGTTAATTGCTGGCCCAGTGCACTGTGCAGTCAAAAATGCCCGGCTGCAATGGACAGCAGGGCTCTTAGCTGAGGAGAATCTTTGATCTCAGGTGTTTGGAGGTGGAGCAGTAAGAAATGAATGAAATATGTAGTACCCCCGCCCCCGTGTCCAGCGAAAAATAAAATCCGCAAAAAAACACGCCCAACAGGAGTGTTTGTTGGACACGCCGTTCGGTACCTACTTAACTCGGCACCTAAACCCGGTACCTGATTCATTGGGTCCCAAAAAACTACGGTCCGAACGGAAGTGTTCGTTGGACAAGGCATTCGTTGGACACGGGGGGTGTACATTTGTGCCGTCGTATTGCTGTTCAACAGGTGCCAAGCACTCTGATGCGCATCAGAACACTCAGGATGGCTCGGGGTATGTAATACACCGTGAGATCAACCACGAGGGCGTAGCCCTGATAGAAAAGTACAAACACCCATAACACCCGGAGGAGGCAGGAATCTTTTGGAGAGGGAGGGCAGATCAGAGGCATCTGGGCTGGTCATTGGGGTGTAATGAGTGGGCGCAAGAAGGCATCGATGTATCGAGAGGCCTATATCGAGAGGGACCACGCGGTGATTGCCAGACAGGCAGTCAGTCCTTCAGCAGCTCAGCAAATCAAACGTGCCCCCCCCCCCCCCCCCAGCAACGCTACTGTTATTGGGGCGGACACAGGGGCCATGGCGCAGATGTACATCACCAATCGGTCACCAATGCGCCACCGTGGATGCCCATTGCCGAGGAACTTTTACACCTGCCGCCCTCCATATTAGGGGCCCCAATGCCGAATTCACGCCTCACGGGGCTTGCGCGCTGTGTTGCTCGCTTGAATGTTTTACAGAGCCGAGTCTAAAATACTGCCGCCCAATGCCTAAGCGCATCAGCCCATGCAAGAGATCAATAAATACCAACCAAAACGTGGTGTGGTAGGCAGAGACGCCGCAGAATTGTCACTGAGGTTGCAAAAAAAACAACAACAACCAAACTGCAGGGGTGCCCGATGGGTAGATGTGAAGGGCACGATGAGCCAACTGCCAGCCTCTCAACCATACTTTTGGCCCCCAGTTGTTCCTGTCGAAGGTCCGGCTGCCTTGTCACCAAATCCACAGGCGGGGCTTTAGCCCATGCAACAGCAGGATCGCAGACTGGGGATCTGAAGCACCTATATGCTTTGTTTGAACCCTGCCCATACACAGTGCCTACAATGGTATCAAACACTGCTCACAAAATTCTTGCAGGTGCTCCTATCGGTCAAAGCGATTGTTTACCAGGTGCTTTGGGTTGGAGCAATCTCAAATTTATATGGATGCATGCTATGTTGCACCGCTTGCATGTTAGGATCAAGGTAAATGCAATGGTATAGATGTATGCGGGTATGTGAGATGAGGAAGATGCAAGATTCTGAAGTTTACACTTGCCAGTAAATCTACTCACTTTTCATGTGATGGTGCTGTCATGTGATCTCTCGTTGCTTGGCACCACAAGAGACCCAGGCAGTGGCACATACTGGGTGTGACACACGTCGTAATAACAAAAACGTGCCTGTCCATTTGACATGCATTCTGTCACAGGTATATAACTCCAAGGAGTAGACGGTACTGTCGGCTGTACCAAAGCACAAAATAATCCCCAAAATTGCTTCCGGTTTCAAATGGACACAGCTTTACAGCAACGGCAACAATCAGGTGCACCACTGGAAGAGCAAAACACCCTCAGCATGATGCATTAGTAATGGGGAAGGAGAACACAAGAAAGGGAAAGCCTGAGAACACAAAAAAAATGGTCAGGTAAGGGTGAGAAAATAATGGTAGTGAAAGAGCTTAGGAATAAGGGGAAGGCTCAAACGGCAATGTGGTGGTGGGTGGCTCAGGAGAGGAGAACGAGGAGGGGGCGGGGGCGCAGGCATAAGGGCGGCAGCATTCATCTGTATCCAACAGTAACCAGCATTATCGATAATGGTGCTGCCTGAAACGTGATTTCCTGAAGAGGGGTGATTTGCAGACGTAGCAGGACCTCGGGATTGGGTGAGTGCTTTGTTGACAGGGTCCAAGGAGCGTGGAGTGCCAGAGGCACATGGGACAAAGAACAGCAGTGACCGAAATATGGCAGATAAGACTGTCCACAAGTGGCTTGTCAGTGTCCTGCAGTACATCAATCAGCTTTTTGCAGCAGCAGGGCGGAGTCTCAGGTCAGTCCGTGAAAAAGAGTGAGGGGCTGGGGAAGGAGGCACGAAATCAGATTTCGGATGAAATACATGTTGGTCCCTTTTTGTGTGTGCTTGTCAGGTACGTGTCCAACAGATCTTAAACCCACAACTCAGAAGGATGCAACAGGGATGAGGCACATGAAGTTAATTGCTGGCCCAGTGCACTGTGCAGTCAAAAATGCCCGGCTGCAATGGACAGCAGGGCTCTTAGCTGAGGAGAATCTTTGATCTCAGGTGTTTGGAGGTGGAGCCGTAAGAAATGAATGAAATATGTAGTACCCCCGCCCCCGTTTCCAGCAAATAATATAATAAGCAAAAAAACACGCCCAACAGGAGTGTTTGTTGGACACGCCGTTCGGTACCTACTTCACTCGGCACCTAAACCCGGTACCTGATTCATTGGGTCCCAAAAAACTACGGTCCGAACGGAAGTGTTCGTTGGACAAGGCATTCGTTGGACACGGGGGGTGTACATTTGTGCCGTCGTATTGCTGTTCAACAGGTGCCAAGCACTCTGATGCGCATCAGAACACTCAGGATGGCTCGGGGTATGTAATACACCGTGAGATCAACCACGAGGGCGTAGCCCTGATAGAAAAGTACAAACACCCATAACACCCGGAGGAGGCAGGAATCTTTTGGAGAGGGAGGGCAGATCAGAGGCATCTGGGCTGGTCATTGGGGTGTACTGAGTGGGCGCAAGAAGGCATCGATGTATCGAGAGGCCTATATCGAGAGGGACCACGCGGTGATTGCCAGACAGGCAGTCAGTCCTTCAGCAGCTCAGCAAATCAAACGTGCCCCCCCCCCCCCCCCCCCAGCAACGCTACTGTTATTGGGGCGGACACAGGGGCCATGGTGCAGATGTACATCACCAATCGGTCACCATTGCGTCACCGTGGATGCCCATTGCCGAGGAACTTTTACACCTGCCGCCCTCCATATTAGGGGCCCCAATGCCGAATTCACGCCTCACGGGGCTTGCGCGCTGTGTTGCTCGCTTGAATGTTTTACAGAGCCGAGTCTAAAATACTGCCGCCCAATGCCTAAGCGCATCAGCCCACGCAAGAGATCGGACTGATACCACAAGGGCCATGGCGCAGATGTACAGGACGCACACCGACGGAGGGATGCTGCCGTCCGGGCCGACACGCATACCCTCGTGGCGACGGGGAGGGTCCTTAGAAGCAATCGCCAGCGTATTCAGGGCTGCTTGCTGTTGCGGGGGGATTGCCGCTGTGCCCACGCGGTCCCCGCAACCGTTTCTGCGACCGCGTGTGCACGCGGTGCAGACTGCTCCCCAGAGACAAGCCCCCGAGCGCCGCGATCCGCCTTCCCACGAGGCCCCGTCCCGTCGACGTGGCGCCGATTCTCGTGGGTCCCGGGGTCGGGCCAAAGCCTGTGGGCCCTGAGGCTGCTACCCCCAGAACCCCCGCTGACTGGGAGGCCCCCCCACAGACCCTGGGAGGTCGCACCAGACGGCCACGGCAGCCGGGGCCACCGCCGGTGGTGAGGCAGCCCCCGCACTGGCCACGCCGTGGGCGGGGCTTGGGGGGGTCTTGGGGGGGCTGATCGGAGGCGACTCGGCGGTCAGGGAGCTCACGTCGTCGGCGGACGTGCGCCATGCGGCACCAGCTCGTGCCCCTGGCGTCGGGCACCTGATGACACCCTCGGCCCCGCGACCGGACAGTCCCGCGAAGTCTGTGCAGTGCAGTCGCACCGGCTGTGCCCAAGTGTAGCGGCGCGAGTCGTGACCGGGGCTGTGGGCGCGGTCGCCGGACGGGGCCCATTCGTGTACCCCGGCGTCGGAGGCGGGCCAGAGCGGGCCCATCCCCTGAGCCCACGTACAGCGCCGGGGGCCCGGGTCGGGGAGGTGGTCGGTGGGGACGCCATCCTCGGGGCTCGTTCTCTGTGGGGCCGGGGCCGGGCAGCGGCCCCTGCCCCGCGCCGGCAGCCCATGCCCCGGGGGCGTCTGCGTCGCCGGCAGCGTCACACACATCCGCCGCGTCCGGTGTGTCGCGTGGGCCCCGCGGCATGTCCGAGAGGGTCCGCTGCGGTGAGCGGGGGGCTGGGGTATGCGACGAGTCCGCGATGCTGTGGTCCCCCACATCCACAGACCAGTGGGTCTCAGATAGACAGGACCGGGCGCTGCTGCTGCGCTGCAGCGGTGCCGGACGCGCGGTCACCGCGCATTCCGCGGGTCCTGCCCCAAGGTTCGGGGCCGCCAGCACGCGGACAAGCCGCGGCGCCTCCGGTACTCCGTCTGTGGCCTCGGCGTCGCGCGCGCCGGTGGAGGTTGCGGGGCCGCACGAAGGGTCCGGCACGAGCGGCAAAGGGGGCACTGTGCGGTGTGTTGCGGTCGCTGGGGAAGAGGCGGCTGTGGCACACTGACAGAGGGAGGCATCGGAGGAGAAGCTCATGCGCCCCAGGCTGTCCGGCGGACTACTGATATGTGCCCAAGTGTAGTGGCGCGAGTCGTGACCGGAGCTGTGGTCGAGGTCGCCGGACGGCGCCCATTCGTGTACCGCGGCGTCGGAGACGGGCCAGAGTGGGCCCATCCCCTGAGCCCACGTACAGCGCCGGGGGCCCGGGCCGGGGGAGTGTTCGGTGGGGACGAGGTCCGCAGCAGCGCCCCATGGCTCTGCGTCGACGTCCGGGTCGAGGGCCAGGGCAGCGTGCAGCCGGACGCACGAACTGTGGCGGGAGGTCCGTGGAGAGCTCGTGCCGGGCCGCGGCGGGCGATCGCGGGGTCGCGGGATCGCGGGATTGCCGGCGCCGGACGCCCGCGCCGCGGGGAAGGCCGCATGTTTCGAGGGGCTGGCACCGGGGCTCGCGTCCGCATCGCCGGTGCTGTGCGGCGACGCGCTGTCCGCCCGACGGAAGAAGCTCGGAAACGCCAGCGGGACGCTGCGGAGCGATGCTGCGGGGGACCTGTCCGTCGGCGGGAAGCTGTGGAGCGATGCGGCCGGGGACATGTCCCAGTCGACGGAGGCTGGGGCCCCTGTACCGGGGCACATATCATCCGTGAGGACGCAGTCCACGCACACCGGACCGCACGTCATGGGGTCACCACCGTCGCGTTGCAACGCCGGTTCGGGCGTGTCGCGGTGGCGGGCCGGGGGCGTCGCGGCCGTCGCGGGGCGATGGGGTGGGCCGCGGACGGCCCCGGGTTCCGGCGACGCGGCGAACGCCGCGACGAGCCCTTCCGCGACCACGTTGAGGTCACGCGCACTGTCCCACAGCTTCGCCGCTGAGGGCGAGGCGGGTCCAACGCCGGCGCTGTACGGACGGCCCCGCGGCGGCTGCACATTCGTCCGCCAGCGGGCGCCCCGCAGACATGGCCTCAGCCGCGGGGGCAGCGCCACGAGGGCGAGGGCGACCAGGGGGCAGGTCATGAGTACGACGACGAGGACCTGCGAGGCAGTGGGTAGTGCGCAGGGTAGTCCATCGGGAGGTCAGTCCACATTCCGTTGCACGGTTAGGGTTGGTCAGGACAGGCTGCGGGTTGTGGTACTGAGTAAAGTCCAGTAAGACTGAGTTACAAAAGTGTTTTTGTAAAAAGTGCTTCTCTGAACAAAAACATCATTCTTCTCGGTTTAGGTGATGCCCCTGCGGTAAACGCGCTGAGCAAAGCCCAACTGTGTGTACCAAAATCATTGGGGTTCAGGCCCACGGCCCAGTGCAGTAAGATCCAGTAAACAGTCTAAAACCCAGTGAAACTGCGTAGACCCTCGTAAAACTGGGCAAAATGTAGTGAAATTGAACACGAAAAAACGTTTTCGTAAAACACGTCGGACCAAAACAATTTACTCGGTTTCACGACACACGAGGGGTGGTCGTGGTACTGCATGTGTCATCCGATTCTCTCCAGGGGCACCTGCGCAGCAATGACCGGAGTGGAGGGATGCTGCCTGTGGGTTGCCTGCCGACGTGCAACATACGAGCGTCTTGAGCTACTGGCACCCCTGAGGCCTGGGTAGACCGATCCCGTCACCACCACCAATACCACCATCACCATCACCATCACCATCACCATCACCATCACCATCACCATCACCATCACCATCACAACCTTTTGTCTGGCCTTCTGGGTGAAAGGTTGATTGAGCCGTACCCAGCTTAATGAAGCAGCACGCCGAGTGTCGTTCTCCTCGATTCACCTGGGCATGGTCACTCAACTTTTGCCGAAATAAAAGCGAGCAAGACCATCACAGACGGCTCAAATAGGGCATCGAGCAACAATCGAAATGTTACCCAGTCGAGATTGTTTAGTCCACATGGGGGATGATACCCACTCTTACCCCGAGTGGTAGATGGTGATGGTGGTGGTGGTGGATTCGTGGATTCGTGGATTCGTGGAATCGCGGATGGAAAGCGACATTGACAGGCTGCTGCTGCTGGTAGCGGTATTGGTGGTATTGGCGGTAGCGGTGGTGGTGGTGGTGGTGGTGGTGGTGGTGGTGGTGGTGGTGGTGGTGGTGGTGGTGGTGTGCTTCGTAGTGACTTCATCTACATCAAGTCATCGTCCGACCACCCGAGTTCCTCGGTCGGTGCTGTCTCCGGGTGTACAGGCTCTGCATACGAACTACTTACCTGCCACCTTCCTATTGCTTCATTCAGGGTTCACACTTGACATTCAGGGCTGACAGGGCTTGCAGGCGTTTGTCATGAGCTCACTGTGGTACAAAGCTGTGCTCCGTTTCCCCGAATTCGCAGGCACACTGACCGCACAAAAACCCTCCAAGAGCACCTGCAGGCCCGCAGGCAGGCCCTGGGGCTGGTCCGGTAGAGCGAACAGGTCCGACAGCACGAGGACACCGAGCACAAGGGCGAGGCTGAGCAGCGTCAGCCCCTCAAGGCCATTCGCGACGCGGGTGTCGCAGGGCCGGCACGCGATGTGCAGCACCAGGAACGCCACCAGCACCGCGGTGCACGCGACGGCCTGGCGCTGCGGCGAAGGTACGAGGGCCATGACCAGCACCAGCGCGAACTTGCGGGCCATGATCACGGACTCCCAGTACCGGAACCGCGGCTTGAAGCAGAGGATGAGGAAGGCAAACGCCTCCCGCTCCAGTCGTGGCCGCGCCTGACGCAGTGTCCGGCCGATCAGCGGGAGCGCGAGCGGCACCAGTACTCCGTACAGACCAAGACACGTCCAACTGCAGACGTAGGCCGCGTGGTAGGCGGGGCTGCCGCAGTCGATGTCGTAGTCGTTGAGCAGCATATTGTCCAGCCCGTAGACGGTGTCGCTGGCGTCGGTCTGGGACGCCAGGTCAAGCTCTCTGCAGGACTGACACAGCAAAGTGCACCATGGGAGGGGCGGTGAGAGGAGGAGAGTCCATAGTGCGGGGCACCAGCGCGTTGCACATGGGGGGGCCCATAAGGGGCGGTTCATTTCAGCCCCGGTCCCGGACCCCCGCGGCATGAGCAGGGGGTCCGCAAGGGGTGGGGGATCAGAACATTTGCGGCTTTGGGGGCATTTTGGGGTTTGCCGTTTCATTTTGAGCATCTCAAATATCCACAACTCGCCATTCGTCAACTCACCATTCAACACGAGAAATTGTCGGTGACGGTCACGCGCACAGATGTCGCTGATTTCCAGCCAATTCAATTGAATCATCGCCGACAATACGAGGAATTTAAACTGCCAACGAGGGCGAATATTGATAGAATTAGTAAATGCCGATTTCAATAGACAATCGCAGCACGAAGCGACAGAATGGAACAGAATGTCTAGCAACCGCTCGAAATCTGAAGACTGAAGACAGTAGTCAATTGGCGTTCAGCGGTGAAGCCCATAAACACTCGGACACAGCTCCAAAAAAAGCGCCAACTCGGAAAGAAATCGAAAGTCGATTTTCCAGTCAAGAAAACAACATGTGATCGGAAAAGCGGCTCCAGAACCACACTTGAAGTTTTAACAACGTTCCGTATCCATTGGGGAATAAACTAGCCTAAATTTCCGGTGTAGGCCTTGAAGCGGTCGCACTATGCTTGTGTTTCATTATCGCATAGACTGGGCAATCCCAGATTCAAGTATGCTTCCTGTGCATTGCTGAGCATCGCCGAACTGTACAATGTGTCTGTACGTTCTTGGTTTCCTTATCCCGTCGCCGCACTGCTGACTAGTACCAGAACGGCCCACTCCGTCACAAGATAAAGGCTAAACTGAGGTTTGAACAACACGTGATGAAGCGGCAAGAAAATCGTGCCCGCCTAAAATTATTGCGCCTGCCAGCACCTCCACTTTCCAAAGTACCGCACCAGAACAGGCCCTGATGTGGATTTGTGTACCACAAAGGTCCCCTCATCACATCATCTTAAGAATTGCGAGGAGTCTGTGGAGGCTGTTACCGAGACGCCCTCGCAGAGGATGGGGATCGCTCGCGGCACCCCCACCCCTGAAAAGGGGCTCCCGCGACGGAGCCTGTTTCCCGGCCCCCGCTCAATGAGGGGGATGGGCATGGCGACTCCTTAATGAGCCAAACCTCATGCGGATCCCCCGATGGGCTTCCCCGGGCAGCCATTTTTCCTTCTCCCCCCCCCCCCCCTGTGTGACATTTCGTCGGGTTGCTGTTTATTTACGGGGCCCTGGACAGTCACCCGTTCTTCCCTTCGCGTGTGGCGTCGGGTCGTTGCATTCTGTCGGCCCCTGCGGCCGGTGCTCCTGCTGGTGTCGTTTCCGCGTTCGCGGAGCCCAATGGTTGGTGTGCCGGGGCTGTGCTGTTTGTGGCGGGATGTGCCGTTTGTGCGTTAGCGGTGCCCAGTAGTTGGCGCACCGGGAGTTGTGGTTGTTGTTGCGGGGGTCGTTTGACGGTTTTTGCTGCCCATGCACCTCCGCCCTCCGGTCGTCCACAACCTGCGTCGCTGCGTTTCCGTGTGCGTGAGGCCCAGGTGCCCTGCTCCTCCACGCGTTGTACCGGCCGTCCCCCCCCCGTCCCCGTCGGATCTTCCAAAAAGGGAGGCCCAAAAGCGATTGAGATCACTCGGACCCTGCAAAAGAAAGGAGGGCTCACCCTTGGGGGCACCGCCACCCGTGCAGTTGTAAAAATGCCGCGTGAGCCCTTGCCCTCCAATATTAAAAGACAGGCACAGAAACGCCGTTCAGCAGTAGGAACGCTCAGTCACCGGAGCCCCCTTTCCACATCTCCGGCCAGACTTGCCACCAGCGTCTGCGAGCTCAGACATGATCAGGTGGAGCAGGGTCCTACTGAGCCACACGCTGGACGCAGCACGTTCCTACTGAGTTCTGGTGGTGCACGGGGCGGGTATTACTGAGTGGCCTTTGATACGGGGCCAATTCCTACTGAGAACCAGTCTCCCTGCCAGATGCTAGTGGCATGTCTGCTCCGGCCGAGTGACCCCCCGCTCCCCGCAAATGAACTTGTCACCCGCGCTCATGTGCTGCACCTTTGACCTCCACCTCCGTGAGACCCCTGCCCTGATCACACCTGCAGCCGCGCGGCCTCCTTGATGAGGCTCGTGTACAAGACGTACAGCACCACGCTGAGGCCCACGAGCACCACCCGCTCGCGCCCGCTGCCGCGCATCAGCCCCGCGGTGGCCGTCGGGGGCGGCGGCGCGGCGTCCGGGCCCCGGTCCCCCTCCGCCGGCCCGCGACGGCAGACACTACACCCCGTGCGGCCCCTCAGCACCAGCCACAGGACCCCGAGCACGACCAGCAGCCCCGGCACCGGCAGCGCCATCGTCATGTAGAACCGCGTGAGCGCCCCCAGTTCGGGGAGGGAGCACCGCAGGCCGACGACAGGCAGCTCGAGGCTGAGGAACGTCCCCGCGCCCGCGACCGTCCGCCCGGCCCCCGCGGGCACGAGGGGGCGCAGCACCTGCGCGACCTGCGCATATGTCACCAGCATCTTGATCATGGGCACCAGCATCGACTGGTCGGAGTCGGGGTCGAGGGTGAAGGCCTTCCAGGCCTTGAACGCCAGCAGGCCAATGTACGCCAGGCACGTGCCAGACAGCGACATCCCAAGGACCCAGGACGTGTCGCACGGAGCGCAGTCGTCGCCTGCATGCCCCGCCGCGCACCGCGCGCAGAGCGGGCCTTCGAAGCCCGGCGCGCATGGGGCGGCCGCGCCCCCGGCGCCGCGCGCACACGGGGGGCGGGCCCGGCCGCGCGGGATGGGGCAGGCCAAGAAGGAGTGGGAGCCCGGCACGCGCCAGAAGCCGTCCTGTGCCACCAGTGTGTCCGAGCCGTTGCAGAAGGCTCCCGTGGGGCAGGAGGTGCAGTGGGTGTCGCCCTTGGAAAAGAATTCCGCGGCAGAGCACCCTCTGGCCCGGATCTCATGGGACATCAGGGGGGCAATGGACCAGTCCGTTTTGGAGCCAAGGGAGAACTGGAGGTGGATTGTGTTCCTGAGAGAGGACAGGGGCGGGGGCAAAGGCAGGGGCATGGGCGGGAGCATGGGCAGGGGCAGGGGAAGGGGAAGGGGTAGCATGAGGTGGGGTTTCTCGGGTGATCTGTGGACGCCAGTGTGAAGTTCCCTTCACTACCCTCACAACATCGGGTCCCCCGTGATTCCAAAGCAACTCTCATGGAAATGTCCACCCGTGTGAGCCTGCCCTTCAACCCCTAACCCCCCTTGGGTTCTGATGTCACTGGCAAACCCCAACCCATCCCAGGACTTGGGAAGGTTAGCAGCCCTGCGGAGCTTCATGGGCTGCGGGAGCGGATGCACCATTGGCACCCGCATCTGCCGATGGTACTGTTGGGGCTGATGAAAATTGATCTGGCCGAGGGTGGACCTCTGAGGCCTTTTTCTGGACCATCATGCCTCTTATTGGGCTCGTAGGTCCCGGGGTACACAGGATCCAAAACAACTGCGCATACCACTCGAAATCTAACGTGTGGCTTTGTGGCAGGTCACTACCTCCATTTGGCTCTTGGGCTTAGTATATGGATGCACGCCATTCAGGGGGTTTTGGTTCCCAGCTTGATGCAATCCACTTGTCCCAAGCCCCTATGCTGCCCATTTCAGCGACTACCAGCACATCTCAAGAATTTCCGGTATTCAGTCTGACGCAATCCATATGTCCCAAGTTCGCCAGTCGTACCCGTTTCAGCTGCGCCTATTGGACCAGGAATGTTTGGTTTTTTGGTTGACGCCTTCTGCATGTCCTGAGGTCCCACACTCTACCCATTTCAGTAGCTGTTGCACGAGCAATTTTTGGTTTGCATACGGTTTGCATACAGCATCCTGCAGCCTGATGCCCAAAGCCACCAGTCGGGTTGCACAGTTGCTTGCCTGCCAATTTGCCATCAAGACAGTGACCTTCTTCTTCAGCTCCCATCGCTTTTGGGCCAGGGCGTTACAGCTGGTGACGGCCCCAGGGAGCATGCATACACCAAAAAAACATGTAAATGCTCGGCATTCCAAAAGCGCTCATCATGTTCGATGGTCGCCAAGAAATAGAGAAGTACAGTGGTAATAGTGAGATCTGCCATTGTATCATGGAGGACTCCAGCACACAAGCGGTTGAAAGGACACCACAAGATCCCCCCAAGCCCAAGCCAGTCACCCCCACTTAAACCAATAAAACTGGGGATAAATGAGACCATAGACACGTGAACACCAAAGCATTCGGAACCTCAAACCTCTCCTCAAATGGTGTACAAGTCACACAAAACGAGCTTTGGACCTTTGAGCCCCTGTTCTGCACACTGTCCCCCCTCTTATTTTCAGGGGCTAGAAGCCCCCCCCCCCCCCCCTCCCCACTTCAACATGCACCCTGCCCTGCCCTGCATCAGTCTCTTGTCACATTGCCACGCATGTGGTCTTCGTCCCCTGTGGCTTTCCTTCGACTCCTGGTTCCATGTTGTCGACACGCCATGGCCGTCACTCTCCAGAGTGACACTCTCCAGTGTCGCTCCCCAATGCATTCCACGCTGTCGACTGGGCATGCCCTCTTCGGTGGAGAGGATGGAGAGCAACATCGCAGTACCTTCCACTTGCACACACGCAACACCGTCGTGCGGGGACCACATGGGACGGGCAAAAGGGGCAGGGGCCGGGCCAGGGACGGGACAGTGCAGCGGCAGGGCCAGGGGAATGGGCAGCGGTAGGAGCATGAGACCCGTGCGTGACCGGAACTGTGATCCCCGTGAACGTGAAGCGCGCGTCGTCCCCGAACACGGCCAGGCCAAGGAACCCGTCGCCTTCGGAGGGGGCGGGACGCACGCACGCGTGCAGCCGCAGCCCCGGCTCCGGCAGCCAGAGCACCTGATTTCCGACCGCATCCTTCAGCTCCACGACGGGCTGCACCGCCAGCGGCGTGGCGGCAGTGGCCTCGCGGGACGGCTGCCGCACGATCCGCAGCGCCGCCGGGGCGCCCGCGACGACCACCACCTCGATGGGCGGCAGCGGCAGCGGGGCGGCGGCCAGGAGCAGCACATAGTGCCCGGCCCGAGGGCGGACGAGTGCCAGGTCCCGGAAGTGCGCCACGCCGGCCTGGAGCTCGGCCACGGAGCCCGTGACGTTGACCGCGCCGTCGGGCACGGCCCGCAGCCGCAGCAGCGCCGTCTCGTTGTGCCAGGCCCCAAGCGGTCGGTCCCATTGATCGGCAGTGAAGAGGGCCACGCCGGGGATCGGGGCGAGGGCCGCCGCGCGGACCCACACGCGGTCAACCCGCGACCGCAGCGTCGCCGCGGGGCCCACGACGGTGAAATTGAGGCGGTGGGGGCCCGGCGTCTGCCCGTCGTTGCACACCACCACCGACAGCGGCCCGGCGGCCGGCGGCGCCGGGAGCGCCGGGCGCCGGCAGTACACCTCCGTCGGCGACACGCGGCGCACGGCGTCGGCCCCGACGGCGCGCGCGACCCCCGCGGACAGGAAGTGGCAGCTGAGGTGCGGCGACGCGGCGAAGCCGTCCCCGAGCACCCGCAGCCACTGCGCCTCCGCAAAGTACCCCAAGTCCGGGGCGAGGCCCTCCAGGCGAGGGCTGGCCGGGCGCTGCAGCTGCACGCCGCTGCGCGTCGCCAGCCCCGGCAGCAGCAGCACCTCCACCGTGTCGGCCCCGGGGCGGTCGGCGGAAATCGGAACCTCCGGAGCGCGGCACTCGATCAGCGACGGCGACTTGAACGTGGCCGCCATCGTTATGGCCCCGGAGAACTGGCAGTACAGCCCCGTGCCCAAGTCGGCGAAGCCCCGGCCCGACACCCGCAGCACAGTGCCGCCCGCGGCGTCCGCCAGCGGGGGGTCGACGTCGGCGACGGTGTATAGCAGCGAAGTGGACACCGCCGTGCGGTTGCCCGCGCCGCTGAGGCTGTACATTGTCCGCAGCGCCGGCACGGGCCGCAGCGCGTACAGCTCCTCCGCGGCACCCGTGCGCACCGTCTCATACAGCACCAGCGAGTCCGGGCGGAACTTGTACACAGCGCCGGGCGCCCCTGGCCTGCGGACCCATAGCAGCAGCGTGTCGCCCGCGCCGTCGAAGGCGACCCCGCCGACGGTCGCGCCAGGGCCCACCCCCGGCACGACCGCGTACCGCAGGAGGGCGTGGGACGTGCCGTTCAGACACGCGACGGCGACGTCGTCCCCCGTGAGCAGCACCAGAAACAGGCGCCCGTCGGCGGTCACCTCCGCAGCCACGGCCGCGTGGCACGGGACCGGGGCGGAGCAGAAGGGCAGGGCGTCGAGCGCGAGGGGCTGCGCTTGGGCTGAGGGGCCGACGGGCAGGACCACGACCTGCCCCTGCCCCTGCCAGGCCCCCGCGAGAAGGAGCGTAACCGGGCCGTCGCGCGCGCCGTGCGCCGTCAGACTGTGCACCGCGTCCATCCGGAGGCCGCGGGCCGGAACGGGGGCCGCGGTCGTGCGGTTGCGGTGCACGGCAGTGAGCAGGCCGTCGCCGGCCCCGAAGGAGAAGATGTGTGGGACGCCAGCCACCGGGAACACGTCCACAAAATCATCGGCGGGTGCGGACTGGGGCCGCATCGGGCGGGAGGCCTGTTTGGAGGCGGCGGGACGGAGAGCCACCCGCCGGCGGACGGAGGGACGCGGTCCTTTCGTGACTGACACGTAGAAGAGGGCGGAGGGGTCGTGGGCGGACGCGATGACGAAGTGCAGGAGCTCGGCGTCGGCAAAGCCGCCGCGAAGGACGCCGTCCAAGGGCAGAGAAGCGACCAGACGGTCGCAGTGGACCACGTCGAACACCATCAACGGGGAGCCCCCTGTGTACAGGAGGTGCGCGTCCTCGTCAAAGACAATGGCAGCGGCGGACAGAAGGTCTGGGCGATGCGTTGATACGGCAGTTTGGCGGGCGATTGATGGATCTCGTGGCTGGTGATTCCGGGGGCATATGGGGGAGAGGGAGGTTGGGAATGCATCGGGGGAAGTGGTGGTGGTAAAAGTTGGCACCACAAAGGACGAGAAGGAGGGCATAACGGTTGCCGTTCGAAACGTCAAAGGGGAGAAAGATGAAGATGTGCTACTATTGACAGTGGTGGTTGAAGTTGGAGTTGGGTTGGGGCTTGCATTTGAGGATAGTGTTGCAGATGGCATTGTTGATGGCGTGGGAGATGGTGTTGCCATCGACGTTGAGCTCGACGTTGCAGTGATGGTGCGGTGTGCTGTTGAGGTGGTGGAGATGGTTGACCTTGGGCTTGAGGTGGGTGTCAGGGTCGGCGTCGATGTGACAGATGGCCTTCGCGTCCCCGTTGAGCTGGACGTTTGTGTTGATGCCGATGAGGGTGTCAGTGTTGGGCTCATGACTGCCGTTGTTGTGGACCTTGTGGACACGCTCATCGTTGACGACGCTCTTGCGGTAGGGGTCCCAGTGGAAGAATGCAATAACGTCGCAGATCTGGTGCTCGCTGCACTAGGCGTTGGGGTCGCAGTTCCTGTTGCAGTGCGGAATGGCGTTGAAGAGGGAGATGATGATGATGAAACCCTGATGGTGACTGTAGCTGACGAGGACGATGTCGCTGTCCTGGTCGTCGTTGCAGATGACGTCATAGTAAGTGTTAAGGAGAGGCGTGCGCTGAGGCTCGCAGTCTGCGTGGGGGTAATGGTCGCGCTCACTGCTGAGCTTGCGGTAAGTGAATGGGTCGACGTCAACGTCAGCATTGAGGTCATGCTCAGGGGCTGCGTGCCACTTGCAGTGTAGCTCACGGATACAATTGGCGTGGGGGTAGCGATGATAGTGGGGGATGGAGACGGCGACCCCGATGCTGTTGGGGCTAGGCTCGGGGTACAGGTTGGTGTTATCGTTCGCGTGCACGTCGGCTCAGGCGACAAGGTTGCAATGCGTGATGGTGTGCTGGTAGCAGATAGTGATGAGGTTGTGGTGCGCATGACGGTGGTGGTTGAAGTTGGAGTTGGGTTGGGGCTTGCACTTGAGGATAGTGTTGCAGATGGCATTGTTGATGGCGTGGGAGATGGTGTTGCCATCGACGTTGAGCTCGACGTTGCAGTGATGGTGCGGTGTGCTGTTGAGGTGGTGGAGATGGTTGACCTTGGGCTTGAGGTGGGTGTCAGGGTTGGCGTCGATGTGACAGATGGCCTTCGCGTCCCCGTTGAGCTGGACGTTTGTGTTGATGCCGATGAGGGTGTCAGTGTTGGGCTCATGATTGCCGTTGTTGTGGACCTTGTGGACACGCTCATCGTTGACGACGCTCTTGCGGTAGGGGTCCCAGTGGAAGAATGCGATAACGTCGCAGATCTGGTGCTCGCTGCACTAGGCGTTGGGGTCGCAGTTCCTGTTGCAGTGCGGAATGGCGTTGGAGAGGGAGATGATGATGATGAAACCCTGATGGTGACTGTGGCTGACGAGGACGATGTCGCTGTCCTGGTCGTCGTTGCAGATGACGTCATAGTAAGTGTTAAGGAGAGGCGTGCGCTGAGGCTCGCAGTCTGCGTGGGGGTAATGGTCGCGCTCACTGCTGAGCTTGCGGTAAGTGAATAGGTCGACGTCGACGTCAGCATTGAGGTCATGCTCAGGGGTTGCGTGCCACTTGCAGTGTAGCGCATGGATACAATTGGCGTGGGGGTAGCGATGATAGTGGGGGATGGAGACGGCGACCCCGATGCTGTTGGGGCTAGGCTCGGGGTACAGGTTGGTGTTATCGTTCGCGTGCACGTCGGCTCAGGCGACGAGGTTGCAATGCGTGATGGTGTGCTGGTAGCAGATAGTGATGAGGTTGTGGTGCGCATGACGGTGGTGGTTGAAGTTGGAGTTGGGTTGGGGCTTGCACTTGAGGATATTGTTGCAGATGGCATTGTTGATGGCGTGGGAGATGGTGTTGCCATCGACGTTGAGCTCGACGTTGCAGTGATGGTGCGGTGTGCTGTTGAGGTGGTGGAGATGGTTGACCTTGGGCTTGAGGTGGGTGTCAGGGTCGGCGTCGATGTGACAGATGGCCTTCGCGTCCCCGTTGAGCTGGACGTTTGTGTTGATGCCGATGAGGGTGTCAGTGTTGGGCTCATGACTGCCGTTGTTGTGGACCTTGTGGACACGCTCATCGTTGACGACGCTCTTGCGGTAGGGGTCCCAGTGGAAGAATGCAATAACGTCGCAGATCTGGTGCTCGCTGCACTAGGCGTTGGGGTCGCAGTTCCTGTTGCAGTGCGGAATGGCGTTGGAGAGGGAGATGATGATGATGAAACCCTGATGGTGACTGTGGCTGATGAGGACGATGTCGCTGTCCTGGTCGTCGTTGCAGATGACGTCATAGTAAGTGTTAAGGAGAGGCGTGCGCTGAGGCTCGCAGTCTGCGTGGGGGTAATGGTCGCGCTCACTGCTGAGCTTGCGGTAAGTGAATGGGTCGACGTCAACGTCAGCATTGAGGTCATGCTCAGGGGTTGCGTGCCACTTGCAGTGTAGCGCATGGATACAATTGGCGTGGGGGTAGCGATGATAGTGGGGGATGGAGACGGCGACCCCGATGCTGTTGGGGCTAGGCTCGGGGTACAGGTTGGTGTTATCGTTCGCGTGCACGTCGGCTCAGGCGACGAGGTTGCAATGCGTGATGGTGTGCTGGTAGCAGATAGTGATGAGGTTGTGGTGCGCATGACGGTGGTGGTTGAAGTTGGAGTTGGGTTGGGGCTTGCACTTGAGGATAGTGTTGCAGATGGCATTGTTGATGGCGTGGGAGATGGTGTTGCCATCGACGTTGAGCTCGACGTTGCAGTGATGGTGCGGTGTGCTGTTGAGGTGGTGGAGATGGTTGACCTTGGGCTTGAGATGGGTGTCAGGGTTGGCGTCGATGTGACAGATGGCCTTCGCGTCCCCGTTGAGCTGGACGTTTGTGTTGATGCCGATGAGGGTGTCAGTGTTGGGCTCATGACTGCCGTTGTTGTGGACCTTGTGGACACGCTCATCGTTGACGACGCTCTTGCGGTAGGGGTCCCAGTGGAAGAATGCAATAACGTCGCAGATCTGGTGCTCGCTGCACTAGGCGTTGGGGTCGCAGTTCCTGTTGCAGTGCGGAATGGCGTTGGAGAGGGAGATGATGATGATGAAACCCTGATGGTGACTGTGGCTGATGAGGACGATGTCGCTGTCCTGGTCGTCGTTGCAGATGACGTCATAGTAAGTGTTAAGGAGAGGCGTGCGCTGAGGCTCGCAGTCTGCGTGGGGGTAATGGTCGCGCTCACTGCTGAGCTTGCGGTAAGTGAATAGGTCGACGTTAACGTCAGCATTGAGGTCATGCTCAGGGGCTGCGTGCCACTTGCAGTGTAGCTCACGGATACAATTGGCGTGGGGGTAGCGATGATAGTGGGGGATGGAGACGGCGACCCCGATGCTGTTGGGGCTAGGCTCGGGGTACAGGTTGGTGTTATCGTTCGCGTGCACGTCGGCTCAGGCGACGAGGTTGCAATGCGTGATGGTGTGCTGGTAGCAGATAGTGATGAGGTTGTGGTGCGCATGACGGTGGTGGTTGAAGTTGGAGTTGGGTTGGGGCTTGCACTTGAGGATAGTGTTGCAGATGGCATTGTTGATGGCGTGGGAGATGGTGTTGCCATCGACGTTGAGCTCGACGTTGCAGTGATGGTGCGGTGTGCTGTTGAGGTGGTGGAGATGGTTGACCTTGGGCTTGAGGTGGGTGTCAGGGTCGGCGTCGATGTGACAGATGGCCTTCGCGTCCCCGTTGAGCTGGACGTTTGTGTTGATGCCGATGAGGGTGTCAGTGTTGGGCTCATGACTGCCGTTGTTGTGGACCTTGTGGACACGCTCATCGTTGACGACGCTCTTGCGGTAGGGGTCCCAGTGGAAGAATGCAATAACGTCGCAGATCTGGTGCTCGCTGCACTAGGCGTTGGGGTCGCAGTTCCTGTTGCAGTGCGGAATGGCGTTGGAGAGGAAGATGATGATGATGAAACCCTGATGGTGACTGTAGCTGACGAGGACGATGTCGCTGTCCTGGTCGTCGTTGCAGATGACGTCATAGTAAGTGTTAAAGAGAGGCGTGCGCTGAGGCTCGCAGTCTGCGTGGGGGTAATGGTCGCGCTCACTGCTGAGCTTGCGGTAAGTGAATGGGTCGACGTCAACGTCAGCATTGAGGTCATGCTCAGGGGCTGCGTGCCACTTGCAGTGTAGCTCACGGATACAATTGGCGTGGGGGTAGCGATGATAGTGGGGGATGGAGACGGCGACCCCGATGCTGTTGGGGCTAGGCTCGGGGTACAGGTTGGTGTTATCGTTCGCGTGCACGTCGGCTCAGGCGACGAGGTTGCAATGCGTGATGGTGTGCTGGTAGCAGATAGTGATGAGGTTGTGGTGCGCATGACGGTGGTGGTTGAAGTTGGAGTCGGGTTGGGGCTTGCACTTGAGGATATTGTTGCAGACGGCATTGTTGATGGCGTGGGAGATGGTGTTGCCATCGACGTTGAGCTCGACGTTGCAGTGATGGTGCGGTGTGCTGTTGAGGTGGTGGAGATGGTTGACCTTGGGCTTGAGGTGGGTGTCAGGGTCGGCGTCGATGTGACAGATGGCCTTCGCGTCCCCGTTGAGCTGGACGTTTGTGTTGATGCCGATGAGGGTGTCAGTGTTGGGCTCATGACTGCCGTTGTTGTGGACCTTGTGGACACGCTCATCGTTGACGACGCTCTTGCGGTAGGGGTCCCAGTGGAAGAATGCAATAACGTCGCAGATCTGGTGCTCGCTGCACTAGGCGTTGGGGTCGCAGTTCCTGTTGCAGTGCGGAATGGCGTTGGAGAGGGAGATGATGATGATGAAACCCTGATGGTGACTGTGGCTGATGAGGACGATGTCGCTGTCCTGGTCGTCGTTGCAGATGACGTCATAGTAAGTGTTAAGGAGAGGCGTGCGCTGAGGCTCGCAGTCTGCGTGGGGGTACTGGTCGCGCTCACTGCTGAGCTTGCAGTAAGTGAATGGGTCGACGTCAACGTCAGCATTGAGGTCATGCTCAGGGGCTGCGTGCCACTTGCAGTGTAGCTCACGGATACAATTGGCGTGGGGGTAGCGATGATAGTGGGGGATGGAGACGGCGACCCCGATGCTGTTGGGGCTAGGCTCGGGGTACAGGTTGGTGTTATCGTTCGCGTGCACGTCGGCTCAGGCGACGAGGTTGCAATGCGTGATGGTGTGCTGGTAGCAGATAGTGATGAGGTTGTGGTGCGCATGACGGTGGTGGTTGAAGTTGGAGTCGGGTTGGGGCTTGCACTTGAGGATAGTGTTGCAGATGGCATTGTTGATGGCGTGGGAGATGGTGTTGCCATCGACGTTGAGCTCGACGTTGCAGTGATGGTGCGGTGTGCTGTTGAGGTGGTGGAGATGGTTGACCTTGGGCTTGAGGTGGGTGTCAGGGTCGGCGTCGATGTGACAGATGGCCTTCGCGTCCCCGTTGAGCTGGACGTTTGTGTTGATGCCGATGAGGGTGTCAGTGTTGGGCTCATGATTGCCGTTGTTGTGGACCTTGTGGACACGCTCATCGTTGACGACGCTCTTGCGGTAGGGGTCCCAGTGGAAGAATGCAATAACGTCGCAGATCTAGTGCTCGCTGCACTAGGCGTTGGGGTCGCAGTTCCTGTTGCAGTGCGGAATGGCGTTGGAGAGGGAGATGATGATGATGAAACCCTGACGGTGACTGTAGCTGATGAGGACAGTTATGCACACGACTGGGTAAAAATACGGCCATTGTTGACCACATTTCTGGCAACCATTTCAAATGCCCAGATAAAAAGCCACAAAATCTGATTCGCTGGTTGGTGACTTCCCACTCCCATTTATCCATGCAGTGTGTTACAGTATTCTGAGACACCCAGAGCGGAATCCTGAAAGGGGGACGGAAATGCCTGTGAAACAAACCCGTATTGCAAAGTGCAATGAATCTCAGTAGTTCTCCTCCACTTTGACCCTCAATCGCAATGCAACTGATGGACGACAATCCTGCAACTCGCGCAATAGTCGCTGGCACAGCTCCCTCGGAGCTGTACAACAGCCTCATCTTGGTACCATTGCTCCACAGCATACATGGCAAGAGATACCTGAGCGAGGTGGGCTTGGGCTGGCACTCGGAGACGGCGATGGGCTTGGGCTGGCACTTGGAGCTGAGATTCAAATGGATGCATATGGACACTGGCAACACTAACACTGGGTGGGTCAGTACTGCACGGTGTGTGTGATTTGCGAAGTGCACGTGTACACTTCACGTACAACTGGCGTAACAGAGGTGTGTGGAGTTCGTCCTAGAAACCCCCATTCGATAAAGTTGTGGTACAGTGTGTTGCACTTTTATATGAAGCTCCGCCTACGAAGAAATTCGTTGGGGTCATTTTGATTGCAGCCGCTGATGAGGTGTCCCACATCTCTAATACACCTCTCTCGCAACCGTCCATCTTCTTCCGGAGACAAAGAAATGCTGCCCTTCCCCTTCCACGACCACGAAACGCCATCAACAAAAACTCAGACACATGAAATCAGTTCAACAGCACTCAATGGCACTCACTTGCAGACAGGATATGGCTATTAGCTGGAGCACATATTTCAGGATAGCCGGGCCAACAATGCCAGAGATATTGCGGCACCTTGGGTTGTCTACTGCACACTTTTCACGCAATTGCGAGGAATGATGTGAGGTGATCTTGTCTTGCCACATGTCAGTGAAAACCTTGTTCCGAAGACGTGGGTGGGCTTCCCATTCGTTCATTTCTTCATGAAAAAGGGGAAGGAAAAATGTTTTGCCCCGGGATTGTTTTGCAGGTAAAATTTGCAGCGCTCTTGGATATCCCACAATTCAGAACGCCACACATCAATGAAACAAATGGCAAATATGGACCACTACGTTGCCCGCCACAGCAAGCAAACTTGCTCAAAGACAACCGATTTGCATCCAGATGATGGTCCATTCATCATCGAAAAAGAACGGCTCTATTTGAACACAGTAGCATGACACAACAGCAAAAATTTATAGATTCTGGACAATGAGGCACAACACTGGCCAAAAAATAGCCATTTGTCACCACCTTTTTTGGCCACAAAGAGCCGCCAAGGGCTCCGTTCGTGAAACCGCGGAGACAGCTTGCACATTGCTGATATGAGAAAAAATCATTTTTGACCACTTTGTGACTGTTCGGATGTGGGAGACTCAACTGGGAGATGGAGACAGCTGTGGCCGCTTGGCGTCAGGTGCAAGCGCAGGAGACTGGCAAGTTGGAGATATTCTCCTAGCAGGTCATCATCATCCAGTCATTGGTCGTAGTAATGAGCTGGGGTTGGACACCAGATCCTCCATCACCTAGCATTTCACAAATGAGTAGAGAAGAGCCCTGGTAACCAGGGATTGTTCTTCTTTCGTTGCCGCTGAAGTTGGGGTGCATTCTGGGGACGACGGGAAAAAGCACAAACTGCCGGTTTTCATCCCATGTGATGCCAAGGAACTAGAGGCATTCAGTCCGCTGACGAATTCGAGGCGTCCTCTGTGCATTTCTAAATCGTGCGACACCTTTTCGACATCAACCGCTGAAATTATTATGAAAAGTGCTCAACTAAGTGTTTTAAGACTATTTTAAGCCGTATTTGACCCATGTTAGCCCCAAAAAGTCCTTGAAATGGGCAATTTTGGGGCTAGCAGTGCACCAAATGGGGGGGGGGGGGGGGCAGGGGGGTGGTAAAAAGGGAGGGGTGCTGGAACAGTGCTGGGGGGCATGTCTCTCAAGCGAGCGAAGGGTTTGGAGGGCGGTTTGAGGGGGGTAAGTGGCGGGAGTCGTGGACCCACATATCGCCAGATATACCACCGTCACTGTAAAGATTGAGCACCAACACGACACCCACCCATCAGTATATTGTGGTCGCTACAATGTCAATAAGAACAACGTGAATTTTTTGGTGGGGGTTGGGTTGGTTTGTGGGTCCGAATTTCATTTTCACCCGGAGTATGTTGAGTGGGGGGAAGGGGGGTTGCAGTGGTGTAGAGAGGCGTTTGGTATGTTGGAACACCAGTGAAATTAGTTGACTGATGTGAGAAAACATGCTTTCTCGTGACCGAGCGTGCGACCCAGTACGCCGCGGTGGGCATGATAGTTTATATTTTACTTTTAAAGTTTGATTATATTTCAATTCTGCTGGAGGATACAACTGTAAGGCTGAGGCAACGTTCAGACCGTCCTTGTCGTTGCTACATCATCATCTCAATTGAATTGTGGCCCGTTTTGGAGGGTCTGCCACGTACCCGCCCCCCCCATCTACTTCTCATATCACCTCAATTAAATTGTGGCCCATTTTGGAGGGCCTGTCACGTCCTTGTCAACCCCCCCCCCCCCCCCGCAACTTCTAATATTTGACACTGTCAACCATTGATGCTCATTCATATGGACCACCACATGACACCATGGTGTGCAACTGGGCTCATTGAACACCCATTTGCAATCATTGTAATGTCCAATCACTATGGAAAATGAAAAGTGCTGATTGGAGGCAGCTCCTTGACATGCAACGGAATTATTCCTATTTTCGGGAGCACTTTTACTGGACATGGGCGCCATGCACAGTCCTCCTATCCTCCCCCTCCTCCCCCAGCTCCAGCTCCTCTCCCTCACCGCAGGGTGACATAGAGTGCTCATTGAACACCCATTTGCAATGATTCCATGGCCCAATCACAGTGGGAAAAGAATGGCACTCGTTGGAGGTACATGCGTGACAATGCAAAGGGTTAGTGGTGGGGAGTGAAGACTGACCCGGCAACGGCTTCGTGTGGACAGTCCATATTTCGGGCGTTGCAATTGTCCTGCTCGTTGAACTCGTATATTTGCAGGATCCTTCCCATGGCACAGTTAGGATGCCATTGCAGTCTTCATTGGCCAGACACCAGTCTTTACAAGCCTGGTTAGTGGCTCGGGCTTCAGCCGGAGCATCGGCATACGCGGCACCAGGAACAATACAGTTTTGACACAGAGGTTGCATCCCTAAATACACAGCAGATTCACGTCAAGAGTGTAGTGGAATCGGGAGGAAGGGCATTGATCTGACTTCCCGGGTGCAAAGGCCGACATGCATTGACCCGTCGTTTGTCACACAGTTATTTCCATACAAAGGATTCGCTTCCTTTTTGCCCAAAACTTTGTACTGCAAACTTAGTTGATTTTGCGTTCGCGTCCACGGCTGATTTGTGATAACCCGATGTCATCATCGTGGAGTGTGGTTCCACGTGGACACATTGACGCTCGACCTGGCAGTTCAGGGTCGTCCTGAAGCCATTGTCGGCCCCTGAGTCGGCTTGGGTTGCAAGGCCCATCTGACAAAGTGTCGGGATGGTAAATGCTACAGGAAAGCACTGGTTTCGGAGTCGGAGAAATGTCGCACTGTAGCAAACAGCTGTGATTACAGTAAAAGGCTAAATAGCCCTTCTTGTGCAGTCAAAACATGAAAATAGATAAATTAATACCTATTAGATGTCAAGGTTTGATTGTACGTTAGACCTTGATGCAGTATGGCGGCGCAACAGTGAAAGTCTTGGCGTTTCAGGACAATCATGTCCCAAATAGGCCAAAAAGGGCCATTATTGACCCCATTTTCGGCCACCGGGGGCCACCAATGGCTCCGTTTTTGAAACCGAAAGGAGGGAAGTTGTCCATTACAATGGCAGGCTGGATTGCAGGGAAGGGGATTGAATGCCCCCGCAAATGGTGCAGCAAATGGCCACCCCACTGTGGTCCCCATACAATAAAAACCCTCAAAGATAGAATGGGCTTTTGGACTCTGGCTTGTGAAGCAGCATGGTCAAGGTGCTATTTTTTCAAAAAAACAAAAATTGGCTTTGAAGTGTATGCAAATTGGCCATCAACAAGCGGAATTTGTGACGTGGTACCGTGTGGTGCTCAATTGGATATTGGAGGGAGCGTAGGATGGAGCAGATTGCATGCCAGGTTTCAGACGCTTATCATTTTCAACTCCATTTGTGACAAGTGCTGTCCACGTGTCTCGTCTCATGACATCTTAAAATGGACCTCATGTATTTACAATGGTGAAGGCTGCTTCAAAATCACACTTTCATGCTGTAGTGCGCTAAAATGGGAGCAGGAGGAGGAGGAGGAGGAAGAGGAGGAGGAGGAGGAGGAGGAGGAGGATGAGGATGAGGAGCAGGAGGCTTTTGCATGGCCGTCCATCTTTCATTAAATTCCTCCTTACAAATAAATGATTTCCTGCATCAAGCATCGGCATTAAGCATCAACCAGGGTACAAAACGAATTTCTCCAAACCACTGCTTTAAATTGGAATGATTGTTTTTCAATATCGATGTATCAATCACCGCCATAATTTACCCACCAGTCATTGGCCCAGCTCTTATAAAAAAAAACATTTTGAAAAAGAAAAATGCATGGAGATGATGAGACAAGACATTTGACATTTTCGATTACTTTTTGCAGTAGTTCAGTAGAGCATTAGTAGTTGAGTAAAGCATCAGTTGAGTGATGAATGAACCCATTCAGGGACGGGAGGTACCTGCAGATAGTGGGCTTGGGGATGTGAACGGACTTGGGGACGGCAGTGGACTTGTGGATGGAGACGCGCTTGGGGATGGCAGTGGAGTTGTGGACGGAGACGCACTTGGGGATGGCAGCACTGTAGAGAAACGGATATGAAAATGCCGGTGTGCTGTGACAGGAACAGCCTGTTGCCCATAGCAAGCAGCAGCAGCCAAATGCACCCCCCATCTGCAGGGGAGTACCACATTGTGGTGTTCCTGCCGGATCCGCGGCGCCCCCACCCCAACAGCGAGGGAATGCGCTTGGCACACGGCTAACGGTTGCGAACCTCAATTCCTACACCAAATGCACTGCCCCGCGACTCAACCGCGTCGTCACACTTAGGAAGGCTGCGAACGTCAACTCCTACGGTTGAAAAGAATGCAGTTGAGGGTTGCAGCATTCATTGACTTTTGAGATAGTAACAAGAAACACCTGACAATTCCGGCTAAATGTCCCGAAAATACTGAAATTTTGGATTGAGAACGGCCAATTTGCATCAGTAAACTGGTCTTGAGGTGTCACCACAGCATCGAAATGCAGTTTTCAATGCTTCTTTATCATCTGTGTTGCATCAGAATCGTTCTGAGGGGTTACACCATCGACTTTTGAGACGCAGGACAAACATCAGTCCCGCAGGAGGTGGGAAACTTGTCTAACGGTCATGGATGCTTGTTACTCATATGGATATTCGACCCCACAAAATCACATGTATGTTCAACCCATCAACCCTTAAATGGGCTTAAAAACAGCTGATTATCACCTCTCAATGGACCACCACATGACACCATGGTGTGCAACTGGGCTTATTGAACATCCATTTGCAATCATTGTAATGTCCAATCACTATGGAAAATGAAAAGTGCTGATTGGAGGCAGCTGCTTGACATACTGGCGATTGTACTGAAATTTACGGACAATCGTCCCTCAAACGGGCTGAAAAACAGCTCATTTGCACCTCTAAATGCCGAGTGGTGAAACGTCCACCGCAAACGATGTGGGAAGTGTAACAAAGGCAATGCACCACCCAGTGGTCATGTAGGGAAAAGGATATGAACCCTGAAAGGACGCGTAACCAGTGGTAGCGGTTCATGAATGCTGGCTCAGTATGCCCACCCGTCGAATTGCATTAGACGTGTTGATCGCCTCCTTCAGGTTTGGTAAGTGTGTCACATCACCCACACCCCCCCCCTGAATCTCCCGCAGTGCACGAGTCCGTTTGCAAAGAGAGTGGTGTGAGTGTTGTGCGCACGTGTAGGAAAGGGGGCGGTGGATGGGTAATCATATGATACGATATGATCCCATGTCGAGGTGGGGTTGCAAGGAGGAGGAGGAGGAGGAGGAGGAGGAGGAGGAGGAGGAGGAGGAGGAGGAGGAGGAGGAGGAGGAGGAGGAGAGGAGGAGGAGGAGGCTCAAACTACCCCATGCCGCACACCGCACAGACATGGGCCCTTGGCATTGTGCGTCAAAAGAGGTCCCTCATCAATACAGCGCAGCAGTCGCTGCAAATGGTTGGGCCTGGACCTCCAAGTCAAAAAGACACACACACCAGAGCCCCGACCCAGACTCATGCCAGTGACACTCCGTGTGCGGCCGTCTTTCACCAATAAAACGGCTCTTGCATCGAGTCACAGCTTGGAATATGGATTCTCAATGGCTGATTTGCAATTCTTTTAGGTCCCATCCACACTAGAAAAACACTGGCTCCGTTTGGAAGCCCATCAATCAATATCCTGAAAAAATTGAAAACTTGGGTTTCAAGAAAAATATTCTTTTGTACATGCTCCTCCCCTAGACATGGAGGCCATGTAAAGTCTTCCTATCCTTCCTTCTCCTCCTCTGCTGGGAACATGGCTTGTCAATGGCTCAATTGCATTCAATTGACGTCCAATTTATTGTGGACAACAAATGGTGCCATTTGGAAGCACCTACTTGGCACAGCTTCCATCCTGGATTCTTAGGACAAAATGGCCAACAACTGGCGGACAATGGCCTTTGTTGACCACTTTTTTGGCCATTGAGAGCCGCCGATGGCTCGATTTTGGAATCCAAATTAGAAAAAGGTGCTTCATCATACGCCTACCAATATGCAAAAACAATGGTTCGATTGTGAAACGGTACGTTGGTGCAAAAGAGATGACTGGGCCGTGTTTGCTTGTTGCTTGCTTGCTTGTTGCAACCATATATCGCACGAAGTTGCCCCCCCCCCCCCCCACACCTTGGAGGTGTGTGTGGGGGGGGTGGGGGTGTGTGTGGGGGAGGTGTGGGGGTGGGGGTGGGGGGTAGTGGGGGGGAAGGTGTGTATGGGGAGGGCGTCTTTGGAGCGCCAAGACCCGGAATGTGTGTGGGAAGGATTGGCGGTGCACACACAAGGCGGCACACACACAAGGCGGTCTGTAGCCACTGTAGGAGCCTTGTTGTTTTTCAAAGGGGGGTACGGGGGCTGGCCCCATGGCGTCGAGCGAAGCAAGCCGAGGTGCACAATGTGTGGGGCAAGGGTTGGCACCGTCCCCACAAGGCAGTGCATACACAAGGCAGTGCACACACAAGGCAGTCTTTGGCCACCGCAGGAGTCTTGTTGGTGAAGGAGGGTGCGGGGGCCGGCCCCCGCGTCGAGCAAAGCGAGCGGAACTGGTTTTTTCAGGCATGGGGCGGGGGAGGTGTGGGGGGGCGACTTCGGGCACAGTATCAACAGGATTATTCCTACTTCGGGAGCATTTTTACTGGACATGGGCGCCATGCACAGTCCTCCTATCCTCCCCCTCCTCCCCCAGCTCCAGCTCCTCTCCCTCACCGCAGGGTGACATAGAGTGCTCATTGAACACCCATTTGCAATGATTCCATGGCCCAATCACAGTGGGAAAAGAATGGCACTCGTTGGAGGTACATGCGTGACAATGCAAAGGGTTAGTGGTGGGGAGTGAAGACTGACCCGGCAACGGCTTCGTGTGGACAGTCCATATTTCGGGCGTTGCAATTGTCCTGCTCGTTGAACTCGTATATTTGCAGGATCCTTCCCATGGCACAGTTAGGATGCCATTGCAGTCTTCATTGGCCAGACACCAGTCTTTACAAGCCTGGTTAGTGGCTCGGGCTTCAGCCGGAGCATCGGCATACGCGGCACCAGGAACAATACAGTTTTGACACAGAGGTTGCATCCCTAAATACACAGCAGAATCACGTCAAGAGTGTAGTGGAATCGGGAGGAAGGGCATTGATCTGACTTCCCGGGTGCAAAGGCCGACATGCATTGACCCATCGTTTGTCACACAGTTATTTCCATACAAAGGATTCGCTTCCTTTTTGCCCAAAACTTTGTACTGCAAACTTAGTTGATTTTGCGTTCGCGTCCACGGCTGATTTGTGATAACCCGATGTCATCATCGTGGAGTGTGGTTCCACGTGGACACATTGACGCTCGACCTGGCAGTTCAGGGTCGTCCGAAGCCATTGTTGGCCCCTGAGTCGGCTTGGGTTGCAAGGCCCATCTGACAAAGTGTCGGGATGGTAAATGCTACAGGAAAGCACTGGTTTCGGAGTCGGAGAAATGTCGCACTGTAGCAAACAGCTGTGATTACAGTAAAAGGCTAAATAGCCCTTCTTGTGCAGTCAAAACATGAAAATAGATAAATTAATACCTATTAGATGTCAAGGTTTGATTGTACGTTAGACCTTGATGCAGTATGGCGGCGCAACAGTGAAAGTCTTGGCGTTTAAGGACAATCATGTCCCAAATAGGCCAAAAAGGGCCATTATTGACCCCATTTTCGGCCACCGGGAGCCACCAATGGCTCCGTTTTTGAAACCGAAAGGAGGGAAGTTGTCCATTACGATGGCAGGCTGGATTGCAGGGAAGGGGGTTGAATGCCCCCGCAAATGGTGCAGCAAATGGCCACCCCACTGTGGTCCCCATACAATAAAAACCCTCAAAGATAGAATGGGCTTTTGGACTCTGGCTTGTGAAGCAGCATGGACGAGGTGCTATTTGTCAAAAAACAAAAATTGGCTTTGAAGTGTATGCAAATTGGCCACCAACAAGCGGAATTTGTGACGTGGTACCGTGTGGTGCTCAATTGGATATTGGAGGGAGCGTAGGATGGAGCAGATTGCATACCACGTTTCAGACGTTTATCACTTTCAACTCCATTTGTGACAAGTGCTGTCCACGTGTCTCGTCTCATGACCTCATGACATCTTAAAATGGACCTCATGTATTTACAATGGTGAAGGCTGCTTCAAAATCACACTTTCATGCTGTAGTGCGCCAAAATGGGAGGAGGAGGAGGAGGAGGAGGAGGAGGAGGAGGAGGAGGAGGACGAGGAGGAGGAGGAGGAGGCTTTTGCATGGCCGTCCATCTTTCATTAAAATCCTCCTTACAAATAAATGATTTCCTGCATCAAGCATCGGCATTAAGCATCAACCAGGGTACAAAACGAATTTCTCCAAACCACTGCTTTAAATTGGAATGATTGTTTTTCAATATCGATGTATCAATCACCGCCATAATTTACCCACCAGTCATTGGCCCAGCTCTTGAAAACGGTTTTGATTTTTGATTTTTCATTCGCCATTTTCGAATTCTTTTTGCAGTAGTTCAGTAGAGCATTAGTAGTTGAGTAAAGCATCAGTTGAGTGATGAATGAACCCATTCAGGGACGGGAGGTACCTGCAGATAGTGGGCTTGGGGATGTGAACGGACTTGGGGACGGCAGTGGACTTGTGGATGGAGACGCGCTTGGGGATGGCAGTGGAGTTGTGGACGGAGACGCACTTGGGGATGGCAGCACTGTAGAGAAACGGATATGAAAATGCCGGTGTGCTGTGACAGGAACAGCCTGTTGCCCATAGCAAGCAGCAGCAGCCAAATGCACCCCCCATCTGCAGGGGAGTACCACATTGTGGTGTTCCTGCCGGATCCGCGGCGCCCCCACCCCAACAGCGAGGGAATGCGCTTGGCACACGGCTAACGGTTGCGAACCTCAATTCCTACACCAAATGCGCTGCCCCGCGACTCAACCGCGTCGTCACACTTAGGAAGGCTGCGAACGTCAACTCCTACGGTTGAAAAGAATGCAGTTGAGGGTTGCAGCATTCATTGACTTTTGAGATAGTAACAAGAAACACCTGACAATTCCGGCTAAATGTCCTGAAAATACTGAAATTTTGGATTGAGAACGGCCAATTTGCATCAGTAAACTGGTCTTGAGGTGTCACCACAGCATCGAAATGCAGTTTTCAATGCTTCTTTATCATCTGTGTTGCATCAGAATCGTTCTGAGGGGTTACACCATCGACTTTTGAGACGCAGGACAAACATCAGTCCCGCAGGAGGTGGGAAACTTGTCTAACAGCCATGGATGCTTGTTACTCATATGGATATTCGACCCCACAAAATCACATGTATGTTCAACCCATCAACCCTTAAATGGGCTTAAAAACAGCTGATTATCACCTCTCAATGGACCACCACATGACACCATGGTGTGCAACTGGGCTCATTGAACATCCATTTGCAATCATTGTAATGTCCAATCACTATGGAAAATGAAAAGTGCTGATTGGAGGCAGCTGCTTGACATACTGGCGATCATACCGAAATTTACGGACAATCGTCCCTCAAACGGGCTGAAAAACAGCTCATTTGCACCTCTAAATGCCGAGTGGTGAAACGTCCACCGCAAACGATGTGGGAAGTGTAACACAGGCAATGCACCACCCAGTGGTCATGTAGGGAAAAGGATATGAACCCTGAAAGGACGCGTAACCAGTGGTAGCGGTTCATGAATGCTGGCTCAGTATGCCCACCTGTCGAATTGCATTAGACGTGTTGATCGCCTCCTTCAGGTTTGGTAAGTGTGTCAAATCACCCACACCCCCCTGAATCTCCCGCAGTGCACAGGTCCGTTTGCAAAGAGAGTGGTGTGGGTGTTGTGCGCACGTGTGGAAAGGGGGCGGTGGATGGGTAATCATATGATACAATATGATCCCATGTCGAGGTGGGGTTGCCAGGAGGAGGAGGATGAGGAGGAGGAAGAGGAGGAGGAGGAGGAGGAGGAGGAGGAGGAGGAGGAGGAGGAGGAGGAGGAGGAGGAGGAGGAGGAGGAGGAGGAGGAGGAGGAGGAGAGGAGGAGGAGGAGGCTCAAACTACTCCATGCCGCACACCGCACAGACATGGGCCCTCGGCATTGTGCGTCAAAAGAGGTCCCTCATCAATACAGCGCAGCAGTCTCTGCAAATGGTTGGGCCTGGACCTCCAAGTCAAAAAGACACACACACCAGAGCCCCGACCCAGACTCATGCCAGTGACACTCCGTGTGCGGCCGTCTTTCACCAATAAAACGGCTCTTGCATCGAGTCACAGCTTGGAATATGGATTCTCAATGGCTGATTTGCAATTCTTTTAGGTCCCATCCACACTAGAAAAACACTGGCTCCGTTTGGAAGCCCATCAATCAATATCCTGAAAAAATTGAAAACTTGGGTTTCAAGAAAAATATTCTTTTGTACATGCTCCTCCCCTAGACATGGAGGCCATGTAAAGTCTTCCTATCCTTCCTTCTCCTCCTCTGCTGGGAACATGGCTTGTCAATGGCTCAATTGCATTCAATTGACGTCCAATTTATTGTGGACAACAAATGGTGCCATTTGGAAGCACCTACTTGGCACAGCTTCCATCCTGGATTCTTAGGACAAAATGGCCAACAACTGGCGGACAATGGCCTTTGTTGACCACTTTTTTGGCCATTGAGAGCCGCCGATGGCTCGATTTTGGAATCCAAATTAGAAAAAGGTGCTTCATCATACGCCTACCAATATGCAAAAACAATGGTTCGATTTTGAAACGGTACGTTGGTGCAAAAGAGATGACTGGGCCGTGTTTGCTTGTTGCTTGCTTGCTTGTTGCAACCATATATCGCACGAAGTTGCCCCCCCCCCCCCCCCCACACCTTGGAGGTGTGTGTGGGGGGGGTGGGGGTGTGTGTGGGGGAGGTGTGGGGGTGGGGGTGGGGGGTAGTGGGGGGGAAGGTGTGTATGGGGAGGGCGTCTTTGGAGCGCCAAGACCCGGAATGTGTGTGGGAAGGATTGGCGGTGCACACACAAGGCGGCACACACACAAGGCGGTCTGTAGCCACTGTAGGAGCCTTGTTGTTTTTCAAAGGGGGGTACGGGGGCTGGCCCCATGGCGTCGAGCGAAGCAAGCCGAGGTGCACAATGTGTGGGGCAAGGGTTGGCACCGTCCCCACAAGGCAGTGCATACACAAGGCAGTGCACACACAAGGCAGTCTTTGGCCACCGCAGGAGTCTTGTTGGTGAAGGAGGGTGCGGGGGCCGGCCCCCGCGTCGAGCAAAGCGAGCCGAACTGGTTTTTTCAGGCATGGGGCGGGGGAGGTGTGGGGGGGCGACTTCGTGCACAGTATCAACAGGATTATTCCTACTTCGGGAGCATTTTTACTGGACATGGGCGCCATGCACAGTCCTCCTATCCTCCCCCTCCTCCCCCAGCTCCAGCTCCTCTCCCTCACCGCAGGGTGACATAGAGTGCTCATTGAACACCCATTTGCAATGATTCCATGGCCCAATCACAGTGGGAAAAGAATGGCACTCGTTGGAGGTACATGCGTGACAATGCAAAGGGTTAGTGGTGGGGAGTGAAGACTGACCCGGCAACGGCTTCGTGTGGACAGTCCATATTTCGGGCGTTGCAATTGTCCTGCTCGTTGAACTCGTATATTTGCAGGATCCTTCCCATGGCACAGTTAGGATGCCATTGCAGTCTTCATTGGCCAGACACCAGTCTTTACAAGCCTGGTTAGTGGCTCGGGCTTCAGCCGGAGCATCGGCATACACGGCACCAGGAACAATACAGTTTTGACACAGAGGTTGCATCCCTAAATACACAGCAGAATCACGTCAAGAGTGTAGTGGAATCGGGGGGAAGGACAATGATCTGACTTCCCGGGTGCAAAGGCCGACATGCATTGACCCATCGTTTGTCACACAGTTATTTCCATACAAAGGATTCGCTTCCTTTTTGCCCAAAACTTTGTACTGCAAACTCAGTTGATTTTGCGTTCGCGTCCACGGCTGATTTGTGATAACCCGATGTCATCATCGTGGAGTGTGGTTCCACGTGGACACATTGACGCTCGACCTGGCAGTTCAGGGTCGTCCGAAGCCATTGTTGGCCCCTGAGTCGGCTTGGGTTGCAAGGCCAATCTGACAAAGTGTCGGGATGGTAAATGCTACAGGAAAGCACTGGTTTCGGAGTCGGAGAAATGTCGCACTGTAGCAAACAGCTGTGATTACAGTAAAAGGCTAAATAGCCCTTCTTGTGCAGTCAAAACATGAAAATAGATAAATTAATACCTATTAGATGTCAAGGTTTGATTGTACGTTAGACCTTGATGCAGTATGGCGGCGCAACAGTGAAAGTCTTGGCGTTTCAGGACAATCATGTCCCAAATAGGCCAAAAAGGGCCATTATTGACCCCATTTTCGGCCACCGGGAGCCACCAATGGCTCCGTTTTTGAAACCGAAAGGAGGGAAGTTGTCCATTACGATGGCAGGCTGGATTGCAGGGAAGGGGGTTGAATGCCCCCGCAAATGGTGCAGCAAATGGCCACCCCACTGTGGTCCCCATACAATAAAAACCCTCAAAGATAGAATGGGCTTTTGGACTCTGGCTTGTGAAGCAGCATGGTCAAGGTGCTATTTTTTCAAAAAAACAAAAATTGGCTTTGAAGTGTATGCAAATTGGCCATCAACAAGCGGAATTTGTGACGTGGTACCGTGTGGTGCTCAATTGGATATTGGAGGGAGCGTAGGATGGAGCAGATTGCATGCCAGGTTTCAGACGTTTATCACTTTCAACTCCATTTGTGACAAGTGCTGTCCACGTGTCTCGTCTCATGACCTCATGACATCTTAAAATGGACCTCATGTATTTACAATGGTGAAGGCTGCTTCAAAATCACACTTTCATGCTGTAGTGCGCTAAAATGGGAGGAGGAGGAGGAGGAGGAGGAGGAGGAGGAGGAGGAGGACGAGGAGGAGGAGGAGGAGGCTTTTGCATGGCCGTCCATCTTTCATTAAAATCCTCCTTACAAATAAATGATTTCCTGCATCAAGCATCGGCATTAAGCATCAACCAGGGTACAAAACGAATTTCTCCAAACCACTGCTTTAAATTGGAATGATTGTTTTTCAATATCGATGTATCAATCACCGCCATAATTTACCCACCAGTCATTGGCCCAGCTCTTGAAAACGGTTTTGATTTTTGATTTTTCATTCGCCATTTTCGAATTCTTTTTGCAGTAGTTCAGTAGAGCATTAGTAGTTGAGTAAAGCATCAGTTGAGTGATGAATGAACCCATTCAGGGACGGGAGGTACCTGCAGATAGTGGGCTTGGGGATGTGAACGGACTTGGGGACGGCAGTGGACTTGTGGATGGAGACGCGCTTGGGGATGGCAGTGGAGTTGTGGACGGAGACGCACTTGGGGATGGCAGCACTGTAGAGAAACGGATATGAAAATGCCGGTGTGCTGTGACAGGAACAGCCTGTTGCCCATAGCAAGCAGCAGCAGCCAAATGCACCCCCCATCTGCAGGGGAGTACCACATTGTGGTGTTCCTGCCGGATCCGCGGCGCCCCCACCCCAACAGCGAGGGAATGCGCTTGGCACACGGCTAACGGTTGCGAACCTCAATTCCTACACCAAATGCGCTGCCCCGCGACTCAACCGCGTCGTCACACTTAGGAAGGCTGCGAACGTCAACTCCTACGGTTGAAAAGAATGCAGTTGAGGGTTGCAGCATTCATTGACTTTTGAGATAGTAACAAGAAACACCTGACAATTCCGGCTAAATGTCCTGAAAATACTGAAATTTTGGATTGAGAACGGCCAATTTGCATCAGTAAACTGGTCTTGAGGTGTCACCACAGCATCGAAATGCAGTTTTCAATGCTTCTTTATCATCTGTGTTGCATCAGAATCGTTCTGAGGGGTTACACCATCGACTTTTGAGACGCAGGACAAACATCAGTCCCGCAGGAGGTGGGAAACTTGTCTAACAGCCATGGATGCTTGTTACTCATATGGATATTCGACCCCACAAAATCACATGTATGTTCAACCCATCAACCCTTAAATGGGCTTAAAAACAGCTGATTATCACCTCTCAATGGACCACCACATGACACCATGGTGTGCAACTGGGCTCATTGAACATCCATTTGCAATCATTGTAATGTCCAATCACTATGGAAAATGAAAAGTGCTGATTGGAGGCAGCTGCTTGACATACTGGCGATCATACCGAAATTTACGGACAATCGTCCCTCAAACGGGCTGAAAAACAGCTCATTTGCACCTCTAAATGCCGAGTGGTGAAACGTCCACCGCAAACGATGTGGGAAGTGTAACACAGGCAATGCACCACCCAGTGGTCATGTAGGGAAAAGGATATGAACCCTGAAAGGACGCGTAACCAGTGGTAGCGGTTCATGAATGCTGGCTCAGTATGCCCACCTGTCGAATTGCATTAGACGTGTTGATCGCCTCCTTCAGGTTTGGTAAGTGTGTCAAATCACCCACACCCCCCTGAATCTCCCGCAGTGCACAGGTCCGTTTGCAAAGAGAGTGGTGTGGGTGTTGTGCGCACGTGTGGAAAGGGGGCGGTGGATGGGTAATCATATGATACAATATGATCCCATGTCGAGGTGGGGTTGCAAGGAGGAGGAGGAGGAGGAGGAGGAGGATGAGGGGGAGGAAGAGGAGGAGGAGGAGGAGGAGGAGGAGGAGGAGGAGGAGGAGGAGGAGGAGGAGGAGGAGGAGGAGGAGGAGGAGGAGGAGAGGAGGAGGAGGAGGCTCAAACTACTCCATGCCGCACACCGCACAGACATGGGCCCTTGGCATTGTGCGTCAAAAGAGGTCCCTCATCAATACAGCGCAGCAGTCTCTGCAAATGGTTGGGCCTGGACCTCCAAGTCAAAAAGACACACACACCAGAGCCCCGACCCAGACTCATGCCAGTGACACTCCGTGTGCGGCCGTCTTTCACCAATAAAACGGCTCTTGCATCGAGTCACAGCTTGGAATATGGATTCTCAATGGCTGATTTGCAATTCTTTTAGGTCCCATCCACACTAGAAAAACACTGGCTCCGTTTGGAAGCCCATCAATCAATATCCTGAAAAAATTGAAAACTTGGGTTTCAAGAAAAATATTCTTTTGTACATGCTCCTCCCCTAGACATGGAGGCCATGTAAAGTCTTCCTATCCTTCCTTCTCCTCCTCTGCTGGGAACATGGCTTGTCAATGGCTCAATTGCATTCAATTGACGTCCAATTTATTGTGGACAACAAATGGTGCCATTTGGAAGCACCTACTTGGCACAGCTTCCATCCTGGATTCTTAGGACAAAATGGCCAACAACTGGCGGACAATGGCCTTTGTTGACCACTTTTTTGGCCATTGAGAGCCGCCGATGGCTCGATTTTGGAATCCAAATTAGAAAAAGGTGCTTCATCATACGCCTACCAATATGCAAAAACAATGGTTCGATTTTGAAACGGTACGTTGGTGCAAAAGAGATGACTGGGCCGTGTTTGCTTGTTGCTTGCTTGCTTGTTGCAACCATATATCGCACGAAGTTGCCCCCCCCCCCCCCCCACACCTTGGAGGTGTGTGTGGGGGGGGTGGGGGTGTGTGTGGGGGAGGTGTGGGGGTGGGGGTGGGGGGTAGTGGGGGGGAAGGTGTGTATGGGGAGGGCGTCTTTGGAGCGCCAAGACCCGGAATGTGTGTGGGAAGGATTGGCGGTGCACACACAAGGCGGCACACACACAAGGCGGTCTGTAGCCACTGTAGGAGCCTTGTTGTTTTTCAAAGGGGGGTACGGGGGCTGGCCCCATGGCGTCGAGCGAAGCAAGCCGAGGTGCACAATGTGTGGGGCAAGGGTTGGCACCGTCCCCACAAGGCAGTGCATACACAAGGCAGTGCACACACAAGGCAGTCTTTGGCCACCGCAGGAGTCTTGTTGTTGAAGGGGGGTGCGGGGGCCGGCCCCCGCGTCGAGCAAAGCGAGCCGAACTGGTTTTTTCAGGCATGGGGCGGAGGAGGTGTGGGGGGGCGACTTCGTGCACAGTATCAACAGGATTATTCCTACTTCGGGAGCATTTTTACTGGACATGGGCGCCATGCACAGTCCTCCTATCCTCCCCCTCCTCCCCCAGCTCCAGCTCCTCTCCCTCACCGCAGGGTGACATAAGAGTGCTCATTGAACACCCATTTGCAATGATTCCATGGCCCAATCACAGTGGGAAAAGAATGGCACTCGTTGGAGGTACATGCGTGACAATGCAAAGGGTTAGTGGTGGGGAGTGAAGACTGACCCGGCAACGGCTTCGTGTGGACAGTCCATATTTCGGGCGTTGCAATTGTCCTGCTCGTTGAACTCGTATATTTGCAGGATCCTTCCCATGGCACAGTTAGGATGCCATTGCAGTCTTCATTGGCCAGACACCAGTCTTTACAAGCCTGGTTAGTGGCTCGGGCTTCAGCCGGAGCATCGGCATACACGGCACCAGGAACAATACAGTTTTGACACAGAGGTTGCATCTCTAAATACACAGCAGATTCACGTCAAGAGTGTGGTGGAATCGGGGGGAAGGGCAATGATCTAACTTCCCGGGTGCAAAGGCCGACATGCATTGACCCATCGTTTGTCACACAGTTATTTCCATACAAAGGATTCGCTTCCTTTTTGCCCAAAACTTTGTACTGCAAACTCAGTTGATTTTGCGTTCGCGTCCACGGCTGATTTGTGATAACCCGATGTCATCATCGTGGAGTGTGGTTCCACGTGGACACATTGACGCTCGACCTGGAAGTTCAGGGTCGTCCGAAGCCATTGTTGGCCCCTGAGTCGGCTTGGGTTGCAAGGCCAATCTGACAAAGTGTCGGGATGGTAAATGCTACAGGAAAGCACTGGTTTCGGAGTCGGAGAAATGTCGCACTGTAGCAAACAGCTGTGATTACAGTAAAAGGCTAAATAGCCCTTCTTGTGCAGTCAAAACATGAAAATAGATAAATTAATACCTGTTAGATGTCAAGGTTTGATTGTACGTTAGACCTTGATGCAGTATGGCGGCGCAACAGTGAAAGTCTTGGCGTTTCAGGACAATCATGTCCCAAATAGGCCAAAAAGGGCCATTATTGACCCCATTTTCGGCCACCGGGAGCCACCAATGGCTCCGTTTTTGATACTGAAAAAAAGAAATTGTCCATTACAATGGCAGGCTGGATTGCAGGGAAGGGGGTTGAATGCCCCCGCAAATGGTGCAGCAAATGGCCACCCCACTGTGGTCCCCATACAATAAAAACCCTCAAAGATAGAATGGGCTTTTGGACTCTGGCTTGTGAAGCAGCATGGTCAAGGTGCTATTTTTTCAAAAAAACAAAAATTGGCTTTGAAGTGTATGCAAATTGGCCATCAACAAGCGAAATTTGTGACGTGGTACCGTGTGGTGCTCAATTGGATATCGGAAGGAGCGTAGGATGGAGCAGATTGCATTCCAGGTTTCAGACGCTTATCATTTTCAACTCCATTTGTGACAAGTGCTGTCCACGTGTCTCGTCTCGTGACCTCATGAAATCTTAAAATGGACCTCATGTATTTACAATGGTGAAGGCTGCTTCAAAATCACACTTTCATGCTGTAGTGCGCTAAAATGGGAGCAGGAGGAGGAGGAGGAGGAGGAGGAGGAGGAGGAGGAGGATCAGGAGGCTTTTGCATGGCCGTCCATCTTTCATTAACACCCTCCTTACAAATAAATGATTTCCTGCATCAAGCATCGGCATTAAGCATCAACCAGGGTACAAAACGAATTTCTCCAAACCACTGCTTTAAATTGGAATGATTGTTTTTCAATATCGATGTATCAATCACCGCCATAATTTACCCACCAGTCATTGGCCCAGCTCTTGAAAACGGTTTTGATTTTTGATTTTTCATTCGCCATTTTCGAATTCTTTTTGCAGTAGTTCAGTAGAGCATTAGTAGTTGAGTAAAGCATCAGTTGAGTGATGAATGAACCCATTCAGGGACGGGAGGTACCTGCAGATAGTGGGCTTGGGGATGTGAACGGACTTGGGGATGGCAGTGGACTTGTGGATGGAGACGCGCTTGGGGATGGCAGTGGAGTTGTGGACGGAGACGCACTTGGGGATGGCAGCACTGTAGAGAAACGGATATGAAAATGCCGGTGTGCTGTGACAGGAACAGCCTGTTGCCCATAGCAAGCAGCAGCAGCCAAATGCACCCCCCATCTGCAGGAGAGTACCACATTGTGGTGTTCCTGCCGGATCCCCGGCGCCCCCACCCCAACAGCGAGGGAATGCGCTTGGCACACGGCTGGCGGTTGCGAACCTCAATTCCTACACCAAATGCGCTGCCCCGCAACTCAACCGCGTCGCCACACTTAGGAAGGCTGCGAACGTCAACTCCTACGGTTGAAAAGAATACAGTTGAGGGTTGCAGCATTCATTGACTTTTGAGATAGTAACAAGAAACGCCTGACAATGCTGGCTAAATGTCCCGAAAATACTGAAATTTTGGATTGAGAACGGCCAACTTGCATCAGTAAAGTGGTCTTGAGGTGTCACCACAGCATCGAAATGCAGTTTTCAATGCTTCTTTATCATCTGTGTTGCATCAGAATCGTTCTGAGGGGTTACACCATCGACTTTTGAGACGCAGGACAAACATCAGTCCCGCAGGAGGTGGGAAACTTGTCTAACAGCCATGGATGCTTGTTACTCATATGGATATTTGACCCCACAAAACCACATGTATGTTCAACCCATCAACCCTTAAATGGGCTTAAAAACGGCTGATTATCACCTCTCAATGGACCACCACATGACACCATGGTGTGCAACTGGGCTCATTGAACATCCATTTGCAATCATTGTAATGTCCAATCACTATGGAAAATGAAAAGTGCTGATTGGAGGCGGCTGCTTGACATACTGGCGATTGTACTGATTGTCCCGGACAATCGTCCCTCAAACGGGCTGAAAAACAGCTCATTTGCACCTCTAAATGATGAGTGGTGAAACGTCCACCGCGAACAATGTGGGAAATGTAACACAGGCAATGCACCACCCAGTGGTCATGTAGGAAAGGATATCAACCCTGAAACGCTGAGCTTGCGGTAAGTGAATAGGTCGACGTCAACGTCAGCATTGAGGTCATGCTCAGGGGTTGCGTGCCACTTGCAGTGTAGCTCATGGATGCAATTGGCGTGGGGGTAGCGATGATAGTGGGGGATGGAGACGGCGACCCCGATGCTGTTGGGGCTAGGCTCGGGGTACAGGTTGATGTTGTCGTTCGCGTGCACGTCGGCTCAGGCGACGAGGTTGCAATGCGTGATGGTGTGCTGGTAGCAGATAGTGATGAGGTTGTGGTGCGCATGACGGTGGTGGTTGAAGTTGGAGTTGGGTTGGGGCTTGCACTTGAGGATATTGTTGCAGATGGCATTGTTGATGGCGTGGGAGATGGTGTTGCCATCGACGTTGAGCTCGACGTTGCAGTGATGGTGCGGTGTGCTGTTGAGGTGGTGGAGATGGTTGACCTTGGGCTTGAGGTGGGTGTCAGGGTCGGCGTCGATGTGACAGATGGCCTTCGCGTCCCCGTTGAGCTGGACGTTTGTGTTGATGCCGATGAGGGTGTCAGTGTGGGGCTCATGACTGCCGTTGTTGTGGACCTTGTGGACACGCTCATCGTTGACGACGCTCTTGCGGTAGTGGTCCCAGTGGAAGATACCGATAACGTCGCAGATCTGGTGCTCGCTGCACTAGGCGTTGGGGTCGCAGTTCCTGTTGCAGTGCGGAATGGCGTTGGAGAGGGAGATGATGATGATGAAACCCTGATGGTGACTGTGGCTGATGAGGACGATGTCGCTGTCCTGGTCGTCGTTGCAGATGACGTCATAGTAAGTGGTAAGGAGAGGCGTGCGCTGAGACTCGCAGTCTGCGTGGGGGTAATGGTCGCGCTCACTGCTGAGCTTGCGGTAAGTGAATAGGTCGACGTCGACGTCAGCATTGAGGTCATGCTCAGGGGTTGCGTGCCACTTGCAGTGTAGCTCATGGATGCAATTGGCGTGGGGGTAGCGATAATAGTGGGGGATGGAGACGGCGACCCCGATGCTGTTGGGGCTAGGCTCGGGGTACAGGTTGGTGTTATCGTTCGCGTGCACGTCGGCTCAGGCGACGAGGTTGCAATGTGTGATGGTGTGCTGGTAGCAGATAGTGATGAGGTTGTAGTGCGCATGACGGTGGTGGTTGAAGTTGGAGTTGGGTTGGGGCTTGCACTTGAGGATATTGTTGCAGATGGCATTGTTGATGGCGTGGGAGATGGTGTTGCCATCGACGTTGAGCTCGACGTTGCAGTGATGGTGCGGTGTGCTGTTGAGGTGGTGGAGATGGTTGACCTTGGGCTTGAGGTGGGTGTCAGGGTCGGCGTGGATGTTACAGATGGCCTTCGCGTCCCCGTTGAGCTGGACGTTTGTGTTGATGCCGATGAGGTTGACCTTGGGCTTGAGGTGGGTGTCATAGTCGGATCTGATGTGGTATCTGCAGTGGGGATGACGTGCGTGACCCATGTGGCCTTAGTATGAATGCGGCTCCGGTGGCGATTGAAGCTAAAAAAGCTCAGTGCTGGTTGGTTCTTCTGGGTGTATGCACTGGCTTTGGGTTTCTTTTTTTGGCGGTGGGGAAACGGACTTTTTGTGACACCAGAGTTGGTCAGTGGCCGCTAGTTTTGTTTGTAAATGCACGTATTTTTCTGTTGCAGCTTCACAAGCCAGAGTCCAAAAAATAATTCTATCTTTGAGGATCATTTTATTGTATGTGGACCAAACTGCAGTGCCCATTTGCTGCACCATTTGTGGAGACATTCAATCCCCTTCCCTGCAATCCGGCCAGGGACGGGAGGTACCTGCGAATAGTGGGCTTGGCAATTGTCCCTCAAACGGGCTGAAAAACAGCTCATTTGCACCTCTAAATGCCGAGTGGTGAAACGTCCACCGCAAACGATGTGGGAAGTGTAACACAGGCAATGCACCACCCAGTGGTCATGTAGGGAAAAGGATATGAACCCTGAAAGGACGCGTAACCAGTGATAGCGGTTCATGAATGCTGGCTCAGTATGCCCACCCGTCGAATTGCATTAGACGTGTTTGTCGCCTCCTTCAGATTTGGTAAATGTGTCACATCACCCCCCCACCCCCTGAATCTCCCGCAGTGCACAGGTCCGTTTGCAAAGAGAGTGGTGTGAGTGTTGTGTGCACGTGTAGGAAAGGGCGGTGGATGGGTAATCATATGATACGATATGATCCCATGTCGAGGTGGGGTTGCAAGGAGTAGGAGGAGGAGGAGGAGGAGGAGGAGGAGGAGAAGGAGGAGGAGGAGGAGGAGGAGGAGGAGGAGGAGGAGGAGGAGGAGGAGGAGGAGGAGGAGGAGGAGGAGGAGGCTCAAACTACTCCATGCCGCACACCGCACAGACATGGCCCCTCGGCATTGTGCGTCAAAAGAGGTCCCTCATCAATACAGCGCAGCAGTCGCTGCAAATGGCTGGGCCTGGACCTCCAAGTGAAAATAACACACACACCAGAACTCATGCCAGTGACAGTCCGTGTGCGGCCGTCTTTCACCAATAAACGGCTCTTGCATCGAGTCACAGCTTGGAATATGGATTCTCAATGGCTGATTTGCAATTCTTTTAGGTCCCATCCACACTAGAAAAACACTGGCTCCGTTTGGAAGCCCATCAATAGATATCCTGAAAAAATTGAAAACTTGGGTTTCAAGAAAATTATTCTTTTGTACATGCTCCTCCCCTAGACATGGAGGCCATGTAAAGTCTTCCTATCCTTCCTTCTCCTCCTCTGCTGGGAACATGGCACTTCAATGGCTCAATTGCATTCAATTGACGTCCAATTTATTGTGGACAACAAATGGTGCCATTTGGAAGCACCTACTTGGCACAGCTTCCATCCTGGATTCTTAGGACAAAATGGCCAACACCTGGCGGACAATGGCCTTTGTTGACCACTTTTTTGGCCATTGAGAGCCGCCGATGGCTCGATTTTGGAATCCAAATTAGGAAAAGGTGCTTCATCATACGCCTACCAATATGCAAAAACAATGGTTCGATTGTGAAACGGTACGCTGGAGCAAAAGAGATGGCTGGGCCGTGTTTGCTTGTTGCTTGCTTGCTTGTTGCAACGGAATTATTCCTACTTCGGGAGCACTTTTACTGGACATGGGCGCCATGCACAGTCCTCCTATCCTCCCCCACCTCCCCCAGCTCCAGCTCCTCTCCCTCACCGCAGGGTGACCATAGAGTGCTCATTGAACACCCATTTGCAATGATTCCATGGCCCAATCACAGTGGGAAAAGAATGGCACTCGTTGGAGGTACATGCGTGACAATGCAAAGGGTTAGTGGTGGGGAGTGAAGACTGACCCGGCAACGGCTTCGTGTGGACAGTCCATATTTCGGGCGTTGCAATTGTCCTGCTCGTTGAACTCGTATATTTGCAGGATCCTTCCCATGGCACAGTTAGGATGCCATTGCAGTCTTCATTGGCCAGACACCAGTCTTTACAAGCCTGGTTAGTGGCTCGGGCTTCAGCCGGAGCATCGGCATACACGGCACCAGGAACAATACAGTTTTGACACAGAGGTTGCATCTCTAAATACACAGCAGATTCACGTCAAGAGTGTGGTGGAATCGGGGGGAAGGGCAATGATCTAACTTCCCGGGTGCAAAGGCCGACATGCATTGACCCGTCGTTTGTCACACAGTTATTTCCATACAAAGGATTCGCTTCCTTTTTGCCCAAAACGTTGTACTGCAAACTCAGTTGATTTTGCGTTCGCGTCCACGGCTGATTTGTGATAACCCGATGTCATCATCGTGGAGTGTGGTTCCACGTGGACACATTGACGCTCGACCTGGCAGTTCAGGGTCGTCCGAAGCCATTGTTGGCCCCTGAGTCGGCTTGGGTTGCAAGGCCAATCTGACAAAGTGTCGGGATGGTAAATGCTACAGGAAAGCACTGGTTTCGGAGTCGGAGAAATGTCGCACTGTAGCAAACAGCTGTGATTACAGTAAAAGGCTAAATAGCCCTTCTTGTGCAGTCAAAACATGAAAATAGATAAATTAATATTTATTAGATGTCAAGGTTTGATTGTACGTTAGACCTTGATGCAGTATGGCGGCGCAACAGTGAAAGTCTTGGCGTTTCAGGACAATCATGTCCCAAATAGGCCAAAAAGGGCCATTATTGACCCCATTTTCGGCCACCGGGAGCCACCAATGGCTCCGTTTTTGAAACCGAAAGGAGGGAAGTTGTCCATTACAATGGCAGGCTGGATTGCAGGGAAGGGGGTTGAATGCCCCCGCAAATGGTGCAGCAAATGGCCACCCCACTGTGGTCTCCATACAATAAAACCCTCAAAGATAGAATGGGCTTTTGGACTCTGGCTTGTGAAGCAGCATGGACGAGGTGCTATTTGTCAAAAAACAAAAATTGGCTTTGAAATGTATGCAAATTGGCCATCAACAAGCGGAATTTGTGACGTGGTACCGTGTGGTGCTCAATTGGATATTGGAGGGAGCGTAGGATGGAGCAGATTGCATACCAGGTTTCAGATGTTTATCATTTTCAACTCCATTTATGACAAGCGCTGTCCACATGTCTCATCTCATGACATCTTAAAATGGACCTCATGTATTTACAATGGTGAAGGCTGCTTCAAAATCACACTTTCATGCTGTAGTGCGCCAAAATGGGAGGAGGAGCTGGACGAGGAGGAGGATCAGGAGGCTTTTGCATGGCCGTCCATCTTTCATTAAAATCCTCCTTACAAATAAATGATTTCCTGCATCAAGCATCGGCATTAAGCATCAACCAGGGTACAAAACGAATTTCTCCAAACCACTGCTTTAAATTGGAATGATTGTTTTTCAATATCGATGTATCAATCACCGCCATAATTTACCCACCAGTCATTGGCCCAGCTCTTGAAAACGGTTTTGATTTTTGATTTTTCATTCGCCATTTTCGAATTCTTTTTGCAGTAGTTCAGTAGAGCATTAGTAGTTGAGTAAAGCATCAGTTGAGTGATGAATGAACCCATTCAGGGACGGGAGGTACCTGCAGATAGTGGGCTTGGGGATGTGAACGGACTTGGGGATGGCAGTGGACTTGTGGATGGAGACGCGCTTGGGGATGGCAGTGGAGTTGTGGACGGAGACGCACTTGGGGATGGCAGCACTGTAGAGAAACGGATATGAAAATGCCGGTGTGCTGTGACAGGAACAGCCTGTTGCCCATAGCAAGCAGCAGCAGCCAAATGCACCCCCCATCTGCAGGAGAGTACCACATTGTGGTGTTCCTGCCGGATCCCCGGCGCCCCCACCCCAACAGCGAGGGAATGCGCTTGGCACACGGCTAACGGTTGCGAACCTCAATTCCTACACCAAATGCGCTGCCCCGCAACTCAACCGCGTCGCCACACTTAGGAAGGCTGCGGACGTCAACTCCTACGGTTGAAAAGAATACAGTTGAGGGTTGCAGCATTCATTGACTTTTGAGATAGTAACAAGAAACACCTGACAATGCTGGCTAAATGTCCCGAAAATACTGAAATTTTGGATTGAGAACGGCCAACTTGCATCAGTAAAGTGGTCTTGAGGTGTCACCACAGCATCGAAATGCAGTTTTCAATGCTTCTTTATCATCTGTGTTGCATCAGAATCGTTCTGAGGGGTTACACCATCGACTTTTGAGACGCAGGACAAACATCAGTCCCGCAGGAGGTGGGAAACTTGTCTAACAGCCATGGATGCTTGTTACTCATATGGATATTTGACCCCACAAAACCACATGTATGTTCAACCCATCAACCCTTCAACGGGCTCAAAAACAGCTCATTATCACCTCTCAATGGACCACCACATGACACCATGGTGTGCAACTGGGCTCATTGAACATCCATTTGCAATCATTGTAATGTCCAATCACTATGGAAAATGAAAAGTGCTGATTGGAGGCAGCTGCTTGACATACTGGCGATTGTACTGATTGTCCCGGACAATCGTCCCTCAAACGGGATGAAAAACAGCTCATTTGCACCTCTAAATGCCGAGTGGTGAAACGTCCACCGCAAACGATGTGGGAAGTGTAACACAGGCAATGCACCACCCAGTGGTCATGTAGGGAAAAGGATATGAACCCTGAAAGGACGCGTAACCAGTGGTAGCGGTTCATGAATGCTGGCTCAGTATGCCCACCTGTCGAATTGCATTAGACGTGTTTGTCACCTCCTTCAGTTTGGTAAGTGTGTCAAATCACCCCCCCCCCCACCCCCTTGAATCTCCCGCAGTGCACAGGTCCGTTTGCAAAGAGAGTGGTGTGAGTGTTGTGTGCACGTGTAGGAAAGGGCGGTGGATGGGTAATCATATGATACAATATGATCCCATGTCGAGGTGGGGTTGCCAGGAGGAGGAGGAGGAGGAGGAGGAGGAGGAGGAGGCTCAAACTACTCCATGCCGCACACCGCACAGACATGCCCTCTCCCTTTTCCACAGTTACCCACGTTGACAAATGAACACCAAAGGAGTGAATCTCAGCTGACTGGGCTGTAGTGTGCCTTCCAATGTGCATGGGATGATCTATTGTTCAACTGGCTGAGACGTTGTCAGGGGCTGGTTGCTTCGGGGAAGGGGTCGAGAGCAGGGGGGAGGGGTTTAAGGGGTATGTGCGCCTGTGAGTGACTGATAGGGTCCCCCCTAATGGGGGGACCCGTAGTAACACACATGAAATGATGTCCTGCACACCTGAATAGCTGTCCTACATCCACCAGAAACATGAAAAACCCAATACCCTGGTAAAAAAAGTGATGCGAGAATTCGACCGCGGAACCAGGGGTTGGTTCTTGCGCAAGGTGCTTCCTGGACACGGGGGGGGGGGAGGAAAAAGGATATGAACCCTGAAAGGACGCGTAACCAGTGGTAGCGGTTCATGAATGCTGGCTCGAACGTCTGATTGACAAAATTCGGATGACAAAACAAAAAATGAGTATTTCCACATGTCAGTGAAAATCCTGTCCGGAGGCATCGGTTGGCTTACCATTCAATCATTTCTTCATGAAAAAGGGGAAGGAAAAATAATTGGACATGTTTGTCATGCCAGTCGGTCCCGATGATGGCGTCCATTTGTTCTTTCCAGAAACTGAAATACTTCCCATCCTCATTTGGAAATCCGCTGTGATGAATGCTCAGCACTGTTACTGATGGCACGCCTGGCGGAACAACATATGCCAATGCATGCAGGCACGAAACACCACTCGGACCTGGAAGTTGTGAGCTGGAAACTGTGCCAAAAATGGCGGTTTTTGATCCAGATAAAGTGCCGACGTGATTTCCAGGTCACTGGTTACGGTTACGCTACCACTGTGGTTCATGGGCTTGCCAGACCCCCGCCTTGATCGTTGATTACAGCAAAGTCACGTCCAAATGTGCTTCGCCGGCGCGCTAGGACACCAGATCCATTTGTTTCTTATTCACCTTTGTTTACCAAATGCAATATGGACAACCATTGCAATCTTAGACGCTATGTCAACAAAATCAACAAGCCAGCCCTGCGGAGTGTACCTGCCGATGAGGGAGGTGAGCAGCGTGGCAGTGGATCGGAAAGAGGAGGAAAGGAAAATAGAGGGACTGGTTGGGCAGATCACTAAGGCATTGCTGTTGTCTTAAGATGTATGCTGGGTGTTAAGAAGGGTAGCACAAGGTGGAGCACATAGTATTTCGTTCTTGAGCACTTTCGAATGCCTAGGGACACCGTGTTTGTGAGTAATGGTAATAGAAAAGCACCGGTATGAATTGGAGTTGCGGACGGCGATTGAATTCGTTGAGTTGTGGGCACCCAGCCGCATGCACCCAGACCGAGGCTGAGGTAGCACTGCATTGGAAGGAAAGGGAGGGGGGGGGTCGGGACATAGATGTAATGGAGAAATTGAGTGTGGAATGACCAACAGACATATGCAGAACCAAATGCAAGTAAGGCAATGCACTCCGCAGTCTGAAATGAGTGCATCTTTATTCTCCGAATCAGACCTGGGCCCCTTACCAAACCCAAATGTTGAGCCAACAGCTCAATGGTGGCGCCCCGGGGCGTGCCAAGTAAGGTGGTGCCATCCCAAATCTGCACCGTTTTGTGCCAAAAATGGCGAATTTCCCCCAAAAGCATCCCCGACACCTGTTCAAAATGGTCAAAGGAAAACGGATGGCATCCGTCTGGTAACTGGTTGGGGGTTTTTTGGGCACAAACCCTTTTCTTTGGTACCTTTGGTTCACACAAGTTGGCGTTCCGTAGACGTAGGTATTGCGGTCCAATTGGCGGTAAGTGGGCCGTAATGGGCTCCTGGGAGCTCATGCTGCCAACCAAATGATGACCCAAGGCACATCAACCTTAACACCGATACTGCCCTCTACACCAACCAGTACCACATCCGTGACCCCTGCATGATTCACCTCCCCCCTTCTCCGCATGTGGTATCACGTCCATTTGGATGAAGCAGCATAACACAACAGCGAAAATCATAGATTTTGGGACAGTCAGGCCCACAATTGGGCAAAAATACGGCCATTGTTGACCGCATTTCTGGCGACCATTTCGAATGCCCAGATAAAAAGCCACAAAATCTGATTCGCTGGTTGGTGACTTCCCACTCCCATTTATCCATGCAGTGTGTTACAGTATTCTGAGACACCCAGAGCGGAATCCTGAAAAGGGGACGGAAATGCCTGTGAAACAAACCCGTATTGCAAAGTGCAATGAATCTCAGTAGTTCTCCTCCACTTTGACCCTCAATCGCAATGCAACTGATGGACGACAATCCTGCAACTCGCGCAATAGTCGCTGGCACAGCTCCCTCGGAGCTGTACAACAGCCTCATCTTGGTACCATTGCTCCACCGCATACATGGCAAGAGATACCTGAGCGAGGTGGGCTTGGGCTGGCACTCGGAGATGGCGATGGGCTTGGGCTGGCACTTGGAGCTGAGATTCAAATGGATGCATATGGACACTGGCAACACTAACACTGGCGGGGCCAGTACTGCAGGGTGTGTGTGATTTGCGCAGTGCACATGTACACGTCACGTACAACTGGCGTAACAGAGGTGTGTGGAGTTCGTCCTAGAAAACCCCATTCGATAAAGTTGTGGTACAGTGTGTTGCACTTTTACATGAAGCTCCGCCTACGAAGAAATTCGTTGGGGTCACTTTGATTGCAGCCGCTGATGAGGTGTCCCACATCTCTAATACACCTCTCTCGCAACCGTCCATCTTCTTCCAGAGACAAAGAAATGCTGCCCTTCTCCTTCCACGACGTCGAAACGCCATCAACAAAAACTCAGACACATGAAATCAGTTCAACAGCACTCAATGGCACTCACTTGCAGACAGGATATGGCTATTAGCTGGAGCACATATTTCAGGATAGCCGGGCCAACAATGCCAGAGATATTGCGGCACCTTGGGTTGTCTACTGCACACTTTTCAGGCAATTGCGAGGAATGATGTGAGGTGATCTTGTCTTGCCACATGTCAGTGAACACTTTGTTCCGAAGACGTGGGTGGGCTTCCCATTCGTTCATTTCTTCATGAAAAAGGGGAAGGAAAAATGTTTTGCCCCGGGATTGTTTTGCAGGTAAAATTTGCAGCGCTCTTGGATATCCCACAATTCAGAACGCCACACATCAATGAAACAAATGGCAAATATGGACCACTACGTTGCCCGCCACAGCAAGCAAACTTGCTCAAAGACAACCGATTTGCATCCAGATGATGGTCCATTCATCATCGAAAAAGAACGGCTCTATTTGAACACAGTAGCATGACACAACAGCGAAAATTTATAGATTCTGGACAATGAGGCACAAAATTGGCCGAAAAATAGCCATTTGTTACCACCTTTTTTGGCCACAAAGAGCCGCCAAGGGCTCCGTTCGTGAAACCGCGGAGACAGCTTGCACATTGCTGATATGGCGGATGATGTCGAAAAGGTGTCGCACGATTTCGAAATGCACAGACGAAGCCTCGAATTTGTCAGCGGACTGAATGCCTCTAGTTCCTTGGCATCACATGGGATGAAAACCGGCAGTTTGTGCTTTTTCCCGTCGTCCCCAGAATGCACCACAACTTCAGCGGCAACGAAAGAAGAACAATCCCTGGTTACCAGGGCTCTTCTCTACTCAGTTGTGAAAAGCAGGTGCTGGAGGATCTAGTGTCCGACCCCAGCTCATTACTACGACCAATGACTGGGTGATGATGACCTGCTAGGAGAATATCTCCAACTTGCCAGTCTCCTGCGCTTGCACCTGACGCCAAGCGGCCACAGCTGTCTCCATCTTCCTGTTGAGTCTCCCACATCCGAACAGTCACAAATCCTTGGCGCGCTGACCATAATTGGACATGTTTGTCATGCCAGTCGGTCCCGATGATGGCGTCCATTTGTTCTTTCCAGAAACTGAAATACTTCCCATCCTCATTTGGAAATCCGCTGTGATGAATGCTCAGCACTGTTACTGATGGCACACCTGGCAGAACAACATATGCCAATGCATGCAGGCACGAAACACCACTCGGACCTGGAAGTTGTGAGCTGGAAACTGTGCCAAAAATGGCGGTTTTTGATCCAGATAAACAGCCGTAGAGTAGATTAGTAGCAGAGTAGAGTAGATAGTAGAGTAGTAAATGGCCTCATTTGGAAGCGCTAGCTTGGCGCACCAGCGACCATCCTCAACGTTTAGGACATTCAGGCCCAAAACAGGCCACATTCTGACCCCATTTTGGGGGGCCGAGAGCCACAAATGCCTCCGTTTGGAAAACCAAGATAGGTAGCTTATGCGAGGGCGAAAAACGTGTTTGTTGTTGTGTGTGGCGCACCAGTGACCATCCTCACCCTCACAATCAGGCCAAAACAGGGGTACAAAAAAGACAGGTTGAACCTCCCCAAACCCCACACTTCAAAATATAATAACAGGGTCACAGGACTAGCATAGCGGGTCCCAGGACATGTCAGACGCCCGACACGCGCTGTGCCACGCACATATCAGACATCTGACATCAGTCTGATATTGTCAACACCCTTCAATGCCCTATTGGCACCACGTGCGTGCACGGTGCATGTGCTAGAGTAGGGTTACTTGGGTCACCTTTGGGTCCAAAAGTGGCCAACAATAATTTTTTCTGAAATTTTTATGAATGGTGCTCAACTAAGTGTTTTAAGACTATTTTAAGCCATATTTGACCCATATTAGCCCCCAAAAAGTCCTTGAAATGGGCAATTTTGGGGCTAGTAGTGCACCAAATGGGGGGGGGGGGGGCAGGGGGAATGCAGGTGGGGTGGTAAAAGGGGAGGGGTGCTGGAACAGTGCTGGGGGGCATGTCTCTCAAGCGAGCGAAGGGTTTGGAGGGCGGTTTGAGGGGGGGAAGTGGCGGGAGTCGTGGACCCACATATAGCCAGATATACCACCGTCACTGTAAAGATTAGCATGAGCACCAACACGACACCCACCCATCAGTATATTGTGGTCGCTACAATGTCAATAAGAACAACGTGAATTTTTTGGTGGGGGTTGGGTTGGTTTGTGGGTCCGAATTTCATTTTCACCCGGAGTATGTTGAGCGGGGGGAAGGGGGGGTTGCAGTGGTGTAGATAGGCGTTTGGTCTCTTGGAACACCAGTGAAATTAGTTGACCGATGTGAAAGAAAATGCTTTCTCGTGACCGAGCGTGCGACCCAGTACGCCGCTGTGGGCATGATAGTTTATATTTTAGTTTTAAGGTTTGATTATATTTCAATTCTGCTGGAGGATACAACTGGAAGGCTGAGGCAACGTTCAGACCGTCCTTGTTGTTGCTACATCATCACCTCAATTCAATTGTGGCCCGTTTTGGAGGGCCTGCCACGTCCCCGCCCCCCCCCCCCCCACACCTACTTCTCATATCACCTCAATTCAATTGTGGCCCATTTTGGAGGGCCTGTTACGTCCCCGTCCACCCCCCCGCCACTTCTCATATTTGACATTGTCAAGCATTGATGGTCATTCATATTCCAATCCGGCAATGTCAACCCTGCGTACACTCTCGCACTACACGGACTACAATGGACATCTGCATTTGTGGATCAAGGACAGGCGTTTCTCCAACTCGGGAGGGGGGGGGGCGAGGGGGAGGGCGGCTTGTCACAAAGAACTTTCCAATGCCCTCACTACAGCACTGGAACGGTTCGGCACCGCTTGCCAGCAGAGTAATGGGATGCAGATGTCAATTTGATTTCTGCAGCCCACATCAATGACTCACCCACAGCCATTTATCTTTAGACCTGCCCACGACTGCAAAAATACGAGTACAGGTCAGGGCAGTCTGACAAGTGGCATCACCACTGCCATGAAACCCAGGAGCTCCCCCCCCCTCCCCCCGCGGGATGCTGGCGCCCTTGCTGGCATAAATGGTGGTGCTACGTGTCACGCATCACACAAGCAAATCCATCAGATCACACCCATCCACAGACCATGAGAACACAGACATCCGCAAAAAACTGCCATATGGGTCCTAAACCCCAAACGCCACTACCGTATGTATGTAAATTCTACCCAGTTAACGCTCATGCTGTTGGGATTTTAGGGTTCATCCTGTTATTCGGGGGGTGGGGGGCTATATGTATGGCACCCTCAGACACATGAAATCAGTTCAACAGCACTCAATGGCACTCACTTGTAGACAGGATATGGCTATTAGCTGGAGCACATATTTCAGGATAGCCGGGCCAACAATGCCAGAGATATTGCGGCACCTTGGGTTGTCTGCTGCACATTTTTCAGGCAATTGCGAGGAATGATGTGAGGTGATCTTGTCTTGCCACATGTCAGTGAACACTTTGTTCCGAAGACGTGGGTGGGCTTCCCATTCGTTCATTTCTTCATGAAAAAGGGGAAGGAAAAATGTTTTGCCCCGGGATTGTTTTGCAGGTAAAATTTGCAGCGCTCTTGGATATCCCACAATTCAGAACGCCACACATCAATGAAACAAATGGCAAATATGGACCACTACGTTGCCCGCCACAGCAAGCAAACTTGCTCAAAGACAACCGATTTGCATCCAGATGATGGTCCATTCATCATCGAAAAAGAACGGCTCTATTTGAACACAGTAGCATGACACAACAGCGAAAATTTATAGATTCTGGACAATGAGGCACAAAATTGGCCGAAAAATAGCCATTTGTTACCACCTTTTTTGGCCACAAAGAGCCGCCAAGGGCTCCGTTCGTGAAACCGCGGAGACAGCTTGCACATTGCTGATATGGCGATTGATGTCGAAAAGGTGTCGCACGATTTCGAAATGCACAGACGAAGCCTCGAATTTGTCAGCGGACTGAATGCCTCTAGTTCCTTGGCATCGCACGGGATGAAAACCGGCAGTTTGTGCTTTTTCCCGTTGTCCCCAGAATGCACCACAACTTCAGCGGCAACGAAAGAAGAACAATCCCTGGTTACCAGGGCTCTTCTCTAAACATTTGTGAAATGCTAGGTGATGGAGGATCTGGTGTCCGACCCCAGCTCATTACTACGACCAATGACTGGATGATGATGACCTGCTAGGAGAATATCTCCAACTTGCCAGTCTCCTGCGCTTGCACCTGACGCCAAGCGGCCATGGCTGTCTCCATCTTCCTGTTGAGTCTCCCACATCCGAACAGTCACAAATCCTTGGCGCGCTGACCATAATTGGACATGTTTGTCATGCCAGTCGGTCCCGATGATGGCGTCCATTTGTTCTTTCCAGAAACTGAAATACTTCCCATCCTCATTTGGAAATCCGCTGTGATGAATGCTCAGCACTGTTACTGATGGCACACCTGGCAGAACAACATATGCCAATGCATGCAGGCACGAAACACCACTCGGACCTGGAAGTTGTGAGCTGGAAACTGTGCCAAAAATGGCGGTTTTTGATCCAGATAAACAGCCGTAGAGTAGATTAGTAGCAGAGTAGAGTAGATAGTAGAGTAGTAAATGGCCTCATTTGGAAGCGCTAGCTTGGCGCACCAGCGACCATCCTCAACGTTTAGGACATTCAGGCCCAAAACAGGCCACATTCTGACCCCATTTTGGGGGGCCGAGAGCCACAAATGCCTCCGTTTGGAAAACCAAGATAGGTAGCTTATGCGAGGGCGAAAAACGTGTTTGTTGTTGTGTGTGGCGCACCAGTGACCATCCTCACCCTCACAATCAGGCCAAAACAGGGGTACAAAAAAGACAGGTTGAACCTCCCCAAACCCCACACTTCAAAATATAATAACAGGGTCACAGGACTAGCATAGCGGGTCCCAGGACATGTCAGACGCCCGACACGCGCTGTGCCACGCACATATCAGACATCTGACATCAGTCTGATATTGTCAACACCCTTCAATGCCCTATTGGCACCACGTGCGTGCACGGTGCATGTGCTAGAGTAGGGTTACTTGGGTCACCTTTGGGTCCAAAAGTGGCCAACAATAATTTTTTCTGAAATTTTTATGAATGGTGCTCAACTAAGTGTTTTAAGACTATTTTAAGCCATATTTGACCCATATTAGCCCCCAAAAAGTCCTTGAAATGGGCAATTTTGGGGCTAGTAGTGCACCAAATGGGGGGGGGGGGGCAGGGGGAATGCAGGTGGGGTGGTAAAAGGGGAGGGGTGCTGGAACAGTGCTGGGGGGCATGTCTCTCAAGCGAGCGAAGGGTTTGGAGGGCGGTTTGAGGGGGGGAAGTGGCGGGAGTCGTGGACCCACATATAGCCAGATATACCACCGTCACTGTAAAGATTAGCATGAGCACCAACACGACACCCACCCATCAGTATATTGTGGTCGCTACAATGTCAATAAGAACAACGTGAATTTTTTGGTGGGGGTTGGGTTGGTTTGTGGGTCCGAATTTCATTTTCACCCGGAGTATGTTGAGCGGGGGGAAGGGGGGGTTGCAGTGGTGTAGATAGGCGTTTGGTCTCTTGGAACACCAGTGAAATTAGTTGACCGATGTGAAAGAAAATGCTTTCTCGTGACCGAGCGTGCGACCCAGTACGCCGCTGTGGGCATGATAGTTTATATTTTAGTTTTAAGGTTTGATTATATTTCAATTCTGCTGGAGGATACAACTGGAAGGCTGAGGCAACGTTCAGACCGTCCTTGTTGTTGCTACATCATCACCTCAATTCAATTGTGGCCCGTTTTGGAGGGCCTGCCACGTCCCCGCCCCCCCCCCCCCCACACCTACTTCTCATATCACCTCAATTCAATTGTGGCCCATTTTGGAGGGCCTGTTACGTCCCCGTCCACCCCCCCGCCACTTCTCATATTTGACATTGTCAAGCATTGATGGTCATTCATATTCCAATCCGGCAATGTCAACCCTGCGTACACTCTCGCACTACACGGACTACAATGGACATCTGCATTTGTGGATCAAGGACAGGCGTTTCTCCAACTCGGGAGGGGGGGGGGCGAGGGGGAGGGCGGCTTGTCACAAAGAACTTTCCAATGCCCTCACTACAGCACTGGAACGGTTCGGCACCGCTTGCCAGCAGAGTAATGGGATGCAGATGTCAATTTGATTTCTGCAGCCCACATCAATGACTCACCCACAGCCATTTATCTTTAGACCTGCCCACGACTGCAAAAATACGAGTACAGGTCAGGGCAGTCTGACAAGTGGCATCACCACTGCCATGAAACCCAGGAGCTCCCCCCCCCTCCCCCCGCGGGATGCTGGCGCCCTTGCTGGCATAAATGGTGGTGCTACGTGTCACGCATCACACAAGCAAATCCATCAGATCACACCCATCCACAGACCATGAGAACACAGACATCCGCAAAAAACTGCCATATGGGTCCTAAACCCCAAACGCCACTACCGTATGTATGTAAATTCTACCCAGTTAACGCTCATGCTGTTGGGATTTTAGGGTTCATCCTGTTATTCGGGGGGTGGGGGGCTATATGTATGGCACCCTCAGACACATGAAATCAGTTCAACAGCACTCAATGGCACTCACTTGTAGACAGGATATGGCTATTAGCTGGAGCACATATTTCAGGATAGCCGGGCCAACAATGCCAGAGATATTGCGGCACCTTGGGTTGTCTGCTGCACATTTTTCAGGCAATTGCGAGGAATGATGTGAGATGATCTTGTCTTGCCACATGTCAGTGAACACTTTGTTCCGAAGACGTGGGTGGGCTTCCCATTCGTTCATTTCTTCATGAAAAAGGGGAAGGAAAAATGTTTTGCCCCGGGATTGTTTTGCAGGTAAAATTTGCAGCGCTCTTGGATATCCCACAATTCAGAACGCCACACATCAATGAAACAAATGGCAAATATGGACCACTACGTTGCCCGCCACAGCAAGCAAACTTGCTCAAAGACAACCGATTTGCATCCAGATGATGGTCCATTCATCATCGAAAAAGAACGGCTCTATTTGAACACAGTAGCATGACACAACAGCGAAAATTTATAGATTCTGGACAATGAGGCACAAAATTGGCCGAAAAATAGCCATTTGTTACCACCTTTTTTGGCCACAAAGAGCCGCCAAGGGCTCCGTTCGTGAAACCGCGGAGACAGCTTGCACATTGCTGATATGGCGATTGATGTCGAAAAGGTGTCGCACGATTTCGAAATGCACAGACGAAGCCTCGAATTTGTCAGCGGACTGAATGCCTCTAGTTCCTTGGCATCGCACGGGATGAAAACCGGCAGTTTGTGCTTTTTCCCGTTGTCCCCAGAATGCACCACAACTTCAGCGGCAACGAAAGAAGAACAATCCCTGGTTACCAGGGCTCTTCTCTAAACATTTGTGAAATGCTAGGTGATGGAGGATCTGGTGTCCGACCCCAGCTCATTACTACGACCAATGACTGGATGATGATGACCTGCTAGGAGAATATCTCCAACTTGCCAGTCTCCTGCGCTTGCACCTGACGCCAAGCGGCCATGGCTGTCTCCATCTTCCTGTTGAGTCTCCCACATCCGAACAGTCACAAATCCTTGGCGCGCTGACCATAATTGGACATGTTTGTCATGCCAGTCGGTCCCGATGATGGCGTCCATTTGTTCTTTCCAGAAACTGAAATACTTCCCATCCTCATGTGGAAATCCGCTGTGATGAATGCTCAGCACTGTTACTGATGGCACACCTGGCGGAACAACATATGCCAATGCATGCAGGCACGAAACACCACTCGGAGCTGGAAACTGTGCCAAAAATGGCGGTTTTGGACCCAGATAAACGGCCGTAGAGTAGATTTATGGCTTGGAATACACATCTTTGATTGCCCATTTACACTCCCCTGTGGAAAACAAATGGAAGCTCTAGCTTGGCGCACCAGCGACCATCCTCAACGTTTAGGACATTCAGGCCCAAAATAGGCTGGAAATGGCCATCTGTGACCCCATTTTGGGGGCCGAGAGCCACAAATGCCTCCGTTTGGAAAACCAAGATAGGTAGCTTATGCGAGGGCGAAAAACGTGTTTGTTGTTGTGTGTGGCGTACCAGTGACCATCCTCACCCTCACAATCAGGCCAAAACAGGGGTACAAAAAAGACAGGTTGAACCTCCCCAAACCCCACACTTCAAAATATAATAACAGGGTCACAGGACTAGCATAGCGGGTCCCAGGACATGTCAGACGCCCGACACGCGCTGTGCCACGCACATATCAGACATCTGACATCAGTCTGATATTGTCAACACCCTTCAATGCCCTATTGGCACCACGTGCGTGCACGGTGCATGTGCTAGAGTAGGGTTACTTGGGTCACCTTTGGGTCCAAAAGTGGCCAACAATAATTTTTTCTGAAAATTTTATGAATGGTGCTCAACTAAGTGTTTTAAGACTATTTTAAGCCATATTTGACCCATATTAGCCCCCAAAAAGTCCTTGAAATGGGCAATTTTGGGGCTAGTAGTGCACCAAATGGGGGGGGGGGGGGGGGGCAGGGGGAATGCAGGTGGGGTGGTAAAAGGGGAGGGGTGCTGGAACAGTGCTGGGGGGCATGTCTCTCAAGCGAGCGAAGGGTTTGGAGGGCGGTTTGAGGGGGGGAAGTGGCGGGAGTCGTGGACCCACATATAGCCAGATATACCACCGTCACTGTAAAGATTAGCATGAGCACCAACACGACACCCACCCATCAGTATATTGTGGTCGCTACAATGTCAATAAGAACAACGTGAATTTTTTGGTGGGGGTTGGGTTGGTTTGTGGGTCCGAATTTCATTTTCACCCGGAGTATGTTGAGTGGGGGGAAGGGGGGGTTGCAGTGGTGTAGAGAGGCGTTTGGTCTCTTGGAACACCAGTGAAATTAGTTGACCGATGTGAAAGAAAATGCTTTCTCGTGACCGAGCGTGCGACCCAGTACGCCGCTGTGGGCATGATAGTTTATATTTTAGTTTTAAGGTTTGATTATATTTCAATTCTGCTGGAGGATACAACTGGAAGGCTGAGGCAACGTTCAGACCGTCCTTGTTGTTGCTACATCATCACCTCAATTCAATTGTGGCCCGTTTTGGAGGGCCTGCCACGTCCCCGCCCCCCCCCCCCCACACCTACTTCTCATATCACCTCAATTCAATTGTGGCCCATTTTGGAGGGCCTGTTACGTCCCCGTCCACCCCCCCGCCACTTCTCATATTTGACATTGTCAAGCATTGATGGTCATTCATATTCCAATCCGGCAATGTCAACCCTGCGTACACTCTCGCACTACACGGACTACAATGGACATCTGCATTTGTGGATCAAGGACAGGCGTTTCTCCAACTCGGGAGGGGGGGGGGCGAGGGGGAGGGCGGCTTGCCACAAAGAACTTTCCAATGCCCTCACTACAGCACTGGAACGGTTCGGCACCGCTTGCCAGCAGAGTAATGGGATGCAGATGTCAATTTGATTTCTGCAGCCCACATCAATGACTCACCCACAGCCATTTATCTTTAGACCTGCCCACGACTGCAAAAATACGAGTACAGGTCAGGGCAGTCTGACAAGTGGCATCACCACTGCCATGAAACCCAGGAGCTCCCCCCCCCTCCCCCCGCGGGATGCTGGCGCCCTTGCTGGCATAAATGGTGGTGCTACGTGTCACGCATCACACAAGCAAATCCATCAGATCACACCCATCCACAGACCATGAGAACACAGACATCCGCAAAAAACTGCCATATGGGGCACGAGTCCTAAACCCCAAACGCCACTACCGTATGTATGTAAATTCTACCCAGTTAACGCTCATGCTGTTGGGATTTTAGGGTTCATCCTGTTATTCGGGGGGTGGGGGGCTATATGTATGGCACCCTCAGACACATGAAATCAGTTCAACAGCACTCAATGGCACTCACTTGTAGACAGGATATGGCTATTAGCTGGAGCACATATTTCAGGATAGCCGGGCCAACAATGCCAGAGATATTGCGGCACCTTGGGTTGTCTGCTGCACATTTTTCAGGCAATTGCGAGGAATGATGTGAGGTGATCTTGTCTTGCCACATGTCAGTGAACACTTTGTTCCGAAGACGTGGGTGGGCTTCCCATTCGTTCATTTCTTCATGAAAAAGGGGAAGGAAAAATGTTTTGCCCCGGGATTGTTTTGCAGGTAAAATTTGCAGCGCTCTTGGATATCCCACAATTCAGAACGCCACACATCAATGAAACAAATGGCAAATATGGACCACTACGTTGCCCGCCACAGCAAGCAAACTTGCTCAAAGACAACCGATTTGCATCCAGATGATGGTCCATTCATCATCGAAAAAGAACGGCTCTATTTGAACACAGTAGCATGACACAACAGCGAAAATTTATAGATTCTGGACAATGAGGCACAAAATTGGCCGAAAAATAGCCATTTGTTACCACCTTTTTTGGCCACAGAGAGCCGCCAAGGGCTCCGTTCGTGAAACCGCGGAGACAGCTTGCACATTGCTGATATGGCGGATGATGTCGAAAAGGTGTCGCACGATTTCGAAATGCACAGACGAAGCCTCGAATTTGTCAGCGGACTGAATGCCTCTAGTTCCTTGGCATCGCACGGGATGAAAACCGGCAGTTTGTGCTTTTTCCCGTCGTCCCCAGAATGCACCACAACTTCAGCGGCAACGAAAGAAGAACAATCCCTGGTTACCAGGGCTCTTCTCTACTCAGTTGTGAAATGCAGGTGATGGAGGATCTGGTTTCCAACCCCAGCTCATTACTACGACCAATGACTGGATGATGATGACCTGCTAGGAGAATATCTCCAACTTGCCAGTCTCCTGCGCTTGCACCTGACGCCAAGCGGCCACAGCTGTCTCCATCTCCCTGTTGACCCTCCCACATCCGAACAGTCACAAATCCTTGGCGCGCTGACCATAATTGGACATGTTTGTCATGCCAGTCGGTCCCGATGATGGCGTCCATTTGTTCTTTCCAGAAACTGAAATACTTCCCATCCTCATTTGGAAATCCGCTGTCATGAATGCTCAGCACTGTTACTGATGGCACACCTGGCAGAACAACATATGCCAATGCATGCAGGCACGAAACACCACTCGGAGCTGGAAACTGTGCCAAAAATGGCGGTTTTGGACCCAGATAAACGGCCGTAGAGTAGATTTATGGCTTGGAATACACATCCTTGATTGCCCATTTACACTCCCCTGTGGAAAACAAATGGAAGCTCTAGCTTGGCGCACCAGCGACCATCCTCAACGTTTAGGACATTCAGGCCCAAAATAGGCTGGAAATGGCCATCTGTGACCCCATTTTGGGGGCCGAGAGCCACAAATGCCTCCGTTTGGAAAACCAAGATAGGTAGCTTATGCGAGGGCGAAAAACGTGTTTGTTGTTGTGTGTGGCGTACCAGTGACCATCCTCACCCTCACAATCAGGCCAAAACAGGGGTACAAAAAAGACAGGTTGAACCTCCCCAAACCCCACACTTCAAAATATAATAACAGGGTCACAGGACTAGCATAGCGGGTCCCAGGACATGTCAGACGCCCGACACGCGCTGTGCCACGCACATATCAGACATCTGACATCAGTCTGATATTGTCAACACCCTTCAATGCCCTATTGGCACCACGTGCGTGCACGGTGCATGTGCTAGAGTAGGGTTACTTGGGTCACCTTTGGGTCCAAAAGTCGTCAACAATAATTTTTTCTGAAAATCCATTTTAATGTCCAATCACTATGGAAAATGAAAAGTGCTGATTGGAGGCAGCTGCTTGACATACTGGCGATTGTACTGATTTTCCCGGACAATCGTCCCTCAAACGGGATGAAAAACAGCTCATTTGCACCTCTAAATGCCGAGTGGTGAAACGTCCACCGCAAACGATGTGGGAAGTGTAACACAGGCAATGCACCACCCAGTGGTCATGTAGGGAAAAGGATATGAACCCTGAAAGGACGCGTAACCAGTGGTAGCGGTTCATGAATGCTGGCTCAGTATGCCCACCTGTCGAATTGCATTAGACGTGTTTGTCGCCTCCTTCAGGTTTGGTAAGTGTGTCACATCACCCCCCCCCACCCCCTTGAATCTCCCGCAGTGCACAGGTCCGTTTGCAAAGAGAGTGGGGTGAGTGTTGTGCGCACGTGTAGGAAAGGGCGGTGGGTGGGTAATCATATGATACAATGGGGTTACCAGGAGGAGGAGGAGGAGGAGGAGGAGGAGGAGGGGAAGGAGGAGGAGGAGGAGGAGGAGGCTCAAACTACTCCATGCCGTACACCGCACAGACATGGCCCCTCGGCATTGTGCGTCAAAAGAGGTCCCTCATCAATACAGCGCAGCAGTCGCCGCAAATGGTTGGGCCTGGACCTCCAAGTGAAAAAGACACACACACCAGAGCCCCGACCCAGACTCATGCCAGTGACAGTCCGTTTTGTTTCCTAAATATTTCAACATGCAATGGGTTTGCAATTGTCGCTAAAAGCATGTGTTCTTGGGGCCTGGAACCCACCCCTGGGCCTGAATGTGCACAATGGACGGGGAGGTAAAAAACAGTTTTCTCCGAAAGGTTCACCGAAACAATCTTCGTTGAAGGGGTTGCCTTGGGTGCAACAACGGCCATTTTGTCTGCAGAATTGACGACAAGGTTGCTGCTATCAAAGCGACCCATTGTTTTTCCACAATTAATGGGGAAAATTGCCTCTTTATGAGTCTATCCATATGCAAAAAGAAGGGTTCCAATTTGACATGGTGGTTCAAGGAATGATTTTTTCTCGGGCTTGTTGATATTGTTGTTGTTGGTGGTGGTGTTGTTGTAGTTCTACATGATTATTATTATGAGAGAAGGAGTGGGGCAGAGATGGATCATGGCTCAGTGGTCTATTCCGTACTGCAGATTGAAGGGGGGGCTCACAGGAATCCTCTGGAAAGGAGATCAAAGGCACAGTGGCTACCTCCAGGTAGGCCACTGAAGCAGCTGAGGGCATGCGCACCTGAGCAGCAGTATGCCCCCGCGGGGCCTGAGGAAAAGGCCCGGAATCCGCGACCCGAGCCGCATCCGGGTGCCGTCGCACTCATCCAGTAGCCCACAAAATCGCTCATCCATCCGCCGGCGCACCTCTCGAATCCTTCGACTTCCCTTTGGCTGCATAACCGGGGATACCCGGTCTGCCGACACGCCGCCTCGGCGCTCGCACGGGTGTCGTACACGTATGGATGAGCCGCGGGATTGACGAGCGATCCGATGTATTCGATGGACTCTGGTGGGGGAGCGCAGTGAGGGAACGGGAACATCGGCTGCGCACAAACTGCACGGGCGAAAAAGGGTGCCGCACAAACACTGCACCATCGGACACCAAGAGCAGGAGCGTGCGACATGGTACACTGCGAGGGCTAGGAGCTGCTTGTGGAAGCAAATGCAACCCGCGAAGCCAGCACCTCGGGCGCGGAGTATCAGCCACGTATCCGGATTGACAGGCATGGGGCTGCATTTCCTGACGGGCATCAGTCATGGCGTGTGGGCCAGGCAGAGCATTGCACATCAGAAACATAGAAAGGCCATTTGCTCTGATTTGCGGTTCTGCGGCCGTCTTTCACCAATAAAACGGCTCTTGCATCGAGTCACCGCTTGGAATAGGGATTCTCAATGGCTGATTTGCAATTCTTTTAGGTCCCATCTACACTAGAAAAACACTGGCTCCGTTTGGAAGCCCATCAATCAATATCCTGAAAAAATTGAAAACTTGGGTTTCAAGAAAATTATTCTTTTGTACATGCTCCTCCCCTAGACATGGAGGCCATGTAAAGTCTTCCTCGCATCAGATCGCGGGAGTGCCGGCGCCGTGCGCGCGCGGCGGCACCGCGCATCTTTTGGCTGCAGGCGACAGCGTTGTCCGGACGTCCCATGTGGCGTTCCAATTCGGTGGTTTCGAGTGATAACGCGGTGACGCTGGACTCCGTAACAGCGTTTGCTTTTAGAGGCGGCGAAGGCGCCAAAGAAAATCTTTGGTCTAAACCAATTGGCTCGGAAGGCGCCAGAGAAAACTTCTGATCCGCCGAAGGCCCGGAGGAAAATTTGGCACAATATTTTAAAGGGTGGGTGGGTGGGTGGGTGGGTGGGGTGGCACGCCCCCCCCCAGTGGTGCCGAGTTGTCAAAAGGCGCCCTGCCCCCCCTCCCCCCCCTCCATCTCTGCCCCCCCAACCAAACAGGACAAGTCATCCAGGGGCTCCGTTGACACGACCAAAACACGTTCGGACCCACAGAGGGTCGGACTGTGCAGTGGCGAGAGGCCAATGGGCGCCGCCAAAGGCAAACAATCAGATACCGAGGCCTTGTGCCAAGCCACCCCCCACCACCACCACCATCCCTTCCTGCCACCCTCCCTCCGCTTCTCTCCGCCCCCCCCCTCCCTCCCGCCAATGCGAGACCTGTGCACATCGCCGGCAGCTGCTCCGCCCCATCGATTCCCGGGGCCGTGCCGCAGGAGCCGCCGAAGTAGGACTGCGCCGGATGGGTCGTCCAGTCCCACTGGCAAAGCGCGCGCGTCCACCCCGAACGGACGTCGATGGCAACGGCGCTGGTCCACAGGATTTGGCCGTTTCCGCAATGCGTCCCTCGGTATTCGACGCGCCCACCGGCATCGGGAACGCACAGCGCTGACGTCGTCGTCCAGACGGTCCGTCGGATGCTTCCGGCGCACGGCACTGCGGAGCACGAGCGGAAGGTGCCGCGTCCGGCGGGACCGGGAAAAGGGCGTGGGAGGGCAGGTTTGGTGCGGGCGCTTTGCCTCCCGCTGCCGGGGCTGTGCGACCCCGTACCAAACAGCGCGGGGCTGTACACCACGGCACAACGGCAGCAAGAATTGTAGGAGTGATTAACGCCGTGGCTCGAGCGGCTCGTGGATGGAGAAGAGTAAGCCCCCCCCCCCCCCTTTGTGACATTCCATCGCGTTGTTGTTTCTTTACGGGGCCCTGGACAGTCACCCGTTCGTCCCTTCGCATGTTGCGTCGGGTCGCTGCGTTTTGTCGGCCGCTGCGGCCGGTGCTCTTGCTGGTGTCGTTTCCGCGTTTGCAGAGCCCAGTGGTTGGTGTGTTGGGGCTGTGCTGGATGTGGCGGGATGTGCTGTTTGCGCGTTAGCGGTGCCCAGTAGTTGGCGCCCCCCCCCCCCCGTAGTTGGCGCCCCCCCCTCCCAGTCCTGGCTCGCTAGCTGTAGCTGGAGGTGATTTTCTCAGAGGCCCCTGGTGATCAAAAGGGTGAATGAAGGAACAAGTGAAGAAGTATATCCAGGAAAGAGGTGGGTGGGGGTAACCGACGGCGGTGGGTGGGTCATCGATGGCGGTTGGAGGGTCACCGTGAGCATTCTAGTTTGTCAGTGTGCCGGAGGGATGTTCCTCCCCCCCCCCCCTCCGGACGTTCCTGGCGACCACACGGGCAAACCACTGGAGCCCCAGACTATCCTCCCTTCTCCTCCTCTGCTGGGAACATGGCACACCAATGGCTCATTTGCATTCAATTTACGTCCAATTCATTGTGGACAACAAATGGTGCCATTTGGAAGCACCTACTTGGCACAGCTTCCATCCTGGATTCTTGTGGTAAACGTCAGGACAAAAATATTGTACAATTGTGTTTTTCTTATATAGGGGCGAGCATAAAAATTCAGCCCATTGAGTATTTTTTCGTTCGCGATAAACGAGAGGGGTATTTGGTAAAACTACCAGACGAGGTAAACCGTAGTGTCAGACGAGGTAAAACTTATTAAAATTTGGTAAAACTTAGTAGAAGTGAGGTTAAACTTAGTAAAGAAACATCTTTTTAAAAAAAAATTGAGAAAAAATTTTGGTTCACTGAGTTTTACCTCGTTTCTGCTAAGTTTTACCATAACCCCCCCCCCATTTTTACTCGACACTTCGATGGTAGGTGGTACTTTGGTTTAAGGGCACAAAGCCCCCGGGTCAATCCCCGGCCACTGTGTGTTAGTGGCGCCCCAACCGGGGCCAAGCCATGATGTGCACCAATAAAATGGCACTCTGCCAATATAACATAATACAATTGGGATTGGGCACTCAAAACAAAATCAGGCTCAAGAAAAGAGTCCTGACCGGGCCATGGCCAACATTGGTTAGACTCGGACTCGGGCTCGGGCGAGGGGGAGAGGGGGCTGCAGTACAAGAGAAGCACGTGCAGCTGGGCTCCACAACTTCAGGATTTCAACACTCACACCACGTGTGCCATACAAATGGGCACATTGCAGCACCCAGTGCCAAGTGTGGGGGCTCAGACATCAGGTACAGTTCCGGATCACCAAGAGTTGCACATCAGTGCTGCGCAGCATTTCCAGGCACTTTTCCGGGGGCTGCGCTATCTTGCCTATGGTGCCTGTGGTCTGCGCAGTAATATAGCACCACACTCTGCCCCAGGCGTCCGCACGTGCAGGTTGGTGCATCAACAGTCCGTTGCCGCGCAATAGTGACAGCCGTGTCAGTCGTGGACCAAGTTGTCGCCCGCGACAACACGCTTACACTTGGACCCTAACACCTTAAAAAAATGCCGTCTACAACAGGCTGACAGCGCCAGTGACAGTCTGCATACAGGGTCTACTGTAGCTCACGGTTTCTACAAGCCACACATCCACCCTCCCTGGCCCCATGCGCTACGCCACTTCACGCCTCTCTATGCCGCCCTGCGGGGCTCCACCGCCGGCCACGGCACGGTGACTGTGTGCAGACTGCGCGTGAACAGGCTGCGCATGAACAGGCGACACATGCAGCTGCTGCAACTGAAAAAACCGCTGCAACTGCCAGAACAGGTTAAATGATCAAATTCAATACACTTGTTGACTGGAAATTAAGCCTGCATTGTGACAGAAAAACAAAGGGTTATTCCCAAACAAAAAAAATGCGTCTGTGGTAACGAGCATCAGATGGAGGCGGAGGGAAGAAGTGATGGAGGTGATGGAGATGGCTGCAGAGGAAGAAAATGCGTGGTATCCTCTGAGGCACCGATGTTCATAGGTATGCTGTGCTTCTTGGACCCCCTCCTGCTTCCCTGTTTTGACTGACTTTTGTCTCCCTGCTATTCGAAATCAAGTCCCGCCGATTGGAAATAAACTCCCTCGAAATGCTTTTTTGGACCCCCTCCTTGTGGTATTCAACTCCCACCATGTGTTGTTTGACTCCCTCCATGTGATTTTAAGCCCCCTCCATTAACTCCTTCCTGTTGCAAATCAACTGCCTCCATACTGTGAGCAGTTATTGGCTCGTGGAGAGCGGTTGCAAAGAAGCTACCTGCAGAGTGCAATTGCACATATACTGTTGTGGTTGCATATTCATAGTATCCATTTGTTCGACTACAGCTGCTGCCAAGCGTGGCCGAGGTGCACATCTGCAACCCATACTTCATTGAGCTACGATCAATGAAATAATTCTGCCTCGTTGGGTTGCGGGTTCCCATAATAAAGCTATAGTCTCCGCCTGCGCCATTGCATCCAGCATTTTCATTATGTGCCCAGGGGAAGTCACGGAGAGAATTGGCGAAGGTCCTGCAATTTCCAGTCCATAACCTGTCAACTGAGGGCAGCATTAACACAGGCGCACTCATGAGCCTCTGGGTGCCTGAATTAACGAAGACCAGTGCAGCGCCCACAGTAGCCATGGATTGCCGCAATGCGAGCCAGTTGATATCTGACAACACTTTTCCAGTGTCACCTGGGCGCACGGCTTCTGTTGTTTCTGTGGCGTTTGCTGTGTTTGATTTCACAGCGATGAGCGTCCACCCGGTGCCGTCTAGACCAGTCATATCACAGTACACAGTCACACCGTTAGCAAGTGTGTATTCTCCATTTGCAGCAGCTGAATCCATCGATTTAATGTCCTTGCAATCTCGGCCAACTAAAAGCAAATGAGAGAGACGGGTGTGTGGGATGACAAGCAAACTAGGTAGACTGCAGCGGGTCTCTCCTCTAGGTACGGGCGTACGCAATGGCTAGTCTTAATGCAAAATTACAGTCCGTTTCCAACCACCTGGTGCAAAAAAAATTGACCACATGCACAAAATTTCTTAGCGCCGGATTTCACAGTGTATGATTCATGGCCGTGTCAAAGGAGCCCTTTTTCCAACCCTCCAACTTTTCTGGGGCTCTATTAGCACTATTGCAGCGCAGATGGAAATGAGACCACACTTGGTTGACCACTCATGTGTCTTCGGAAAAACTTGGGAAAGTTCGGTGCAGCAGCACTGTGGGTCCCACACTGGGAAATGGATGCACCCCTGGACCCCAACCCAGCGGGTGGACAAAAGGTGCAAGCATCGGTACACCAGGAATTACCAAGAGGCATAGTACTTTGTGGCGCACCCCCCCCCCCCTTTAATCCAAGTCCGGCTGTTGCTGTTCGGAGCACTACACATTGGATGAGAATGTGTTTGCCACCACTGGTTTTGGATGGATGTGCTGCAGTGCATACTAGCCAATGCACTCCGTGAAGTGCAGCTTTACTTTTTGGTTCCATTCCACTCAAAGAGCGTCATGCAAGTGACCGGACCAATGCCCATGCCCCTGATGGTCAGGCCTTGATCCAAAGTGGAGGTGTGTGTGTGTGTGTGTGTGTGTGTGTGTGTGTGTGTGTGTGTGTGTGTGCGTGTGCGTGTGCGTGTGCGTGTGCGTGTGCGTGTGTGTGTGTGTGTGTGTGTGTGTGTGTGTGTGTGTATGTGTGTGTGCAGGGTGCGGGGGTGGGGGGGCAACCGCTCTTCTTGCTTTTCCTACTCCTTTTGTACATCCTCTTGCTACTTCAGGTGCCGCAGACTTAGATGGCTGTCTTTTTTCCAACAACTTAGAACCCGGGGCCAATAGAGGTCCGATCCCGGGTTCATGGGTGAGCACTTTTATTGGGGCGCTTCATTGACTTTTCGCCCATTGGAGGTGTAAGCATCCAAACCTCAGTTTGTGAGGCAAAGGAAAGGGATCGTCCGGTTTCCTCGGTCTTTTGGCCTCGGGATTGGGGAGCATTACCCATGACGTCAAAATAGTTGGTCAGCCGCCATCGCAGCGGCGTATTTAATTGTTTTGGCCTCACTGGATATTCGTGACTTTGTTGGCATGATGGTCCAGGAGGACATAGGCATAGACCTTTCTTTGGGTACCACGCTCCGGCACGGGGCATGAAGGCAAAAGATGGGGTTTTGACATGCTGGATTGACAAAATTGGGTTGGCGAACGCGTTTAGTTAATAAAATTTGGTTGGTGAACGCAAAAAAAAAAACGTTTTGAACGTGTTTGGATTGAGGAAATCGGGTTGGTGAACGCGTTCGGTGGACAACATTTGGTTGGCGCCAAAAAAAGGTTGCGAACGCGTTGGATTGACAAAGTTCGGTTGCCAAACACATTTGGGTGACAAAATTTGGTTTTCGAACCCGTTTCGAATGCATCTGATTGACAAATTTTGGTTGGCAGACACAAAAAAAAGGTTTTCGAACGTTTGATTGACAAAATTAGGATGACGAAAGCAAAAAATGGGTCTTGCCAAATGTCAGTGAAAACCTTGTCCGAAGACATGGGTGGGCTTCCCATAAAGGGGAAGCAAAAATGTTTTGCCCCGGGATTGTTTTGCAGGTAAAATTTGCAGCACTCTTGGATATCCCACGTTTCAGAATACCACACATCAATGAAACAAATGGCAAATTCTATTGCCTGCCGGCAATACACCTCAAAGAGGGAGGGATCACATTCACTCAATCACTTAGGTCGTCACGAAGTCATTCAACAGCCCCCATCCCCCCTCTAACACCAAAATAGGGTGGAAAACGCATAAGCAGGGTCTAAAACATGCTTTACGTAGGATATTCAATCATTGAGAATGGTCAGAATATCAAAAAAAACTGGTTTTGAAAATGTCCATTTTTGAGCTGCTGAGAGTGGAAAATTGCATAAGCAGGTTGTGCCCCAGTCCCTTGCCCCCGTCCAAACACCCAAATAGGGTGAAACACACATAAAAGGGGTCTAAAACATGCTTTACATATGATATTTGGTCATTGTGGATGGTCAGAATATAAAAATAAATCAGTTTCGGAACCTATTGTCGTTAAACAAATCCTCTGGCATGCTACAAGTGAGCAAAAGCACAGCCTAACGTAGCACCTGTGCAAATCCAAAATAAACAATGAAAAAATTGCGCACCAAAAGTTTGCACCGAAGTTGTGACACCGAAATTCTACCCGGTATATTTTGCTCTCCCCCCGAGTATTGCAAATCAACTCCCTCCTATTGAAAATCAACTCCCTCCTATTGGAAATCAACCCCTTTCCATTGCAAATCAGCTCTCTCCAATTGGAAATCGACTCCCTCCTGTTGGGCATCAACTGCCGCCTATTGGAAATCAACCCCCTGGGAAAATTGGTCGAATGATCAAATTTAATGCTGTTGATGAGTGGAGTTTGGGCCCACACCCAACATCAACCTGCTTTTCTAAATCCCTGCTTTTTGGACTCCAAAAGCCAATCCAACGCCGCATGAGGGCCCCAAAAGCCCACAAATTGCTTTTTTGGACCAGCTCCTTGTGGTATTCAACTCCCACCGTGTGTTGTTTGACTCCCTCCATGTGATTTTAAGCCCCCTCCATTAACTCCTTCCTGTTGCAAATCAACTGCCTCCATACTGTGAGCAGTTATTGGCTCGTGGAGAGCGGTTGCAAAGAAGCTACCTGCAGAGTGCAATTGCACATATACTGTTGTGGTTGCATATTCATAGTATCCATTTGTTCGACTACAGCTGCTGCCAAGCGTGGCCGAGGTGCACATCTGCAACCCATACTTCATTGAGCTACGATCAATGAAATAATTCTGCCTCGTTGGGTTGCGGGTTCCCATAATAAAGCTATAGTCTCCGCCTGCGCCATTGCATCCAGCATTTTCATTATGTGCCCAGGGGAAGTCACGGAGAGAATTGGCGAAGGTCCTGCAATTTCCAGTCCATAACCTGTCAACTGAGGGCAGCATTAACACAGGCGCACTCATGAGCCTCTGGGTGCCTGAATTAACGAAGACCAGTGCAGCGCCCACAGTAGCCATGGATTGCCGCAATGCGAGCCAGTTGATATCTGACAACACTTTTCCAGTGTCACCTGGGCGCACGGCTTCTGTTGTTTCTGTGGCGTTTGCTGTGTTTGATTTCACAGCGATGAGCGTCCACCCGGTGCCGTCTAGACCAGTCATATCACAGTACACAGTCACACCGTTAGCAAGTGTGTATTCTCCATTTGCAGCAGCTGAATCCATCGATTTAATGTCCTTGCAATCTCGGCCAACTAAAAGCAAATGAGAGAGACGGGTGTGTGGGATGACAAGCAAACTAGGTAGACTGCAGCGGGTCTCTCCTCTAGGTACGGGCGTACGCAATTGCTAGTCTTAATGCAAAATTACAGTCCGTTTCCAACCACCTGGTGCAAAAAAAATTGACCACATCCACATTGGGAGCATTACCCATGACGTCGAAATAGTTGGTTACACCTAAGGGGGGCCACGGCGGTCCATTACAGCTGGTGCATTGGTTGGTTTGATGTTTGCTGGAGGGCACGCCCGTAAAGCTATTTAGGTACCGGGGAATGTGGGGCAGGAACGAGGGAGGGTGCACTAGTCACGCCCAGGGCCGCTCCAATACTGCCATGAGAGTGTGGTAATTGGTGTGGCTAAAAGCGTCGAAATGTGCCTTGAAACTGCCTGTTGAGTTGTGGAAGGAAACCACGGTGGCTCGTTGCCCATAAGGCTTCACAATGCCCAAAGGTATGATTTTCTGCAGCTGTGCCAAACAACTGCCTGTTGAGTTGCGGAAGGAAGCCACAATGCTGGGCCTGCTGCCAAAGTACTCTTGCTGCCCAATGGGCCCTTTGCCAACTGATTGATTGACATCTTAACGACGCAAAATAATGAGGAGAGCCAAGAATAAAAATTAGGCATATCTTTACCAGTGTATTCAGTCTGGGGTAGGGGCACCGGATGGGGCAAGAAGGGACCCCCCCATTTTTGAGGGCTGGGAACTCAAAAAACTTTTTTGGAAGTAAAGTGGATGATTCTGATTGGGTGTTTGCCCCTACAGAGGGCTCACAAGGGCTAAAAATGGGGTATGACATCACTGCCAACAGGACCAGGCGGCTTTTGAGGAATTATTCTTCACGTGTTGACAGGGGGGCTGGTTGTCCATCAATTGCTGGGCGTCCACCTCACCGCATACCAGAACCCCCCCGAAGGAACTCTGGGCTATGTCACGTGTGCACTGGCGGCAAACAGCACAAAGCGCAGAAAGAAAATGGGCTCGTCAGTGGCCTATAAGACCATAGGTACCTTTCTGTCGCAAAACAAGAGACGAAGATGCCTGTGGGTGGGCCACAGAGATGCGAAGCAGTGGGTTTGCAGCGGTACGCCAGTGGCCGACGCTATGCTTTACCCACTAGACCTGTAAATTCGACCTAAGTTCTGAGTTCATAAGATTGGGAATGGTGATGGGCCCTCCCCCCGGGGGCATAGCCCCAACGGGATTCGTTTCGAGGGGTTCAACAGTGGCGTTAGCGCTGATAGAATAGGAAAATCGTGGCACCATTCGGCGCAATGCGCGTTGCACAGCCCTACATGTGGCATGTGCCATGAGGCATACGCCTGTGTTGACCATATAGCATGGCCCTGCAGCCAACGATGGAGGTGAAAAAAGACTGTCTCCCGGTTGGAAGGCAGTTTATAGGTGATATGTTCGCACCATATAAGTGTATGGTCTACGTCCCACGTCGTTCGGGCAACGATGCGAGGCACTGCGGAGTGCAACGCGCGCAAGACAGTGGGTCTTCAATAGCCAGACAAGAGGGCAACCTGTGCCCAGGACGTGATACTTAATAAGCACGAAGCCCATGTATGGAGGAAGGGCTGTACATTGAGAACTGCACTGACCAAGATATTGGAAACGTGTTTGTGGGCCTGTGTTGGTGGTGGTGATTGGAGGGTTACCGTGTATTTCAGGTGCCAACTTGCTGTCAAACCCGATGGCTGTGCATAAATCAGCGGAGGACAATCGTTCCCGAGGTGTACGGTGAAACCCATGGCAGTGAGAGAGGGGGATGTGCATGTGCGTTGGCATACCCGCTGTTCATCAGTCATGCAGTCACACAGGACTAGCAGGTCCCATACCTCCGATAGAGTGTCACACACGGATTGCATTTCATGTGCCGGGGACGGTCCCCGTGCCCCGACCAGGATGTTGTCCCTGAATTGTGCTAAGGACACCGTGTTGCCTCGTGGTGTGGTCCATAGCGGGTGTCCACGTGGAGAGAAGGAGAGCTGGCCTATTCGTCTCATTAAATTAGTGCGTTTTTTGGCGGCCCATATGGATCTCAGGTCTGCACTTTGGGCGCTGAACGGTCCCCCCATGGGGATGGCCCCTGTTTGTGACCATATCTGCTAGAGGCCTGTGTGTATGTGTCAGTCAACGGTGAGAAGTACACCAGGTTTTCGAGGTCTTGGTGGAGGAGGTGTGTGAATCTGCTGGATGTTGCCATACCTGCTCGGTCGAGTGATTTATTGTCGCGGTGAATGCTCCATATAAGTTCGTTTGCGTTCCACCGCCGTTTTTTGGACAGCCATTTGACAGATTCCTTGAGGTCTGACATCACTGATTGGGGTGTAACGTTATTAAACTGACCCGAACAGTCACATTCGCCCACTATCGTGCAACCCCATTCCGGTAGGCCATGAATCCAAGGTTGGAGGTCGGTAATGCGTAGGACTAAAAAAGACGCTGTGATTTCCTGGACTAGCAGTTTGAGGAGCACGGTGAACGCGCGTGATGCAGTGCGTAAGAAATCTGTATCTGCGGCTCAACAACGGCCGCAATCGGCCGCCACAGGATGCATTGCTTGATCAAGGATTTCGCCTTCCCTAGCAAGTACAGCAGTGGTAGGGTGCGGGAGGAGTTAACCGGCCACTTGTTTTGTTGTATGATGCGGCGTAGAGCTTGCATGATGCCTGGAGCGGTATTTATGGTCTGGGACTCATAACCTTCGCCTTCCAAAAAGCGGTGGGTTTCATCCCATACCCATTGCCGGCAGAATCCAAAAAGCATGGTGGAACTTTTGTCGGCGACCTTGATGCAGGCCACTGTGCTTAGTTGTTCAGCCACATTTTGCACGTGCTGTCGGAGGGTGGGGAGACGGTCCCAGTCTGATTGTGGTAGTGCTTCGGACAGCACGGATTTCGAAAATCGGCTCTGGACTTTGAGGGTGGTAGCCAACTGGCTCAGGCTTTGAATGGCATGTTTGTAGGATCGTGAGCCAGAGCACGGGAGGGGGTCTGTCGCTCTGATGATCGATTTGCCGTGTGTGATGGTAAGGGGTAGGAGGGCGTAATGTCCTTGTACCAGGGAGACAGGACCTCCCTGCTGCCAAATGTGGAGGTGTGCGGGGGTACAGCAGCATGCTGGGCGCGTGTGTGCCTTCGCGTGCTTGTTTGCGTGTCGTTCAAAAGCACGGCGGGTATTCAGCGGTGCAGAGGCAACCACGCGTATGTGTGCGCGTGCCGCTTTACGTTCCCAAGACGTCAAATCGGTAGCTCGCACCATGGTGCTGATGAGTTGTGTGACCTGTGAGCGCTGCGTGGGTGTGATGTATGGTATTGTCACGTTAACGGGGCGGCAGAAAGGAATGTTGAGCTGCGAAGCGATGCGTTGCATATCTCGGTTCAGTACTGCTGCCCTGGCAAAATCGCGGTTTACTCGGGCTATGTGTGCTTGTCGCAATGTGGTTTGTAATTGTTTCGTGTGCTGTGCGCCTGGTGTCGTGTGTCGCGTGGATGGCAGTGCCGGTGCTGTGTCATTTAGGCACCATTTCTGGACTGTGTGCCACCAGGAACGTTCCCCGTAGCATCCCAGTTCCTCCGAGTCGACAATCCCAACCGGTACCAATGTCCAGTGTAGTTCTGAGGTCTGGTTCAACATGTCATAGAATGTTGAGTCCTCGGAGCTTGCTCGTGCCGTGGTGACATGCTTGCGCAATCGTTGTGTGGGTGCGAGGGTGGTCTTGCCAGCGTAGCATACCATCAGGAACGTGTGTACAGCCACATATATTAGTATCGTTGGGGGGGATACTGACGTGTGCCACTTGTGTGTTCGTGATGTAGCGCGGAGCATGCGTATTATGGGGTGTGTTTCGTAGGGCAGATACTCGACACGCGTTTGAAGCAGCTCGGCCCAACGTCCCAGGTCTTTGGCGTCCAATGCTGCTTGCATACCTCGGGTGTATGTTTTGTACAGCATGTCTCTATGGCGGTGGGGGCGCCACACAGTGGACTTGCCGTGGTGATGGTGGAGAAAGAAACAGTGTATGCGCAGTCGCTGAGTGTCTGTAATGCTGTGGACTGTTTCTGACGATGCGTACGGGTACCATAGGGTGGTCTGGAAGCGAGCATAAGCGATGGGGGGGGGGGGGCGTGTCGCGGAACACCCAGCTGCGTGACGTGATTTGGCTCTGATATGCTGGTGGTGTGTCCGGGGCACTGAGGACTATGTGTGATGCACGTGTGATGGTGCCATTCCACTGTGACCAGGGTTGTGATGGTGTATGGTATGTTTCGTGTGCCAGGGCTGAAACGTCCGTCCAGATGTTGACGGCTTGCAGGACGGTGCAAAGGAAGCGCAGCACATGTGTAGGTGGGGCAACCTTGTTTGCCTATGGTTGGTACGCTGTGACCTGTTGATACAGTGGTGTCTGGTGCTGGTGGTGGTAAGCAGCAATGCGTTGCAGGGTGGGTGCGTGCGTGAGCAAGGGGAGCAGTGGGTGTGCATGTTGTGCCGTGAACGCAAACAATTTCACTTGGGTGGGGTGCATGTGGTACTGAGATTCAATGTATGACCGTGTGTCTGTTGGAAGCTCAAGGGGAGTGTAATCAAGTTGAGGTGTGAAAGGATTGCGCTGGGTACACTGGCAAATGTGTTCGGCCAGTGCCAACCACTGGCGGACGACCATCATATCGTGTAAGACATCAATTAGTGACGGCTCTTCCGGTTGTCGTTTAAATACGTGGAGGACGATGCGTGCGTCGATTTTGGAGCGTGCGCGGAGAAGATGAGTGGCGGGACGCAGGCTCCTCTTAGTAGGGTTCACAGGCCGGAGTGCAGCGCTTGTTTCATGGTATTTGCAGTCGACAATGAGTCCAGTGTAGCCTGCATTTCCTCGGTGGAATGGGTGGCCCCCCCACGCGCAGCGGGCTCGTCACGGCCCTGTTGTCACCAACGTGGCAGGCACACTCTATCACGTCTGTGGGGGGGTTTGGATCCTGATGGTGCGGTCACTGGGGAAATTTGTTCTTGTCAAGTGAGAGTGGGGCGGTTGTCCCACTGCTCACCAGTGCTGCTTCTGCCCTTGGCGTCCCTCCCATTCCGGCCCTGGCATGCTCCACACAAAGTCTTTCCCAAGACAGTGGAGTTTGGAGGGTGCTCACCACCACTGATGTGGGAAATGTAACAGGGCCGGGTTAGGGGTTCCGGGTCACCAAGTGTTACCCATCAGTGGTGCGCACAGTATGTCCAAGCATCTTGTCCCTTCTGGACTCAGTGGTTGTTCCACTAAGGCCCTCAGGGGGGTCAGGGGCCCTCTCAGCCCTCGTGACCCATCCTTCACAATCACACACCTTTCATATATGTTCTATAACTCTCATTAGCACGATTGGAGCATGGCGCAGCCGCTGCGCTGTAACGACTGCAAGCTAAGCCCGGCGCGTAAGACACGAAAGCACACGACGTGTCGGCCTTGCATGCTGCGAGGCATACATCTTTGGTGACCTTCTCGCCGTGTCCACCAAGGTACGCCTCCCCGCTCTCACAATAACCCACGCCAACACGATTGAAGCCTGAAAGAGACAGACCACTCCAGAGAAAGCCACTGAAACGAGATTGCACACGCATAAACCTTGTTGTTGAAATTCGTCAGGTCCCATACCGCACTTCTCAGGATTCTCCTTCCGCATTGCTGTCCCTCACAGGCACTTACTATTACTTTCATTACACTTTGTCACTCTGGGGTTGAGGGTGAGGGAGCAAGAGAAGCCCAAGGACCGTTATAAAAAACCAAATCGCTACTTCTACGTCTGAAAGGGAACGTTTGCCCGGCGTGTGCCCGGCGTGTTTCTTTTGTATCAAGTATCCCGACTTGAGCCCCGGGTTTACCCTCCCCTAGAGAAGCCCCCAGGCAGACCAGAATCGACCGCAAACCACATCCCCAACTGAAGGTGCCGCACAAAGTGGGAGTCCATATCCCGAACTCAAGGGGCCACAGTTTGGGGTGTGTGGCTTGTCACAGTCCAATATCCACGTGCAAAGGGGCAAAAGGGATGAAGAAGCGGAGAAGAGTGCCAGATTTGGCTTCAAAAAGACGCCCAGTGCGCGCCCAGCGCACTAACGGGGAGCATACTCGGATGATAATCATGTAAATGGTGAACAAAGATGTCAAAAAATGTGCACAAAAATCTCGAAATAAGCACTGAATATACGCGGGTTCGACAACAAAATCGGTAATTGCTTGTTGCCTCGTTGCATGCGTTGGGCAGGGGACTCATTGCACTGTTCTGATTCCAAAGCGGCAGCTCCTTCCGATGGCAAAAATACTGAAAATACCAAAATGCCCAGTCTATGCTAAAAAGGGCTGTTTCACCCCCTGATTTGGCCATTGGTTAGCAGGCAGCCCATTGATATGGCGAAAGCCCTGGAAATCATGATAGTCCATGTTGTTGTGGACGGCCAATCGTCCGTGGCCGCAATTGCAAGGCCATGGCAAATCACGTGAAATATCGTTGTGGAACAGCCCGGCAAAACCCCGAATTTTTCGGGTGCCTGCTGTCCATAGCATTATTGCTGTTGCTGTTGCTGTCGCAAGGACCGTAAATTTGATGAAGCATGCATGCCGTGTAAACTCCTCATAACATTCTCCCTTCGCCTCTTCTGCCTTTACTCTCACTTGAACCTTTTGACCGCATGGTTCCGCTTAATTCGTTTTGCCATCCAAGTAGGCGTTTCAGCACAAGCATTGTCGCCGCTTGCCACCCCAAACATGGCCAAACTGCGGGACCAGAGATCAAGAAAGGCCGGGATTGTCCAGAGGATTGTCCAGAGGGAACAAAAGAGCTCAGGTAATAAGAGTGGGCACACATTAGAGGACACCTGGTATGCGGCATATGTTCCATCTTTCTGTCCATGCACCAAATGTGTGGGTTGCATAGCATTCCTCAATTGCAGCGCAATATGCTGATGTCCCGTCTGAGCATGTGTAACCATTGTGACCAGCGGTCCCTGCTCCAGGCGTTGTGCAACTGCACGTGACTGCAGTGACTGTAAATGTAAACATGAAGCAAAATGGTTGCCTACACGGTGGCATGAGGTGCGGGGAGTAGCTGTTGATGACAGATCCCTGCTAAAGAACCCATTGACAGAGTTTCCATTTAAGATGCACCATCTACCTCGATTTGGTTGACTAAATTGTTTCGTCATCAAAACCTGCTTCTGAATATGTACAGTTGCTCAGGCTTCCGATGGTGAAGATTCACAGGCGTCCTAAGTACAACTGTTTAAATGACCAAATGAACATCCTGTAAATCTGAAGATTTTGTCTCTTCTCCTGAAATGTTATTTTGGATGCTGGTAGAGCGGGGGGGGGGGGGTGCGTGGAAAATCCTCCTGTCCTCCAGCCCCTCCTGTCGACTCTGGGTCTTTGAGTTTAGCTTAGACTTGGCTGCAATTCAGTTCGTTGCATTTTGGAAAAAAGCTCAGTAATGGCACGATTTTATAGCAACTACATCGCAAATTCGGCACGGTCAAAAATGTGACAAAAAGTGAGTTTTAAATTTGGGGGCAAAAATCCGCGATGCATTGCCAAACCTGCAAATAGTGGCCAAATGCAGTGCGGATTTGCATGCTGACACCAATTTTCATTGGAAGTATTGAGATCACCCCTCACCCAGGCAACAACCACGTCAAATACCCACCAATCCACCCAATTGCCCAGCCAACCACCCAGTCATCGGCCCATTGCAGTATTTGCTGAAGCAGCCATCCCAGACACTCACCGACCCACTCACTCACCTACTCAACAAAAACTGCTTTGTGATGCAGCTTTTGGTACTGTTAGTCCGGGAACGAGCAGTCAAGACGATGCACGGGTTTTGATTTTACACAAAATGCGTGCAAATGGGAGACTCCAGCATCTGAATTGCACAAAAGCACTGTCAGCCATCCACCGCCGCCACCTGCCAGAGATTACCTCCAGCCCACCAACAAATACTGCCTGCGTGAAGTGTCAACGATCAACCAGCCCCCGATGACACTGACACCACAAACTAATGTTCCCCATTCCCCGTACACACCAGTGTAAAACTCCACGTACTGGATGGAGGGTGCTGCGTTACTGTGAGTCGCGGTGATGGACAGCCGCACATATCGCCCCTGGTACTGCGGCGACAGGTCGAACTTGTGCAGATTGTCCCAAGGGATGGGGATGGAGAGATCGCCGATCAGTGACCAGGGACCCCCATCCTCACTGGACACCTCGACAGACAGGTTCTTGGGGGCGTCTGCAACGTTCAGGTTCTTCATATGAAGCTCCATCAGGGGTAGCGGTGTCGGGTACGGTATATCAAATATGACCCACCACGGGGAGCCGCCACTGCCGGCAAAGTTGGCAAACGTGCCGGTAGATGAGTCAAGAATGTTGCCGATGGGCCCGTTCTGATGCATGGCGTGGCTCGAATGGACGGAGATTGTGGAAACACGGACCAGGTCTGTGCAGAATGCGGACAGATTTTGGGACATAAAGACGCAATTTGAGGTTGTGGAGACCCGTGCGCCAAGAATCAGCTATATCCCTGTTCTGCCCACCCACTGCAAATTGGTAGTTCTGCTCTATCCACGGTCCCACTCACAATATTTGCAATGGAACTGCACCTGACACCTGATCGTTCTGTCCAGCAACGTGAGGAGGCCACAGCTGCTTGTGTGCACATGTGCACCTGTGTAGTGGTGTATGCTGTGCCCGTTGAATGTGATATGGACAGCTTTGCTTTTCGCCTGGGCTTTGCATGTGAAAATCATACAACTGGGCCCCTTACCAAGTACCAATTTGAGTGCAAAAAGACCAAAAGAGAAATTCAAAGACTTTTATGATGTTTTCAGGCCACATCAAAACCACGTGGAAGTGTTTTTGAAAATGTCCAAAAGAGGACGAAGCACTTGTCATGAAAATGGCACGATCTTTCGTGATGATGTTTTCAAAAAAATTGAATAAATACCCAGTGCTACTTCGAAATGAGGCACACTGTGATTCCAAGCAACAGAGAAAAGAGGAATATGCGATCACCGACCTTCCAAAAAAGTGCGAAAGAATGCAAAAAAAAGAAAGGCCTTGAATTCGCAAACTGCAAACTGCACATTGATCTTTTGACACCATTGCTCTCTCAAAGGAGAGACCAGGCCCCGGCTCAACATGCAAAGTGTGGTAAGGAATCTCAGCCTGTTGCTGTGGTTCGGAGGAGGGGTGCTGGTCCCTCAGCCAGAAGCAAAAGAGTGCGTGTATGCCGGCGTCAATTTGGCATCATCAGAAATGGAGGCTGAAAGAATAGAAGAATCAACGTTGTGTGACATGTCTGCAGAAACAACTATGCAGACATTGTGGGCAAAAAGGTGGGATGTCAATGCTAGGTGTGATTGGCAACTTGGGAATCCAGTAGTGGTGGTGGGCATTCACATGACACCGCACCAATAAATGCGAAAATAAAATGCAGGAAAATGCAAATTGCATATCCCCCCCTCTGAAGCAACTGCCACTCGGTAAATTACAGCAGATGCCGTTTTCAGGTACAGCCACAAACAAAGGGTTAGGAGGCACTTGCAGGATCTCTAGGAAACCTGTGTGATGATGATCCAGTTTGAACAACCACTCAGATGTATGGTCACTGCGAGCAAGCCCAGCAAACGTACACAAACTGATGGTTGTTCATAAAAATCGGGACCGTTGGTGTGGTCCACTGGCTGTTGATTATGTCTCTGGTGTCTCACGTATTCAAGCGATGTGATTTTGTGCAAGGCAGTGTTGAGGAGATGGCTGACGTAATGGTTGCCCCTGCTGTGCATGAAGAAGTCGATGGATGCACTTCATGGTGTTTGAGAGAGTATGCAAATCGTGCACGCACCGTGCAGGGTATTTGACCAATTACCCCAGCTAAAAGGGGTCTGTAGTGCATGTTGTATACTAGCAACGATCCAAGCACCAACAGGTATGCATGTACAAGGCACGAGGATTCCGGAAGGCACCAGATATTACCATGAACCACCCAGTAAGTAGTTACCCGCATTCAGGAAGTAATAGTCAGCCACCAAGCTACACCCTTGAGCCTTTGCAGGACCTTCCAGCGCGCACCATGGCCGGTGCTCCTTCTTTGACATATGGACCCTGGCTTATGGCTGGGGCCGCTTTGCCCATAGATTTGTTGAGGGGTGACCGTCGTGGCGAAGCTTGTGCAGGCGGCATTCCCGATGCCATGAACACCTGTATATCAGAAACCACCTCCAGCCACAGCCATAAAAGACCGGGAGTCATGCTAGAATCCGTGGGAACCAGGATTTTTACGACTCCACGGGGTGATTTCAGGGACCCACCCACGCGGATTTCTGGATAACCCAGGGATGTACCATGCCCACGGGGTGGGGGTGGGGTGGGGGGCTATTGGACACCCACCAATGCACCCAACCACCCAAATGAGAGTTGCGGTACAAAAGAACGGGCAGTGCACAAGGCTGAATGCTTAGTTTCCACCACACAAGCTGTTTGGAAGTCAAATTGTCACTGGCACTGCTAGACTCAGAGGAAGAAAGATCACAGCTGGAGGAAGAGAGGATGGATCTGCAGCAACAAACAGCAGGTGGACATGCAAAACTGGAGATGCAGGCAAAATGCCTCGACCAGCGCATTCGGTGCTGACCCAAAGTCCCCCACAATGGCCAAAACCGTACGGAACAGGGAGGGGGGGGGGGGGTGCTGGAAACCCACCCCCCCAGAAATTCTGCAATACTCCCCCCCCCATAGGGTAGGGCACACACTAGAAAAACCCCTGGTAGGAACAGATGCACCAAGCGCTGTATCAGCATCTGCACAGTGTTGTTTTGACGGGGGCCGGAAGGAATGTTTGTCTGTGTGTGTGGCTGGGTGGGTGCGCGTGCGCAGTCATCACTTACTGCGACAGTTGCTAAGGCCTGAGATCCAGATGGGTACAAGTAGATTCACCTGAGACGGTACAAGTGTTCAGTGGCCCCGGTACCTCAAATCTGTTAGCCATCTCTGGTCCATGGGATGCACAGTCACCAGAGCACTCCGATCACAGCGAATAAAGTCGCGAACACAGGCGGCACCTGCATCCGTCCCTCGCATTGTCTACATACTACACCCCTCAACCATCGGCACACAATCACCGTTGATTGGGTACTTCTGCGGCCCGCGGTCAACCTGTGCTGTGTGGTGGGGTGGGACAGGGATGTCAATAAGAGGGGTGGGGGGGGTTGGTCCCCCTGGCAAGCCCCCACCCCCTGTCCGCGTCCACGGACGTCCGCAGGTAGACATGTTGGACCAATCTTCAACAATAAGTACGCCATACAGCCTTCACCTGGACCCACATGCCCACACTTGTCCACACATGAGAGACCGTGGACACCTGGGCAAGCCGGGGATTTACGGGTGTTTACAGTGCTTTTGGCACCCGGCACCCACCTTGTGTAAATTGGTGTAAATTTTCCCAAAAGTGGCGTAAATTTCCTTCAAAAGGTGTAAATTTAAGAAAAGGACAGTGTCACTCAACAGCTCAACCAATGTGCAAAACTCAGAAAAAAGTAATGTAGAGTTTTGTCATTGGTTGCTTGGGCCTTGTGACCCCAAGTGGCGTTTTCCCACCGTTTGCATGGTTGGTTTGGTGTTTGGATTAGAAAATGTGTGTATACATACTTATATAAACCGGCAGGCAGGGTTTGTTTTAGGTGGGTTTGCCCAAGCACTGCCAGGGGGTAGAGGGGGTCACGGGGGATGGGGAGTGCACCATGGACCCAGGCTGTGGTCCAAACTTTGTCTTGCCACAAGGGCAAAAAGATGGTGAAAAATTCAGAAGCAAAGGGGAAAAAATTTGGTGCACTCTGAGCAGGGGAAGGGGGTCGTTGCGGCGGGGGTGGGGGTACATACGTTAGTTTCGCTGTATGTTGTTAGTTTACAGTGTGTGGCAGGGTGAGTGGATATATACACTGGTTACAAACAAAAGTTAAAGGCATAGCAGGACAAAAGGTTAAGAGGTTAGAGGCAAGTTAAAACAAGTTGCACAACAGGGGAAAAAAATGCAGTACTGCGCCCCGCTGATTGGTGCGAGGCATCATTGTTTGACGCCTCGCAGCCATAACTCCAAGGCCTCGGGGTCCTCGTCCATCCACGCCTCCAATCATTCGGGAGGCTCGAGGTGCTCCAATGCAAGGCCTGGGGGGTTGCCTGCAGAGAAGACAAGTCGCAAGCAGTGCAGGCAGTCAATATCAGCACATAGGCAAACAGGCAGGGGGGTGCAGGCAGGGCACGACACAGGCAACAACAAACAGGCAAGCAATTTCAGAATGCAGTCGCAGGCAGTGCAGGCAGTCAATTTCAGAATGCAATCGCAGGCAGTGCAGGCAGGCAATTTCAGAATGGCGTCGCAGACAGTGCAGGCAGTCAATTTCAGCAAACAGGCAATCACAGCTACGCATACCTGTGGGATTTTCAATGTAATCAACCGCCGCCACGTCTGCCTGTTGCATGCTGTCTGCATGCGCACATCCATGGCGATGTGCTACAAAATCTCAGCCACAGCCCGATGGCAGCGGTATGCCTCAATCAGATGCACACCAATCAAAGTTGCGGCTTCCGCATCCCCTGCCACATCCCGGAGCATACCAAGACGCTTCACAGCGCGGTAGATCAAACGAAAATGTGCCCGTAGGGCGTGGCGCTGTTCCATGGGCAGAGTATGTGTGACATGCCGCACCCTACCGCCGGAGCTCCAAAGAGAATGCGAGACGGCATGTGTCCCGCACGTTTGGTGCTTTGCAATTTTGAGCCACCCGATGCTGGTGATGCCACCAATCCACTCAGGTTTGGCTCCCAATTGGGGATGTGCACGGCATGCCGCACACCACATCACCCCGTTCTCATACTTCGACCAGGGGCGCCCTTATTGCCATGAAGTGTGGAAAGTACGAATTTTGGGAGGGGGAGGGCAAGGCGGGCATGTGGGTGGAGCACATTGGAGACACAAACCATCAAGTGCACATTCAACATGCACGTAGCATTTGCATTGCCTGCATTGTTGGATATCAGTGTTACCCAAAGGCTTTGCACAACCTCTGCAGGCACATGCAAAACACCAACGATGCCCCTCAACCCCCACCGTGACAAAGCAATGCTCATGGACACCCCTCTTGCATTGCGAGCATGAGCTAGTCACCCCACACAGCTTGCCACGGCAGCTACTGCAATATGACGCACCCAAAACTTCAACAAAGCCGCCGATGGATTGCGTCGTAGTGGGAGGGGAGGCGGCTTGGGACTGTGGGGGTTGCTGTGGCGCGGCGGCGGCGGGGGGGTTGTATGAGAACTCAAAGCCATTGCGGGGCTTGGAGTTCTTGGCGGCGCGGTCGATCTGCACTTGCTGCAGCGTCGAGGGTGCACCTTCGGCCTTGATGTGGCGGAGGGCGGCGGCGGGTGTAGAGAATTCTTGCCACGGGGCGTCCGCTTCTTGCTTGCGAACCCACATCACATGACAAAAACTGCCACAACAAACAGCAATGTGGAAGCAGCCCTGCCAGCAAGCCAATTGCTAAGAGTGGAAATCTTATAACATGCAACGTACTCGGACTTGGTCATTAACATGGAAATTCTTGCGACCCCAGTGCTTGCGCACCCACGTCGAATGACAAAGAGCACCAAAACAAACAGCAATGTACAACCTTCACTGCAACCAAGGCAATTGCTAAATATGTAAATGTTATAACATGCAAAGTACTGCAATTCAATGGGGGTAAGACGCACTATGTAACCATCGGCGTCCGGCCTTGCACGCACCACACTCGAGCCGGGCTAGCTCTCGAGAGTGGGATCTCCAGCACGCAACAAACCACATTTGTATAGCGCCTCGTCTTGCGGAATCTGGCGCTCAAAGCATGGACGGTTTGATGAAGGTAGCTAAATCCCTGAAAAAGTTGACACAGCAAAGAAGAATTTACAAATTTTCATGTTCAATACTCACAATTGTGGACCACTTACATATCTAAATATCGACCTAATAACATGCAAAGTACTTGGGTTCCTCAATTTACACCGAATTTACAGAAATTTACACAAATTTACGCCACTTTTTGAGAAATTTACAAAAAGTTACGTAATTTACAGCGTAAATTGCCTTTGGCACCCGGCAGCGTACCCATTATTCCCCGGCTTGCACCTGGGTAAGCAGCCCCCCCGTATGGTGACGCGTGTTCTGTCACGTGTGTGGTGTTGCAGACAGCGCCTGAACAACATGCACACAGGCAGCAGATGCCAAAGAAAGAGTGGCCTATCAAGGGTCAAAAGCCGACCCTCTGCAGCGAAGGGGAACAGTGGACACTAATGTGCATGCAAGCTCATCCCCCTCCCCCCGACCCCCCACCGCCCCCATTCCCGGCCTGGCGCGGTTCTTATTGACATCCTTGGGCGGTGGGGGAGGGGGAGGGCGATGTCCCAGCTCTCTGCTGCTCATGCCGAATGCAAGCTGCCCACCAGAGACACCCGTGGTGGGGGGTTGAAATCCAACTTCTTATGACCCTTCCCCATGATTGCACGCACCTTTTGCATAAGTTGTGTGCGTCGAGCCAGTCCCTGTACCGCTCTCACCAACACGGCTGGAGCACGGCGCAGCCGCTACGCTGTAACAACTGCAAGCCAAATTCGGTGCGTAAGCGACAAACGCACACGACGTGTCGGCCTCGCATGCCGCGAGGCATGCCTCTTCGGTGACGCTCTCGCCGTGTCCACCAAGGTAGCCCTCCGCGCCATTGCAATACCCAACACCAAGACTGTTGAAAGCTGAAAGAGACAGGCATCCAGAAAGCCACTGCACACGCATGCGAGTTGGTGTCTACGCCGCAGCAATCGCGATGGCCCAACACGCAGCGCTCACGGGTGCCGATCCCCAGTGCTATCCCCCACAAAAATCTTGCCTGTGTTTCGTCTCGAATGGTGGAGAACACTGTGAAATGTTATGAGCAGCCCCGTGTAAGTATGACTGGCGTGTGGGACGCACGCTTACTGACACGCCCGAAAAGCAAATCTGAGTGCCATTGTTCGGACAAAATGAATACTGGACCCCTGAAAGCCATCAACTTCCGGTGGAGGGGGGGGGGGTTTGCCAAGGGACAATTTCGACGGGGATGATTTCGCAGTGGGAAAATGCGCCACCTCCGGAGGACTCCTGAAGCTTCAAACACATTGTTATTTCCTGGTCGGCTCTGGAGTGTGACTGTTATTTCCACAACGCCATCATACAGCAATTTCTGTGGAGGACCGCCGGCCACTCAGCGGAGGCGCTCTGCGTCGAAGCCAAGCGAAAGCCAGGCTGTATGCGGAACGCCCGGGGGTGGTCTGGGGTATGACAGGAGACAGAGACATGCGCATTCCCATGTATGCGCATACACACGTTGGATGAAGTAAAATCTTTTCACCCCCTTCCTCATGCTCAAAACCCCTTCCGGAGCTTTTGGTGCCAGGTTTGGGCCACATGCAGTCCAGACCGCTGCAAGCATTGGGGCCTCATTGGGGCGGGGCTGAGGGGTGGGGTGGGTTGGTGTTAAGATCTGCACGTGAGTACCCCCCATGCCTCCTACGGATATTGATCGTATGTCTACAAATTGGGGTTTTCTTTTGTTGAAGAATGCACCCCAAGACCAAATTGTACTGAGAATTCTCAGTGCACGGGGCAGGAGACACCTTGGCGCCCCATCAAATGCGCAACTACGGAGAATCGCTCACTGGGGGTCAGCGGGTCCTCATCGTTGTCCGAAATGAACAGCATCAGCTCTTGGATCTATGCAGTGAAGCAGGGTGTGGGGACATTGCGTGGCTTGGAGAAGTGTAGCAGCAGCAAATTGTGGCGTGACAAATTTCGTGCCAATTCTTGAAAGAGGATGAAAATTATTTGGGGGGTGGTCAAATTTTGCTCATAAAACATTGGTGTGCGTGAAGGCACAGGAACAGGGACAAGCACAGGCACAGGCATCGGCACATGCATGGGCACAGGCATGGACACAGGCACGGGCACAGGCATGGGCACAGGCACGGGCACGGGCACAGGCACAGGCATGGGCACAGGGACAGGCAGGCACGGACACAGGCATGGGCACAGGCATGGGCACAGGCACAGGCACAGGCATGGGCACAGGCATGGGCACAGGCACAGGCACAGGCACAGGCATGGGCACAGGCATGGGCACAGGCACAGGCACAGGCACAGGCACAGGCATGGGCACAGGCATGGGCACAGGCACAGGTACAGGCACAGGCATGGGCACAGGCATGGGCACAGGCATGGGCACAGGCACTGGCACAGGCACAGGCACAGGTACAGGCACAGGCACGGGCTCAGGCACACGCACAGGCACAGGCACAGGCACGGGCTCAGGCACAGGCACAGGCACAGGCACAGGCATGGGCACAGGCATGGGCACAGGCACAGGCACAGGCATGGGCACAGGCATGGGCACAGGCACAGGCACAGGCACAGGCACAGGCACAGGCACAGGCACAGGTACAAGCACAGGCATGGGCACAGGCACAGGCACAGGCACAGGCACAGGCATGGGCACAGGCATGGGCACAGGCATGGGCACAGGCACAGGCACAGGCATGGGCACAGGCATGGGCACTGCCCTCCGAATGGAAAGCTGTGTTATGGCAGTGCGAAGGCACGAGCTAAGCAGCACATAAGACTGATGCTCGTCAGTGGCCAGTCAAAGACCACAGGTAGCCCTGGACTTGGGGGTCCGGAGTTTTTGAGGGGCCTTTTGCTGCATACAGAAAACTTGAGGATAAAAACTGAAAACAACAGCCTAAAACGGGCGCCAAAGGCACCGGAAAAAAGTTGGCCCGATCCCTAAAGGAGGTGGGGGGGATAAAGAGGGGGGGAGGGATGGACGGGGCTGGAACTCCTCCCGTATGGAGCCTTGTGGCCGCAAGTTTTCTCAGGCCCCTCAATGGCCACATCCCTGGACTTCTGTCCGTGTTGGGCTACAGGATCTCCAGGGCATAGGGGGTCACCATAGTGATATATAGTAACAGGCAACAGTGCATAATAGCCACCTATAACAGTAATGGAACCTGCAGCCTCCCACATGTGTCGGTGGTTGGTGTTGCAAAAACACTCGGGTCGCACAGGGGACCACGCGATAGTGTTTCCCTATTTCTTTACTACTTTGCACAATGTGTGGGGTACTGTTCGAACGACACACAGGGATGCACGAATGGCATGGCGTCCCTCCCTGACCCCTCCGGCCCCGTATGGTGACGTGTGGTGTATCACGTGGGGGTGTTGAGCCTCACCGAGACCACAACCACAAACACACGTGCAGCCACAAGAAGAGTGCAAAGTTTGTCAAGAGCCGACACCGGCCCCGAGGCGCGTTTCGCCAACAGACAGTCTCCCCCCCCACCCCCCCTGTGTGACATTTCCGTCTGGTTGCTGTTTCCTTACGGGGCCATGGACAGTCACCCGTTCTTCCCTTCGCATGTTGCGTCGGGTCGCTGCGTTCTGTCGGCCGCTGCGGCCGGTGCTCTTGCTGGTGTCGTTTCCACGTTCGCGGAGCCCAGTGGTTGGTGTGCTGGGGCTGTGCTGGATGTGGCGGGATGTGCCGTTTGCGCGATAGCGGCGCCCAGTAGTTGGCGTATTGGGGGTTGTGCTGGTTGTTGCGGGGGTCGTTTGACTGTTTTTGCGGTCCGCACATCTCCGTCCTCAGGCCGCCCACAACCACGTACGCTCCCCCACTCCGCGGGTCGCGCGTGCGCAGGTGCCCAACCCCCCAACTCCCCTGGGGATGCTCCGTTGTTGAAGGGAATTCTGGGCGCAGAGTTGGGTCCGTTCCCCCCGGCCTCGACCCGGACCCGGTCTGGCAACGCAGCCCTTTTGGAGGCCGAGGGGGTTACCTCCGCCGGGGCGTAGCGGTTGAGGTGGTTGGACCCGATCACGTATCCCTGCCCGCTGTCCACCGCCCCCATCGTCCCCGTGTACGCCGCGGTGTCCGTCACGCCGTCCACGCTGAGCCTCACGCTGTTGGTCCGTGGCGAGTGGCTGAAGCCGTACACTTTGAGGGTCCCGTCCACGTCCCCATTTGCAGTGGAGAGGGCAGCGCATGGCGTCCGGTCGGGGTCGCACACCTCGAACTCAACAGACTCCTGAGACAACGAGTGCACCGCTACGGAGGACGGTTTTTGATCAAAAAAACACACAAAAAAAAAAACTCGGGCCGTCCAGTGACCAGCTCATCATTGCGCACAGTGGGACGGGGCTTGGAGCCCAAGCGACGGCGGTTGGAGCGTGCTCGATGGCGGTTGGAGAGTAGACGATCGCGGTTGGAGGGTAAGGGATGACGGTTGGAGGGTAAACGATGGCGGTTGGAGAGTAGACGATCGCGGTTGGAGGGTAAGGGATGACGGTTGGAGGGTAAACGATGGCGGTTATCCCACGGCGGCTGCACGGCATCTAACCGCCGTGGGAGAGTAATCGATGGCGGTTACGAACGGCGGTTGGAAGGCAACCGACGGCAGTTGACGGGTAACCGACCGCCGTTGGAGGATAAATAACGGCGGTTGAAGGGTAACTGACGGCGGTTGGAGGGTAACCGACGGCAGTTGGAGGGTAACCGATGGCAGTTGCAGGGTACCCAACGGCGGGTGGACGGCATCCAACCGCCATTAGAGAGGAATCGATGGCGAAGGATAAACAACGGCGGTTGAAGGGTAATCGACGGCGGTTGGAGGGTAACCGACGGCGATTGGAGGATACCTGACCGCCGTTGGAAGAGAAACAATGGCAGTTGAAGGATAACAAGGCGGTTGGAGGTTTAGACAAAAAAAAAGAAAAGAAATTGCCCTGAAACAAGCCTCACATAAGCAAAGGGGTCACACCATGCCGCCGCCCTTGGCATGAAATGCCATATGCGGCTGTGTTCCCGCCGGGCCGTAGTTGCTGAAGATTGCAGTCCCAGGTCCGTGGTACGACGTGTTTCGGGTGTATGTGACGAAGCCCTGGAACGCTCGGCCCTGTTCACAAAATGAAGACCGCCGGAGGAGGATGGGTTTGGTCTGGCCCGGGACTACAGGTCCAGCACCCTCTGAGTCGACCTCCGCCCGCCCCCCAAATTAACAGCCCTGGGGTATAGGCTCTGGGCAAGACGCCCAGCAAGGTCAGGGGGGCACTAATGTGCGTGGAGGGGGGGGGGGGGTACACGCTTTAGGTTTGCAGGTGCTGCACGTTCCCTTTCTCTCGACATTCGGTAACTGCAGCCTGACTGTGAGCGTCTTCCGATTGCGTGTTGGGGGTGATGAGGGCCAGCCCTGTGTTAGAGGAGAGGAGAGGGGGGGGGGGGTCTGGGACAGAGGAGAGGGGCAGGGGGGGGGTCTGGAGGAGGAGGAGGAGGAGGAGGAGGAGGAGGAGGAGGAGGAGGAGCGCCAGCATTGGTCCCATGTACAATGGGCCTCGGCTTTGTCCCCCCGGGTCCCACATGGGACAAGCGGGATGAGTCCTCTCTTACCCCAGAGTAAGACAGTCTGGCAATGTACCTGAAAGAGCTCCTCCTGGCAGGCTGTCCAGGTCACAGCACCGACACATTCCTGATGCTCCGGCTCGATCCACCGTCAGGTCCGTTCCTGGGATGACCGGTGCGCCCCATCCACCCACGCAGGCTTCAGGAGGGGGTCTACCCGGGGCTTCACCACCGACTAGGGAGTCGCTGAACGGATGACGGCTGTTCGGCCTGTCGAGTGAGGCGACAAGCTCGGTGGGAGAGCCAAGGCCACGCTGGCCCAGCTGCTATCCTTGTCGCAGAGCTGGCGCCACGGCGGTGCACTGTTGCAGAGCTGGCGCCACGGTGATGCACTGTTGCAGAGCTGGCACCACACACAGACTGTTGCAGTGATGACACCACAGCGGTGCACGGCCGCAGAGTTGGCACCACGGCAATGCACTACTGCACAGCTGGCACCACGGCGGCGCTTTGCTGCAGAGTTGGCACCACGGCGGTGCTCCGTTGTGCGGAGCCAGCACCAGGGCAGTGCACTCCTGCAGAGCTGGCACCACGGTGGCGCACGGTTGCAGAGTTGGCACTACGGCGGTGCCTTGCTGCCGAGCCGGCGCCATTTGGCGCATTGTTGCAGAGTTGGCACCACGGTGGTGCATTGCTGCTGGGACGGGCCTCTGCCCGTGACGAGGCGTCACAGATTACGGGTGCAAGGCCGGTGCGCGATGATACATAGAGAGTACGTGGCCGGGGAGGGGGGCCATTGACCGGCACCCTCTTGCCATCTGGCGGAGACCGAGAGGGCAAGGTGGGGGGCTGGGTCCGGTGAGACCCGCGCACTCCCGCGGAGCCCTGACCCGGTGGGCAGGGTGCTCCTAGGTCCCTTGAGAACATTGGGAACCGAAGACGAGGAGCTGGGTCTTAGTGCGACCATGCTGCTACCTGTAGCGTCCCTGGCTCGAGAGCACGGTGCTCCCGTGCCACATGAGAATACCGAGAGGGAACTCGAGGACCCGAGTCTTCGTGTGACCCTGCTGCCACCCGCAAAACCCCAGACCAGGGAGCGGAGGGCTCACCGGTCGCCCAATGGCACGCACCAGAGATGTCCGTGCCGGGAGTCGGTCTCGAGGCTCGCTTGTTGGGGCAGAGATGGCGGGAGACACGGAGTGGGAGAGGGGGGGGACTTGGTGCACAGGCTGCACCTCTAACCCAGGGGAGGACCCTGAACGGGTGGTGGGATGGGCCCATCGTGACTTGGTGGGACAGAAGAGGGGGGATGGGGGGGGGTCTGGGACAGAGGAGAGGAGCAGCAAGGGCTCAGACAGAGGAGAGAGGGGGAGGGGTGGTATGGGACTCCTATGGTTGTTCGAATACAGCCTTCGAGGTGGGGGCTCCTCCATCTACAATTTGCGGACCTTCTAATACAGCCTTGGGGAGGGGGGCCCCTCCTACAATGGTTGTAGCATTATAATACAGCCCTGAGGGGGGGGGGGGGGGCTCCGCCTCCTATGGTTGTTGGACATTATAATACGGCCCTCTGGGGTGATCCTCCTCCCGTGGTTGTCAGACCTTCTAATACAGCCCTGGGGGGGGGGGGGCTCCTCCTCCTACTGTTGTCGGACATTCTAATACGGCAGTGTGGGGGGAGGAGTTGACCCCGAATGGCCTGACTTTTACCCCCTCCAGCAAACCCGTGGGGCCTGTGGGACCAAGGGCCATGTGGAGGGCAGCACACCTGGTGCCAGACGCCCGTGCCCCGCCCGCGCCGCGTCAAGGGGGGGGGGGGGGGCTGTACCTCCATCTTGAGGGACCTCCTCGCAGGGCGCCCCCGTGGCCCGCCACACCATCACCCCTGATGCTACACCGGGCGCAGGACCGGAGCTCGCTGATGCTCGTCCGCTCTGGCGCCGGGGCTTGGACTAGCGATGGTCCGATTGCGCTTGGCGCTTAACATTCAACCGCCGTCGGTTATCCTCCCCCGCCGTCAGTTACCATTCAACTGCCATCAGTTGTCCTCCCCCGCTGTCGGTTACCATTCAACTGCCATCGATGGTCCTCCCCCGCTGTCGTTTACCATTCAACCGCCGTCGGTTGTCCTTCCCCATTGTCGGCTACGTTTCAACCGCCGTCGGTTACCACTCAACCGCCGTCGGTTGTCCTCCTCCGCCGTCGGCTACCATGCAACTGCCGTCAGTTGTCCTGCCCCACCGTCGGTTACCATTCAGTTGCCGTCGGTTGTCCTCCCCTGCCGTCAGTTAGCATTCAACTGCTGTCGGTTATCCTCCCCCACCGTCGGTCATCCTCCCCCGCCGTCAGTTACCATTCAACTGCCGTCCGTTATCCTCCCCCGACGTCAGCCTTCGGCTGTCCTTGGGGCGTGTGCTCCGAAGCAACAAAAAAAGAAGCCCGAAACAACGACCCGGTCCCTCACGGAGGGCCCTGGTGGGCCCTGCGAGCAGACAGGGACCTCCAGCCTCAGCCCAGAAGTAAGCGGGACCGTCATGTAGTCGTCGCTGCCGTCGAAGTGCAACGCGTTGTGGCTGAACACGGGGCGTCGGTCGGCGTCGGTCTGCCGGGCGTTGTTCGAGTGGCCGCTGCGGTCCAGCCACTCGGAGACCTTCCCGGCGCTGTGCTGCACGCTGACCCCGTCCTTCGCGTCCAGCCAGAGCATGAGACGGCTGCGTGCGCTGCTGCTGAGGAACGGCAGATCTCCTGCGGGCAACGCGACATCCCTCGGGATGGCAACAGGGGGTCAAGGTCCCACCCATGCCCCGTCGTCCGGAGACGGTGGCCGCCCCCCCCCCTTCCCTAGGGGCTTCCTTGCTGTTCGGGGGGGGATGGGTTGGGATGGGAGTGTGTTGTTCGGTGCTGTTCGGGGGGAGGGGGGGGGTGCTGCTGCTGCTTCCTGCTGCTGCTTGACCTGCATCCTAGACCCTTAAAAGGGATACCAAACATTGCTGGTTACACCAGCTTGGTGACCCCTGCCATATTTGAGACCACACAAAGCGTGGATCACTTCTGGTGCCTTTGGCGCCCCCTTCTACTCTTCTTCTGGGCCTGCAATGAACCTAGTGAGTTGAAGCCGACCTACCAACAGAGCGCCCACTAACCTCTCAACAGGCATAAATTGCCCCTGCAACTGGGTTATGACTATACAGCTCATAGGGCCACGGATTGCTGGTTTTGGAATTCAGCAGATGGAGATACAGTGTGGTCATTACCATGGTCTCGGTGATTGTCCGGGGCCGTGATCCATACAATAGACAGAATGTCGATCGGTGCGGGGGAGGGGGGCTGACAAATGACGAGGCGAGGGGAATATTTCGCCATTAACAAAGTGGACAAATTTTTGTCACCATTCCGCATTGAAGCCATCCCTGCCGCGCCACCCTGACACCCCCCCCCTTTTCAGGTTAGGCTAGATGAACGCCCATTTGCAATCATTTTATTGTGGAATTGTTGTGAAAAACGAAGGGTGTTTATTGGAAGCACCAACTTTGTGCCCGGGAGTTTATCCTACATTTGCACCACAATTATCGCGAGATCCATGGCAAAATCGGTTGGTTTTGGCCCTCTAATGGGTGCATGCTTCACATGGTTGCAAATTGGAAATTGACATCCCGGAACATAATTGTGCTCGGTTTCAAAGTACCATCGGTTCAAGGGGGTCGCATTTGTACAATTTGAGACATCTCAGCGAAAACCCTTCAAAACAAGCCGAAAATGGCCACTTTAGACCCCCTTTTTGCATCTAACCCGGAGGCACGGCTTGCAATACGGCTCCTTAATCGCCCAATTGCAAGTACGCGCTTGGCATAGCTCCTTCCGTTGCGAAGTCTCATGACAAAATGGCCCAGGAGGAGGCGACAATGGCTCCGTTGGAGAAATTGAGCAAGGTGGAGTAGCAGTATGGTGCTACTTACAGCACGAAATTATGTTTACGACACCAGGACTTTCTTGTTCATTTGTACAGTCCTGATTCCTCTTCAGTGGCACGCAACCGAAGTAGAAAACACTGCCTTCCGAGGGGTGTGGTTTTTAGGACACGGGGGAAATACCTTCTTCCCCTGCTCCTATCCCCACTTGGATCAAGGACAAGAACAGGATAGTCCACAAGCAAACGAGGCTTCCTTGAAGCCACGTCATGACACAAAAAAGTGTTGGGAAAATCTGCAAAGTGAAGCAAGCCGCACCCGACCATAGGCTGTTGGTTTGTCGGGGACACTGTGGGGCAGGCACTAGAAGATGAGACGCTCTGTCATACACAATGGGGTCCACGGAATTTCTCTCTTGCTACTCATAGGAATGGGCACGTGATTTTCCTTCAAGAATCTTGTATGATTGTATATTTCCCTTGCATTGCTTCTCGCCACACTTTTCCTTTCGCTTCTGTTCCCATTCGTAGTCGCCTAGGTCCAGGTGGGACCTATCTCAAGTGGGGACTCAAGTAGAAACCCGGATCAGGCTTCTGTATAGACAAAGAGAGCCCGGGATCTCATAGGGGGAGTGTGTTCCTATTACATTCAGAGGACCCATACCCTACCGCCCACAATATTTGACACCGGCCCATGTACTTAGTGAGCACCATGCCACTACTTTGAGAACAATCCACCGAAGCATTTATGTCGCACCAAATTAGGTAAAGAAAGAGTTGGGGGCGGGGTCTCACCCAGAGTTCCACTTGGTGGGGTGGGGGGGTCGAGAGTTCCCCAACGGGAAGGGGGGGTCGGAGATGTGGGTACCCCCCCCCCCCGCCGCCTTTTTGGCTGGTTCCCAAGGCGGCGGAGAGTTTATTGGGTTGGCCAAAGGCACCAACGAAAAGTTTTCCTGATCACTTGGGGGGGGCGGGTGTCTGGACGGATGGGGGGGGTCCACCCCTAGCCCCCACTGCTTGGTGGTGATCAATTGTTAAGTGGAACCCTAGTTCACCTCACCATTGTCTAGTTCACTTCACCATATTCATTGAAACCGTCGCAAATGAATAAAAAAAGGTGGCACACCGTTGGCACCACCATGAGTTCAACCGAGGGGTGAGGTGTCAACAACACTCCCTCCCAGCGAATATCTTTGGGCACCAAGCTAACATGCAACCCTTTGGAAGAGTCAATGATGTGGTCACCTCGTGATGATGGGAGCCAAAGGCCATCGCAAAGCACGAGCCCCCCACACCCTACACGTTGAGAGGATCGGGGTGGATGGCAAGTTGGGAAGCATGAGGGTGCTTGGGGGACGGTTTATGACATTTGGGCAGGATATGATTTTGCTTGGTGCACACGTGATGGCCAACCGCTTGAATGGTTGCAGACATGATGGGGACCGAACTGAAGGACAAGGCCTTTTGGTGCGGGGATTGGAGCACCACAAGAGCGTAAAAACGGAATGACAAGAAAACCATGGGAAACTCCACTGCACTCACACACACCCTATCTTAAGGCCTTATGAGGAGTCGCCCTCGTCCCCACTTTGTGGCGAGATGGTAGGTGTGCTATCGATGTTGGACTTCCACGTGCCTCACAATGGATGAACAACAAACTCAAACAAAATGGCTTCGAGGAAGGTGATGCACCCTCGTCCCAACTTTGTGGCGAGTTGGTAGGTGTGCTATCGATGTTGGACTTCCACGTGCCTCACGATGGATGAACGACAAACTCAAACAAAATGGCTTCGAGGAAGGTGATGCACCGCCACTTTGATGCTAACCTTGTGTTAAAACACTGATTTCAAGGATGCCGATCTTAGGCATTTGATTCAAGCCGGTTTGATCCATAAAATGGCAGAAAAGCAATCCAAAATGGTCCAAGCACGTGGAGTGAAGGAAACACCACTGAACGAAAAATTCTCCAACAAGCAAAAGGCAACACGGGTGATTCCTGAATTCACCCGTCACCGGTTGCAAGAAAAATTGTGAACAAAAATGATCTAGAAGGAATTTCGGGTGATCCCTGAATAGTCACCATAATGCACCAAAACGTCCCTTCGCGTATTGTTGGCAACCACGACGCATATAAACGATGGAATGCTTCGGTACGCTTGCCATAGACAGAAAAATTTGCATGTTCGGAAGCCGTGGTTCTCAGAACAAATTTGTGATCCAATTCGGCTATTACTCTGAACAAAAAAACCCTGTGGGTCGCGTCCAAGCGCGATCAGCAGTCCCCTCCAGCGGTTACCAAATGCAGCCACCAGTTGCTATTTACAAACCCAAAACGTTTACGACGCAACTCGACGTCCTGCAGTAACATACCTGGTTGGGCAGTAATTGTGATCATGTAGGCACTCCTGCTACTGGGCTGCCGTAACTTGCACCTCTTGCGGCGGCCGAGTAGTGCTGGTCCCCAATGGGGGCCAGTACACAGCTGAATTTTCGGTAGTGGTGGGAAGATGCGCTTGCGCGTCAACCCACCATCCCTTTTCCAATGGTTTGCTTGTCAACTCTCCAGTGCCCAGGCAGAGAACAAAACCACCCACATACCCTTCACCTCTGTCAGGTGCTTCGCAGGTGGCATGAGCGATTTTTCGTAGCAAGCAGTGCTTTGGACCGTTGTCCAGTAACTGACCACCAAACCACAGGTTAGTTTTGCACATAGCTCTGAGTGTATGGCGCCTCACACGTCCCACTCTCAACACAGCTCTGTGCTTATACCTCATCTATCTTTCGCCTTTTACTAAAGATAGCCGTTGGCTACAGAGCACGATGTGTATACATCACTTTTTGGTACCCTTCTCTTTGCGTGATGTTCCGATAGTCAACTTAACATCTTCCTACTAGATAGCCGGCCTATCATCTATCCTGCCATCTATCCTGCTAACAGCTCGGCCCCCGCCATTCAGCGAACTTAAATATTGTGCTGTTTAGGGATTCTTTTTACTTTATTCCGAAAGATTTCGAAAGAAGGTTTCCATGTTGTCTCAGGTTTCCGATTAAGACTTAGAGCACTCAACTTGTTCAGAGCACTCAACTTGTTCAGAGCACTCAACTTGTTCGTGCTCTTTTGGAAAACTTTCATAAGAGATTCCGTGCGCAAACTGCTTTGTGCGTTGCTATGTTTGTTTGCCCCACAAAGGTAAGCACCGTGCAAGATAAAGAAATTGAGAGACCAGGTTCCCGAAATTTGCTTTCACCTTCATCATTTCCTGCATGAACTGCTGACCACGCTGATCACCGATTTATCATCTGTCGATTTCGCCGAGATCCGAACTCCACAGTCATATATATACCAGACGACGCGTTTCAAGTCATCTTCATCTGTGAATCCCAATATCATCCGTGATCATATACAATCAGCATGGGCAAAGGAAAAGAACGAGCAGGACTTAAAGCGAGCGGCCATGTTAAAGACCGCATTGACCGCATCGAGAATGAGGTGAAGACAAGCAACGAAATTGGCCAAGTCCGACGTAATCAGCAATTAAACGAAAGACGACGAACCCAAGGTCAATTTCAAAATGAAATGGAACGTGTCAATGAACAACAACCTTCCAAAGAAGATGAACGAGATCAACAAAGCCCCAATAAAACCAAGAACTCGCAAGAACAAGAGGGAAATCCGACAACTCCGAACAAACATCGAACTCCCCAACGTTCTCAAAGACCATGCATCTTCAAATGGAAAGCAAAAGACTCCAAGTAATAGTGGGCCTTCAAACTCTCAGGATATTCCTTCAAGCTCAACCCAATCCCAACCTTCTCACTCATCGCCCTCATCCAGTTCCTCTCTTGCTCCCACCCTTAACCCACCTAAAGATTCAACACCCAAAGGTAAATACTCCACTCCCTCATCCAAAATCCCCACCGACAAAACCTCACTTCGCAAACTACTAGACTCAAACAAGGCTCCACAAATTTTCGACTTTTCTCCGCAAGGCAACACACAAGCCTTTTCTTCTCGCCAACACTCCCTTCCCCCGGAAATCATAGCCGAAGAGTGGAACTCTTCCGAAGGCTTCGAAGTCGGCATTTTTATGACCGACACACAACACATTTTTGGAGATTCCTACACCCCCCTCCTCTCCACTTCGACCACAAAACAAAAAGAGGCTCTCCAACACGCCAAATACATCTCTTGCGGTGATGGTTTTGACCAAGACAACCTCTCTCTTGTCCTATCCACATCCGCCACACGCACTTTTCTCGCCACCCCACTTTGCACCGACATTTTTGATCAAGACGCCGAACACAATACCTACAACCATGTCCTCACCCTCTTTGAATCCGTCCACGACCTCGCCTCCAAACAAATTTTCTTGAAAGGAAAAATCTTTCTTCCGGTACTCGACGCAAGCCTCTCCCCCGCCGACACCATCATATGGGACTACCGCCCAATTTTGCAAAAGTTCATAAGATACCTAGACAACATTTCCTACATCGACACTTACAAACCTTTCATTCATGACAACAACAACATCTTTTCTTCAACTCCCCTAAAACAAGCCACATTCAACAACACCACCGGCATGATGATCATAACCATTGACACATCCAAAACATACTCTTACCAACCACCACCACGCTCCCCAAAGGACCCCGCCACAACCCGATTAAGAGTTGACATCTTGAAAAAGGAACTCAACGATGGTAGCCGGGAAAGTGCCTACGATTTCATCAATAGATCGCTTCAAGGCAAAATGCATGAAAAGGCCTCAATTGCCTCCTCAACGGCTGATTTTCAACGAGCGGCTTTCCACAAACGCCCTTCCCCCATCTCCAAACACCCTCAAGGTGACCAAGACCACGAGTACTTCCGTTTCGACATAGATTGTCACACGGAAGAGGTCGAAGAACTAGCAACCACACTCCAACAACAACACCCTCTCACATCTCAATCACCAACAATCATTGCATTCCCCTTTGATCTTGCCACCCACCCCGACACCTTTGTTGCCACGCTTCGTAGAGGACACCCTGCCGCTCCACCTCTTGAACTCCTCAACCAACTAACGAGCATCCCAAGAATTGATGAATTTTTGAAATTCGCGATAGTCCGAACCAAATATTCCATTCTCTTCCATGTAGACTCCGAATGCATCCCTTCTCCCACCAACTCAGAAATAGGCCGACTCCATTGGTTGAACCAACTGCTTTGGGATGCGGGTCTTGTCTTGCTATACCCCAATGGGAAATACACTCCCAACCCCCGCATTCAGCAAGCCAACTCTCAACCCAAAAAGCACGTCCTCACCTCTTCCAAGGCCGTGGTCGCCGAGGCACCAGCCGCAGCCACCCACATTTCCCTCGCCAAAGCAGCGGCTATCTTCGGCGAAATTGAAAAAATCATTCCACTCCATTTCTCGTCCATGTCAATTGGAACATAACTCCATTACAAGATCACCTATACCAACGACGACTCTCCAATCATTGCACATGGTCAAGAAATCACAGGCATCAATTTTTCTCAAGGTCAGAACAACAATCTCCAAAAACAACAATCTCTAATTCACAACAAGCGCCTCACCACCGACCAAGAGCACATCCATGAATGGTCTGTCATCGAGCAGCTCGGAGCTGACTTGGGTGCCAAGAGTCATAAAAATCAACTTCTCACCAATAAACCTCCCAATGCTAAATACACGAAGCGAAAGTGAGACCCCACGTCTCCTTCCCTCCACGCATCTCTCTCTCCACCTTCTCAAAGATTATCATGTCAATCTCAGAACCCATTCGCGAATCTCTACTTCAACCGGGTTCTCCCTTCCCATACTCCCCCACACCCATGCTTTCTCTCATCACTTAATTGCGACATCGGCTTCGAGCTCTCCACTTCCACCGACTCTAATCGAATCTCTTATCGACATAAATGCGTTTATTGTGTGTCGATCAAAGCGTCCCCTTCACTGCTCTCATTCTAGTTTCTGCAATTCTCGGTATGTTTCACAACATCCGTCATTCAAATTTTGCACTCGCTTCCGTTGTTCAACTCCCAACTTCTTCAACGCTCGCCACGACTCGCTTTTTGCCCTCATCGCGCCTCCAACCTTTCTCACAGCTACACCCGTCACTCTCTTTCCCCACCAACCTCCCAACCCGCATGTTCAGGTAAACAATCCATTTCAATTTCCAAGAACGAACCAATTTCCAAGAATGAATCAATCAAAGAAGCTCTCTAAGGAACGACAAGGTTCTCCTTAACTCGCACTTGCACATCACCACCACACAAACACTAACACACCACCTTGCACCCTGCACCACATTCACATGACACAAATCATCACTCCACCTTATTCTACACTCATCGATCACCACTCCGCCACCACCGCTCCACTTTTCGCCCGGACTACGATGACATCATCGAGTGCTTCAACATCATTGAGTTTGCCTGTTCCCATGCCTCCCCTCCCGAGCACAAGCGCTTCGACATCATGGAGACTATCACACGTTAACGAAATTTGGATTTGTGTCCCTCACGATTTGATACCTATAGATTTGGTCCCAAAGCGCCGCGGATCACCTATTCCCATGCCTCCTCTCCCGAGCACGAGCGCTTTGACATCATGGAGACTCTTACACTTTAACGGATTTTGGATTTATGTCCCCCACATTGATATTTCTTTCCCTTTCCTGTTCACCAACAACTCGACCTCACACCACAAACACACCCACGCTCACAATCACATCACTAACACTCCCACTACCCCACCACCACCCCCCCGACCCAATCGCCGGCGATCCCAACACCGAGCCTAATGGTGACAACAACAACACCACCAAACCCCCCTTCATTTTTCTTCCTCACCATCCAAACACCACCAAACACCATCACCCAATACTCTCCAAAACCACATTACAGATAACAACTCATAACACTGCCAAAAACATGCACGACATCCAAGCCACCGTGCTCCACCACTTTAACAAAGGAACAGACATTCTCTGTCTTCAAGAAATTCCCTCCAACATTACCCTTGACAACTCGATCCCTTGGCCTCACCACCTTCGAAAACTATGCCCCCGACAAGACAAATGGCACTGCCATTATCGTCCACAAACACCTCGCTCCCTTTTGCCGCAAAACCCACCACACTAACATTCACGGTTGTCTCACTACCATAGACATAACCCTACCGGGATACCCCACATTTCGCATCTTCAATATTTACAAAACCCACATCCAATCACATCAACAACGCCTCGCCCATGTCATCACCACTCTCCAGCAAAAGGAACCAATTCACCTCCTCATTGGAGACATGAACACTCACCTACAACCACACTTAGACACCGACAACATCAAACATCCAAAATCTTGGCCTTGGCTCTATGATCAACTACACCCCCCAAACCCAGACACTACCCCCCAGCTACATGACCTCTTTCGGTCCCAAAACCCCCATTTCCGCCAATGGACAAGACCCCGTAACAAACGCCTACCCGACTCTCAATCTCGCATCGATCTCATTATCGCTTCTACCTCCTTCATTTCCATCTTCAATCCACAAAACACCTTTATCAACACCACTATTAATAACTCCGATCACTACCCCGTCACCTCCACCATTAACATACCTACCAATCCATTAAACATCTACGACATTCCCCACGCAGACATCTACTAAAGAAAACTTAACAAAGAAGAACACAACAAATTTCTCCAACGCCTCCACTCCCTAGACACATGGACCCAAAATAACATGACCTCCATTCTAAACTCTCCCATCGACGAATTAATCAACACTACAAACAACGTCCTCTGCTCTCTTGTCAACTCCTACAAGTTGGTCACCAACCAGCATCATTCCCACAAACCTACCAAAATCGAAAAGGCCTTCACTCACCAACTCAACAACATCCAACCCTCCACCACTTTAACCTCCAAGCAAGCCAAGACACTCCAACACACCCTGGACAAATGGACTGAAAAGAAAAAACGTCAATCCCAAAAACGTCTCCATCACTCTCTCATTAAAGGACGGAAAATAAAAAAATCTCTCAATAACATCTTAACCCCCCGCTCCACCACACCCATGGCCCTATACGATACCAACAACAACCTCACCTCCGACCCCTACTCCCTCTGGGGTCCATGGGCCAGTGCCTCACCGCTTTAGGAGGACCCCCAGACTTCCAGATAGAACCCCAACTTATCAACTCCCTTATGGAGCTCTCCCCTTCCATCCCTCAGGACGCTCCTCACCCCAAATTCACTGAAACCTTCTTCAACACCTTGCTCTCAAACTCTAACCCGGTCAAAGCCCCTGGCTTCGACAACACCAACCTATACCTCTTCCACCTTGCTCCCAAACACATAAAATCTCTCCTCTTTCACATATGCTCCCACTTCATCACCAACCCCATCCCCAAACAATGGCTCACCGCTCGAATCTTCCTCCTCTACAAAAAACACGACCCCCACAACCCTATCAATTATCGGCCCATAGCCCTTCTCCAAACAATTCATAAAATACTCGCCTCATATTCCTTTGGCTACCGCCCGGGATGTTCCCCGACGTCACCGGTCACCTCCTGTGCTTTTGTTGGGTATGGGGGTTTTTGAGGGCGCTGGATCTGCTGAGAATGGTGGTTTGGTCCAAAAATTGTGTTTTGAATGTGAAACTGAAAATGTTCCCACATTTTGGTAAAATGTTACCCAACATGTTCCCCAACATGCCTGACGACGTTCTACGACGTCCTCGTCGTCAGGCATGCTGGGGAACATTACTTTGTTACCGGGTACAATATGCGGGTACATGTGTTCCCCGGTACACATTTTGTCATTTTTCCTCTTGTCCTGTTTGTTCATTTCCGCATTTGTGCAACTCAGAGGTGCCTTCTGCATCTGGGTTGCCCTCCCTTCTCCTAGGCACCCTGTTTCTTGCACCATGCCATGCCTCCCCCCGGACTACAACCCCAAGGAGCACGCCTTGGAGGTGGTGGAGGCGGCGAAGTTGAAGGTGGGGAAGCCCCTGCTGGTGCAGAAGAGGCAGAGCCGCGGGGGCGTTCCCTTAGGCACCATCAGCAAGGTACCTTTGTTCATTGCACTCCTCGTGTTAGGTTTGCATTTTTCCCTCCACGCATTTCTTTTTCCTCTTCTCCTCTTTGCAGTTAACAACGAGGGAGATCATCCTCATCGACGCCGTCAGCTACAATGCCTCGCAAGCTAAACCAACAAATGTCAGGTTGTCCTTTCGTATTCCTTGTTACTTTCCCACGTTTGTGTTTCCGACTTGTATCCCGTTGACCCCGTTTTGCTGCCTTCCCCCTTTCGTCGTCGGACGTTTCCTTGTGCAGGTGAGTTGGGCTCCACCACTGCCGCCGAGAGCGTGTCGTCTCGCTTTGGCGCCTTGTCGACCTCAAGCCCCAAAAGAAGAAGAAGAAGAAGAAGGGGGACTCCAGCAGTGAGGATGAGTCCTCCTCATCGTCATCATCCTCTTCCGCTTCTTCTTCTTCAGCCTCCTCCAGGTATGCCCGCCTTCCTATGGATAGTCTCACTTTGTTTCACATTGTTCCTCGACCCCTATCCTTTCGTTGTTCAGCGATGAGAATGACGAAGAAGAGAAGGAGGACGGGGAGTCGTCAGACAGTGTGGAGGAGGTCAAGGGCGAGGAAGAGGAGGACGTCAAGGGAAAGGGAAAGGGAAAGAGTGCAAAGAAGGGGAAGGTGGCCCCCAAGGAGGAAAAGGAAGCAACGAAAAAGGAAACAGAAATCAAGGCAGAGGGGAGCGCACAACGTTACGACAAAGGAAAAGGAAAGGAGGAAAAGGAAGCAACGAAAAAGAAGAGGCACGGGAAGGACAAAGCAGAAGAGGAGGACGAAGAGGAAGAGAAGCCCACAAAAAAGAGGAAGGGCAGAGAAGAAGAGGGAGAGGAGAAGCCCAAGAAGAAGGCCAAGGCGGTTCCGGTCGGTAAGTTATGCCGGTTCGCAAATGTCGAACCCTCTAAGACAGGGGGTGCCAGGAGTGTGCCGGTAGGGGGCACCCGCCGGGAGAGGACGGTCGCCGGCGCGGGCCACGCCCACAGGATCGAGAAGTTCACCAACAAGCTCGGGGACCTCATCGGCATCAAACCAGCCCAAGTCAAGCAGCACTATCGTGTTTGCCTAGACACGGGCAGCCGGCCGGACAAGGGACACCGGCGTTCCCTGCTGTCGGCCTGCCTCATCACGGCCTGTGAGGCTGAGGCAAATGTGCTGGACAGGGCCTGCGGCGTGCGCGGAGAATACAGGTTCGGGCGCAAGAAGGCCAGCGAGATTGTTGAGTCGGAGGAGGACTGCCCACGGTCGGGGGCATTCATGTACGCAGGTGTGCGTGTTGGGAACGCTGGGAACGTCGGGGAACAAATATGTTACCGGGTACATTTAGCGGGTACACGTGTACCCGACGCTAACAACGTCGGGAACAAATATGTTACCGGGTACATTTCGCGGGTACACGTGTACCCGACGCTAAGAACGTCGGGGAACAAACTTGTTACTGGGTACAATACGTGGGTACACATTTGTTACCGGGTACATTTAGCGGGTACACTTGTACCCGGCGCAGAGAACGTCGGGTAACAATTTTGTTAGCGGGTACAATATGCGGGTACACGTGTTCCCTCTTGTTTTCGTTTTTTTTTTCTGTCTGCAGTGGAGTTCCTGAAGCAAGTGGCAGTGTGCCCAGGCTGCGTGGGGACCGAGGACTTGGAGGAGGACCTCAACGTGGATGACGACGAGCAGCATGGCAGCCCCAAGTCCTCCGTCCACAGCCCCCCGGGTTTGACCGCGCAGACCCTCCGGCGCCACGAGCGCCAGCAACAGCAGCACCAGCAGCCGCTGCAGCACCACCATCACCAGCATCAACACCAGCAACAGCCCCTGGTCCCACCCGACAGACGCCGCAGGAAAGTGGGAAGCGTGGCCAGTGGCATGAGTGGCCGCAGCGACAAAAGCGCGATGTTCGGGTACGAGATGGCAGACCTGTGCGAGCTGGCCATCGAGGACTTGATGGCATTGCGGACAAAGTGCGGGCGGTGGCTGAAGCACGTCGAGTTGGAGATCGAGGAGCGGCGGCAGGAGCAGCAGGAGGTGGCGGAGAGGGAGGAGGCGGAGGCAAGAGCGGAGGCAGCACGCCGCGGGAGGCTGAGGGCAGAAGCGGAACACCCCCCGGACCCCCAGTATGACCCCAGTATGCCCCCCGAGGACGGGGACTGGAGCGGAGACCCCGCGGCCCACCCCACACCCGACGCCATCCCCGAGCCCAAGACAGAGGACATCCAGCAGGCCATGGAGGACGACACCGACAAGCATGAAGTCGTGCGGATGTGTCCGAACTGTCGGATGGAGTGGGATGTGGAGTCAGCGCCGGAGCTGTGCCCCGAGTGCCCGAATCCTGGCCCGCCAAGCGGCTCTGCTAGCCGCAGTTCAAGGGTCACGGCAAGAACCCCCGCCAGCGAAGGGGCCCCCGCTGCTGACGCAGCACGAGAAGACCGATGAGGCGTGAGGGTGGATCGAAATGGACTTACATGTGTGTGTGTGTGTGCAGTGCGCGCGCGATCCGCGTAGACAGCGCGTTTGTGCTGTGCGTGAATAGGTTGGAAAAGTAGTGCGCACAATTTGCACAAGAAGCAGTGCGCACGGACCGGGTGCCTAACCGTGACCCCTGAATGGCATTATTTACTCAGTTTCTTCACTCTTCTTTGGACTGACCGCACAATGTTTGGACCGGGTGCCTAACCGTGACCCCTGAATGGCATTATTTACTCAGTTTCTTCACTCTTCTTTGGACTGACCGCACAATGTTTGGTGGAAAAAAATGAACCAACCGATCACTTCGTGCAAAGCGTGCCAGGGCAGGTAGGGACTGAGACGGAAGATGCAGGTCCGCAGGTCCGCAGGTTCACACGGCAATGCTTGGAACAACTATGCAGGTCCGCAGGTTCACAGGTCAATGCTTGGAACAACTATGCAGGTCCGCAGGTTCACAGGTCAATGCTCCCCACCGAACCAAGATTGCTATTCTTTTGCCACTAGGAAAGGATGCGATGGAAACGTGGCCCCCTCCGTGCAAGGAAGTGTGCCACCCAAATCGGTGCGGGTGAACCTAGGCGTGGCCAATGCGTCCTTGAAGGAGCGCGCAGCCCCCTAGAGGTCTGGGAATACATGACCGACCCCGTTCTCCACCTGATGGAAAAGGCACTCATCAAAAAGGGCAAACAGCACCTCACCGGATACGTGCCGAACTACTTTTGCATGCGGCTGGCTCTGGGGATGGTTAATCCCACCCGGATTGATGACATCTGGGACCCCGACGCCGCTGCCTACAACCCCCGTCTTAGTCGGTTGCTGTCGCGCCGCAAGTTCTGGGAACTACACCGCTACGCGCGACCCAACGTGGTCGAACTAGTGGCCAAATGCAGCAAACACTGGGCTGCAGCATGGATCGTGGGGGTTTTTGTGGCCGGTGACGAGGCCATAGCCCCCCACAAGGGGAAGGGGCCAATGAGGATGTACGTCCCTCGCAAACCCCATGCGACGGGGATAAAGCTGTACGTCTTGGCCGACGCCACGGCGCCCTATGTACTAGACATGTACATCTACAAGGGCAAGTGCAGGCTGCGGGGTGCCCGCCGGTACAAGTGCGCTGGTCGTTTCACGGCAAGCGAAATTACAAATTACTGGGCCGACCAATTGCCGCGGGACACAACACTAGTGTGCGATAGCTTCTTCGGGAGCCACAAAACGGCGGATAGCCTAGCAAGCCGGGGGATACCATTTCTCTTTTTGGTACCCAAAAATACCAAAGGCGTGCCGGCAGCGGGACAAGGACTTAAGGAGGGAGCGTATCGTGTGGGCCACACGAAGGCTGGGTACTCCTTGTATGCATTCAAAACCCCAAAGGTGGGTAGCAAGGCGGGCAAGGTGGTGCCAATGCTCACGAACTGCGAGGTGGTTGGACAATTCACCACCCATAAGCGTGGTTATGAACTACCAACGGTAGTGCAAGTGTACCGTCAAGCATCGAATGGTGTGGACGTTTGCAACCAGCTGGCACTACAGCTGCGCGAGACCAATCGCATGCGAATATGGAGTGCCGCAGTGCGCGCCCTGGTCATGCGCTATGCCGCGGTGAACGCCTACACGGCTTCTAATGTGCTGGGCGTGCGCCAACCCAGCCTGACACTTGGTGAGTTTCAATGGCTCACCATCAAGGCCGTGTTTCCGGACATTGAGCGGCCAATCGGAGGCGTGGTGCACGTGCCGGTGCAGTGCGACAAGGTGCGCATGCGATGCAAAAAGTGTGGCGGCGAGACAAACTGGATGTGCAGTGGGTGCGGCGACCCTCTCCACGTGAAGTGCTTCGCCGTGTACCACAACGTGTAGCCGCGGACATGCAGGTTAGTGGTCATAGGCCGTCGGGGGAAGTACCCGGTCGGGAAGCTCCCACTAACGTTGGCCCCTGCAAGAGCTAACGACCCCTGTTGCTGCCACCCCTCGAAGGCTCTGGCTGGGGATGGAACCGCAACACCATGGTATGTCGACAACAAATGGGTACATGGGAACATGTGTTACCGCTTTTTGTACCCGGGTACACGGTGTTGTTCCCCACATGTTCTGACAATGTTCTAAACGTTCCGTTATGCGGGTACACATGTACCCGCATATTGTACCCGGTAACAAATAGTGTTCCCACATATCTTCGTTTAGAACGTCCCAGACGTCGGGGACGTTCTAAACGTCCGGGTACACTATTTGTTACCGGGTACAATATGCGGGTACATACCGCAAATTGTTACCCGACGTTCCCAACATTTGACGCTCCCAACAAATCACAGCGTTTTTTTTTGTTCCCACGTGGGTATATGCGGGTACCGGTGTACCCTACGTACCCGGTAGCCAAAGGAATATGCCGCTACCGCCCTGACCTTCTACGCCACCAAATATAACCTACTCCACCACTCCCAATACGGTGGCATTCCCAATCACCGCACCACAGACCACATATTCACCATGATCTCCAACAGCTCCCTCCACCCCGACATCTACCACCTCTACCTTGACCTCAACAAGGCCCTAATTCAACTCCGTCCCCCACCAAGCCCTATGGCAAATCCTACACAACTACAACTTCCCCAAACACATTATTTCTCTCATCCAAAACCTATACTCTCATCCCGCTGACTATCCCACCGTCAACGGCTTCTCCCTCTTTGCCGCCATGACTATCAGAGGACTCCGCCAGGGATGCCCAATGTCTCCAATTCTTTTCAATCTCTTCATTGACCCCATAATCCGCAAACTCTCTTCCTTGCTCCCTTCTCACACCTTCTCCGCTCTGTTTTCCTTTATTGACGACATTGCCCTACAAACTGCCTGCCCCAAAATTCTGCACACTACACTCTCCTTCCTCTTCAACGTAGGCCCAAAATACGGCCTCTCCTTCAACGCCACCAAATCCAAACTCCACGCCCTCAACAATGCTCCTCACCTCACCATCCGCATTTCCTCTACCACCCACTTCAGCACCTTCGATCAACATGGCAAACCACGCCAATATTACAAATACTTAGGGGTCTTCTTCTTCACTTCTCAACAAAATCAACAAATGTTCCTCCTCCTAAAAAACCTCGTCAACTCCTTCTTCACCAACCTCCTTCCTCTATCCCTATCACACACCGAACTCATCAAACTCTCCAACATTCAACTTATTCCTATCCTTGCCTACCGCCTCATCTACAATTCCCTCCCCAACAAACTTCTTGACACACTTGACCACTCCATTTGGACCAACATAGCATCCCAAGGCAAACTCTCACTCCGCACTCCCAACAAAACCAAATATTCTCCTCGCCACACTCTTGGTCTTGGCATCACCAAAATATCTCACGTTACCCACACTCAAGCCATCAACCACTTTCTTCGGTACACATCCAACGAAGGTCCCCCCACATCCAATCACTCTATCCAACACACCCTTTTTCAGCGCGGCCCAACTTCTAACCTCCTGCAAGACATGCTCATCACTTCAGCCCACCACTTCTCCATCCAAACACACAACATTCCACACCACAACCCCTGCCAAGTCCGATCGCTTCCACTCAGCTCAGCCATCCAAGTCGCCTTCCTCGACCACAACAACGAAAATTCAAATCTCTGGTACCCAGGCACAACCATCCAGCACAATCTCCACTCCACATCAGTCCAATTCTCCGACAACATCTTCCACCTTCACGACACCCACCACTTCTCCTTCATCACTCAAAAGGGCAACGAACTCTCTTCCTTTATTACTACCCCCACACATCCAATATGCCCAACCACACTACACGACTTCCCCATCCCACATACCACCACCCTATCAACCACATATTATTTCCAGCTCAAATCCAACCATAATATTCCCCTTCCCAACTTTTCACATCTGGATTATTGGGGCTGTCACGACTTACTCAACGCTCTCCAATCCAACACCACCTACTCCATCATCTATACCGACGGATCGGACGACCCCAACTCTTCCAACCCCTCCGGATCAGCCGCAATTATCTCCCTTCAACCCAACAACCACACTATCATTACCTCCCCCTCTCCCCTCAAAGGATCATACCCAGCAGAAATCTATGCCATCATCATCTCCCTCCTCTACCCTCAACTCACCACCCTCCCCCAACCGATCATCTTCGCCATCGACAACTTGAGCATGCCTCACCCTAAACACCCTCCTTCACTTTCACTCTCCCCCCTTCACCACTAGCAACAACTCCTTTGCTCTTTGGTACAACCTCATATGGCATCTTCTCCAACATCTAAAACACATCACCATCCTATTCACTTGGATCAAAGGACATGCCGATTTCCCCGGCAATGATGCGGCGGACAGTGTCTCCAAATGGAGCACCACCCATTTCAATTACCTTCTCTCCCCCACAACTTCTACGCAATTGGCCATTAACTAAACTCCACTCCCCGGCAAAATAACCTCTAAACTCACGAAACATCAACTTCCAACCCATCAACACAACAACATTCACCTCTCCCTTAGTAATCACTTCTTTCTCAAATCCTCGTGGTTCTCCACTTTCACCTTTAAGTGGGTGAATGGCCTCTTCTCTTGCAAGGGCTACCAACCCCACTTCATCCTCAACACCTACCTTTGCCCTCTTTGTAACCATCACCACCCCTTAGACCCCATTACCTTCATCACCGAATGCCACACCACTAACGCAATACGGAAAAAGTTCTTCAATACTTGGAGTGGGCACTTCCACAACACCATCATCACTTGGTGGGCCACCGCTTCCAAAGGCGACCGCCGCAACTTCATTCGCACCCTCATACCCAACACACTCAGCAATCAATTACGCACACCCCCACCAAACACAACCTACTACTCCAACATCAAATCTCTTCGTCAAGCCCTAAAACATCGACAAAAGCCTCTCACCACCCTCCTCAACGAAACCAAACAATGGCTCATCGACAACCCCATCTCTAACCTTCATCAGTTATCTCCGACGGCCACCTCTAACCCCTGGAACGAATCTTTTTCCATTTACAGTACATCAGCGCCCCAGCGTCGCATACCGACGCTACTTATCGTTTTCTGTGTGCATGTGCTTTTGCTTGTTGGCAGATGTGAGTTTAGACCAAACCACCGCTCCCCACCCACTGCACTTTCCATCCCCTATCAACAAGGAACCAACCAACAAACAACCTCACTCTAAACGCCCTACCACAAAACCGAAACCCCCCACCAAAACTTCAGCCATACAACTTCAACACTTTCCGCCTCAACCACTACACCCTCACATCATCAACCGCATACCTCCTCCAAATGACACTTAACCTCAAGTCGCATCTCTCACCTCCAGCGCATACACTCGCTTCACCAGCGGCACTCTCATCTTGTCAGCCAACAGCAAACCATCAGCAACCAACAGCCAGCGGCCAGCAGCCAGCAACCAACAGCAAACAACAAGCAGCAGCAGCAGTCAGCAGCCAGCAGCCAGCGACCAACAACCAGTAGCCAGCGGCCAACAGCCAACAGCCAGCACATCAACCACCCACCGCCTCCCTTCCACAGTAAGACACTTCCAGCGACAACACCCAGCAACCAGCCAGCAGCAAACATCCAGCAACCAGCAGCCAGCGACCAGCAGCCAGCAATCAACAGCCAGCGACAAGCAGCAGCAACAGTCAACATCCAGCACCCAGCAGCCAAGAGCAAACAGCCAGCAAACAGCAGCCGCCAACATCCACCAGCACGCAGCCAGCAACCAACAGCCTTCACCCGTCACCCACCTACACTGTAGGACACAACACCGTCACCACACTGCACCACACTGCACCACTGCATGCACAGCTCTGCGCACCAGGAAACCTTACCGATCCATTGAGTCTTTTTTGTTTGAGCCATCAATAGGAATTTTTCTTTTCTATTTTTTCAGGACCATTAAGGCAAGAGCGCAAGACTTGAGCAGAATGAAAGGGCTTTGTACTTTAGTAAATCTCAGATCAGCTACAGGGCCCCAAACTGACTTCAGGCAAGCCAGATTGTTCCAGTCTGTTTTTCTTTTTGCCCCTGCACTTGCTCACTTCTCTTCGCTCAATCCACTGGTCCATTTTTCATTATATCATCTTTTTGTTATTCTTCATTTTGCCTTGGTGTAGGCTATATATCCCTTTGCATCTTTCACCGAAATGGCCTCCACTTGTATTTTAACCTTTTCAGGCCCATGGTGCAGTTCATGCAGTGTTTTCACCCTGACTAGGTTTGTAAATACCCGTGGCTGTCCTTCGGAGAACTTCGGCTCACCATGAACGCTCATTTTGCCCATGGTTAGGCGGCTTTGGTGCAATGCTTTGGGCGGGGGACCGCCATGCCTCAAAAAAAGAAATTGAGAGACACATGAAAATGCAAGTTTTCGAAAGATTAAAATGGTTTGCGTGGGGTATTCAAGCCCCACGAAGCTCAACGCAAAAGAGTTAGGATGTTATCGCGCATAGCAACCCCATCCGACCCATTCCGATCCAACGCATACGGACCCAACGCAACCCAATGCAATCCAAAGCAACGTCGTCCACCAACCCAACCCAACCCAACCCAACCCAACCCAACCAACGGTTTCAACGTGTGGGTGTGTGCACGGGGGGGACGGTGGGGGAGGTGCTCGCACGTGAGCTTTCAATCTCCGGGATGGCCAAGGTGCAACCTTGCCCCTTTCAATTCTTCATGAACCCGCAATTGGCTTTTGTGGTTCGTTCTTTCTTGTGACCTCGTTCGGGGTCGTCCTCCTTCTTTTTGTGACGTGGTTGGGGGTAGTATCTTGTGACTTCTATTCCCTAGGCGGAAAGCGGCGTGAAAGGAGGACACTGTTACACTAATGTCACACTAATCACATTTTTTGTAGATTTTCGGCGACGTGTTTGTTCTTCATGAATGGCACAACGTGGAACAATTCCATCTAGCAGCGATAGATATTTGCAATACCGCACCAAGCTTATCATCTTTGGGATCAAATGGATATCTTTGTTCACGAGGCAACTCTTGGAGTATTATGCACCTCGAGGAAAGGGTGGACAATGAAATACCGCGAATTCGAAAGGTATGCCGAAGCACGAAGATGTGATGTACATAAGGACTATTTCCATGGATGAGGTACAAACCAAGGCGTAGCTTCGACGATGCGGTTTGCCAGGATGTTATAACCTCGCATCCCTCACGCCTTCAATGGCGAGGATCGCGATTGGAGCAAGCTCGCCCCCAGTGCTTGTCCGTCATCTAGCATTTCGTGAGAATTTAGGCTCGGAGGGGTCTCAAGGCACCATGAGTGCCTCACTCATGGGTTCCTTCTCTTGCAGCTGTGTGTGGTCGGTCCTTCCAGCCGATGCCTCAGCGCAGGCTTCGGCTCCGGCTTTCGACATTTTCCGAAAGCCCAAACAGCCCAAGCAATGGTAAACATCCTACTGCAACATGCGAAAATTGGGGGCACCATGATCGTGCGCACCAATCGACACTCCGAAAGTGCACCGAATTGCTTCTCTGTTGATTTGAGCATGGGCCAACTAAAAGCAGACGACAACCGGTTCAACGACAATTGATAATGCCCAAATTAAAAGTTTGGCAAGAAGGAGAGAGTTTCGCAGGTTGAAAGATCAGGTGTGTTTGCCGTGGCACGTTCAGTTTGAACCATCGCCCCACCCTAAGACAACATATTTTGTGTGGTCTCTTCCCATCTCAAGTCGCCCCCACAGACGCTCACCACATGAGTAAGCAAGCATCAACACGTCAATTGTGCACATGTCAATTGTGCATTTGCAAACTATCCATGTTTTCGTGCACATGGCCCAAAACGCCTGCTTCGTACTCATGGCTAGATTTTGTTGAACCCATTCCTCACATGGCTAGCCGCGACCGGCGTCGCCAGACCAACGACCAGTCGGTTGGCTTGGCGGCTAGCAAGGTGGCTAGGCCGGCTTCCCTCCTAACTCCCCGTGACGACAACCCCCTTGGAGGGAGTTACACATGGAACAAAAGTGCGGCCCCCACGTTGGCTGGTTGGGGGGCTTGGCGACCGGTGGCAAGCCAGGTGGGCCAATCGCGGAGACCATGGAAGTCCTCCGTCGCGAACCCTTGCCATTCGGCCATGCCTAGGATGACGCCCGGGCTAGTACCGGGATGCTCTTAGGACCGGCGGCGAATGTCGTGATTGCTGCAAGCAAGCAAACTCCTGTCTTTAACGACGCGTTGGCCCTTTTGGTTCGTTTTGTGGGATTGATGGGTCGCAACCGACAATGGAAGATTTGGTCAACACCGAGCGGATCCATGGCCAATTGTGGGGCGGAGAGCATTGGGGTGCTTGGATAGATCGCTTTTAGGCGACGATATATCGTTGTTCCTTACGGGGTGGTCTATTCGCAGGGGGAGGAAGGGGCGGTAACCGGGCACCCGCAAAGCCGGCGAGGTGGGCTACCGTGCATTTGTTTAGCGAATTCATTGTGAAATGAATTTCACCCCCGAGTGGTTGCCCGACACCTCCTGATGCAGCCACCAGTTGCTATTTACAAACCCCAAACGTTTACGACGCAACTCGACGTCCTGCAGTAACATACCTGGTTGGGCAGTGATTGTGATCATGTAGGCACTCCTGCTACTGGGCTGCCGTAACTTGCACTTCTTGCGGCGGCCGAGTAGTGCTGGTCCCCAATGGGGGCCAGTACACAGCTGAATTTTCGGTAGTGGTGGGAAGATGCGCTTGCGCGTCAACCCACCATCCCTTTTCCAATGGTTTGCTTGTCAACTCTCCAGTGCCCAGGCAGAGAACAAAACCACCCACATACCCTTCACCTCTGTCAGGTGCTTCGCAGGTGGCATGAGCGATTTTTCGTAGCAAGCAGTGCTTTGGACCGTTGTCCAGTAACTGACCACCAAACCACAGGTTAGTTTTGCACATAGCTCTGAGTGTATGGCGCCTCACACGTCCCACTCTCAACACAGCTCTGTGCTTATACCGCATCTATCTTTCGCCTTTTACTAAAGATAGCCGTTGGCTACAGAGCACGATGTGTATACATCACTTTTTGGTACCCTTCTGTTCTCGTGAATGCGGTCATGGCGCCGTGGTAGTGTTTGTCCGTTGCTCCACTGCCCGTCTGCATGGCTCAAGCAAATCACCTCCAATCTGCCGTTTGAAATGGACCAGATCAGCACTAGCCGGCAGAAGTTGCAATTTTGTGCGTCAGCGTGCTTCCTGGTGCAGAGCAGTGTAACACCGCATTCTGTACGCATGCGCCACGAGCATGCCCTGTTGCTGCTCTGCAGGCCCCATGCCCTGCAGCTTGATGACCCCGGTGATGCTATGCCCTCACTGCGCCACTGGTCACTCTGTATCTCCCACAGACCTGTGGAGAAAGGCGCCTATGGCCAGTCCTGGCCCTTGGCCAGCTAACTTTTCTCTCGTAGCGCGTGTGCCTGCGTCTCTGTGTGGCGTGCGGCGCCGTGTGTCCGTCTGTCTGTTGCGACGCGCCCTCGACCGCGCAGGTGTTGTTCTGCTTCGAAGGCTCTGGCTGGCGATACCTCAGCGCAGACCAGAGATTCGGTGGCGGCCGCCAAGGATCCCGGGAAGTGAACTGCGCCCTGCAGCCGTTCGCGTGGGGTCTGCACATCTACGACGGGTACGACTCCCTGGACCCGTCGCCCATCCGTGTCGGCAACCCCCTGCAGTTGTATCACAAGGAGGTCGACGGGTTCTTTACTGCGGAGCTGCAGACGGATTCGCAGCACCTGAAGGCATGTCCCAAGGCGCCTGTGCCTTGTGCGGGCAGGGATGGGCCCTGCGTGGGGCAATGCCCTGCTGGGGTGTGTGTGTGTGTGTGTGTGTGTGTGTGTGTGTGTGTGTGCCGTGTGAGCCTGCAGCAGAGCCGTGTGTGCTGAGCGGTATGGGTGTGTACTGCGTGGGGATGTGTGCTGAGCCCCCCCACACACACTGTGGAGTGCATTACCCCTGGTTTGCATTGGTCTGTTTTTTAATTCGGTCCCCCGCCACACACAGACACACTGTGGAGTGCATTACCTCTGGTTTGCATTGGTCTGTTTTTTAATTGCCCCCCCCCCCCACCCACACTGTGGAGTGCATTACCTCACGTTTGCATTGGTCTGTTTTTGAATTAGCTCTCACCCCCCCCCCCCCCCACACACACACTGTGGAGTGCATTACCTCTGGTTTGCATTGGTCTGTTTTTTAGTTCGGTCCCCCGCCACACACAGAGACACACTGTGGAGTGCATTACCTCTGGTTTGCATTGGTCTGTTTTTTAATTTCGCCCCCCCCCACACACACTGTGGAGTGCACTACCTCAGGTTTGCATTGGTCTGTTTTTTCATTGCCCCCCCCGCCCACACTGTGGAGTGCATTACCCCTGGTTTGCATTGGTCTGTTTTTAAATTAGGTCTGACCCCCCCATACACTGTGGAGTGCATTACCCCTGGTTTGCATTGGTCTGTTTTTTCATTGCCACCCCCCCCACACTGTGGAGTGCATTACACCTGGTTTGCATTGGTCTGTTTTTTCATTGCCACCCACCCCCCTACACTGTGGAGTGCATTACCTCTGGTTTGCATTGGTATGTTTTTTCATGGGGTCCCCCCCCCACACTGTGGATTGGTCTGTTTTTTGATTCGGTCCCCCGCCACACACAGACACACTGTGCAGTGCATTACCTCTGGTTTGCATTGGTCTGTTTTTCAATTGGGCCCTCCCCCCCACACACTGTGGAGTGCATTACCCCTGGTTTGCATTGGTCTGTTTTTTCATTGGGTGCGCCCCCCCCACACTGTGAAGTGCATTATCTCTGGTTTGCATTGGTCTGTTTTTTAATTGCCCCCCCCCCCCCCCACACTGTGGAGTGCATTACCTCTTTTTTTGCCTTGGTCTGTTTTTAGATTAGGTCTCACCCCCCCCACACACCGTGGAGTGCATTACCTCTGGTCTCCATTGGTCTGATTTTCAATTAGGTCTCACCCCCCCCACACAGTGTATGGTGCATTACCTCTGGTTTGCATTGGTCTGTTTTCTCATTGGGTTCCCCCCCCCCCCACACTGTGGAGTGCATTACCTCTGGTTTGCATTGGTCTGTTTTTAAATTAGGTCCAACCCCCCCCCCCCCCCCCCAGACACTGTGGACTGCATTACCTCTGGTTTGCATTGGTCTGTTTTTTGATTCGTTCCCCCGCCACCCACAGACACACTGTGGAGTGCATTACCTCTGGTTTGCATTGGTCTGTTTTTTAATTGCCGCCCCCCACACACACTGTGGAGTGCATTAGCTCTGGTTTGCATTGGTCTGTTTATTCATTGCCCCGCCCCCCCCCACTGTGGAGTGCATTAGCTTTGGTTTGCATCGTTATGTTTTTTAATTGGGCCCCCCGCGACAAACAGAGACACTTTGGAGTGCATTACCTCTTGTTTGCATTGGTCTGTTTTTTAATTGCCCCCCCGCCCCCACACTGTGGAGTGCATTACACCTGGTTTGCATTGGTGTATTTTTTATTTGCCCCCCCCCCCCCCACACACACTGTGGAGTGCATTACCCCTGGTTTGCATTGGTCTTTTTTTAAATTACGTCTCACCCCCCCCACACACTGTGGAGTGCATTACCCCTGGTTTGCATTGGTCTGTTTTTAAATTAGGTCTCACCCCCCCACACACACTGTGGGGTGCATTACCTCTGGTTTGCATTGGTCTGTTTTTAAATTAGGTCTCACCCCCTCCACACACTCTGGATTGCATTACCCCTGGTTTGCATTGGTCTGTTTTCAAATTAGGTCTCACCCCCCCCCCCCACACACTGTGGGGTGCATTACCTCTGGTTTGCATTGGTCTGTTTTGAAATTTGGTCTCACCCCCCCCACACTGTGGAGTGCATTACCCCTTGTTTTCCATTGGTCTGTTTTTAAATTGGGTCTCACCCCCCCCACACACTGTCGAGTGCATTACCCCTGGTTTGCATTGGTCTGTTTTTAAATCAGGTCTCACCCCCGCACACACACTGTGGGGTGCATTACCTCTGGTTTGCATTCGTCTGTTTTTTCATCCCCCCCCCCCCCTGCCCACACTGTGGAGTGCATTACCTCTGGTTTGCATTGGTCTGTTTTTTAATTCGGTCCCCCGCCGCACACAGACACACTGTGGAGTGCATTACCTCTGGTGTGCATTGGTCTGTTTTTTAATTGCCCCCCCCCCCCCCACACACTGTGGAGTGCATTACCTCTGGTTTGCATTGGTCTGTTTTTAAATTGGGTTTCACCCCCCAGCACTGTGGAGTGCATTACCTCTGGTTTGCATTGGTCTGTTTTGAAATTAGGTCTCACCCCCCCACACAATGTGGAGTGCATTACCTCTGGTTTGCATTGGTCTGTTTTTTCATCGGGTTCCCCCCCCACACTGTGGAGTGCATTATCTCTGGTTTGCATTGGTCTGTTTTTACATTAGGTCTCACCCCCCCCACACACTGTAGAGTGTATTACCTCTGGTTTGCATTGGTGTGTTTTTTCATTGGGTCCCCCCCCCACACTGTGGAGTGGATTATCTCTGGTTTGCATTGGTCTGTTTTTACATTAGGTCTCAGCCCCCCCACACACTGTGGAGTGCATTCATTCTGGTTTGCATTGGTGTGTTTTTTCATTGGGTCCCCCCCCCACACTGTGGAGTGCATTACCTCTGGTTTGCAATGGTCTGTTTTTAAATTAGGTTTCACCCCCCAGCACTGTGCAGTGCATTACCTCTGGTTTGCATTGGTCTGTTTTAAAATTAGGTCTCACCCCCCCCACACAATGTGGAGTGCATTACCTCTGGTTTGCATTGGTCTGTTTTTTCATCGGGTCCCCCCCCCACACTGTGGAGTGCATTATCTCTGGTTTTCATTGGTCTGTTTTTACACTAGGTCTCACCCCCCCCACACACTGTGGAGTGTATTACCTCTGGTTTGCATTGGTGTGTTTTTTCATTGGGTCCCCCCCCCACACTGTGGAGTGCATTACCTCTGGTTTGCATTGGTCTGTTTTTAATTTAGGTCTCACCCCCCCACACACACTGTGGAGTGCATCATCTCTGGTTTGCATTGGTCTGTTTTTTCATCGAGTCCCCCCCCCCCCCGCTGTGGAGTGCATTATCTCTGGTTTGCATTGGTCTGTTTTTTCATGCCCCCCCCCCCCCCACACTGTGGAGTGCATCATCTCTGGTTTGCATTGGTCTGATTTTTAATGCGGGCCCCCCCACACACTGTGGAGTGCATTACCCCTGGTTTGCATTGGTCTGTTGTTAGATTAGGTCTCACCCCCCCCACACATTTTGGAGTGCATTACCTCTGGTTTGCATTGGTCTGTTTTTTAATTGGTCCCCCCCCCCACACTGTGGAGTGCATTACCTCTGGTTTGCATTGGTCTGTTTTTAAATTAGGTCTCATGCCCCCACACACACTGTGGAGTGCATCATCTCTGGTTTGCATTGGTCTGTTTTTTCATCCAGTCCCCCCCCCCCCACTGTGGAGTGCATTATCTCTGGTTTGCATTGGTCTGTTTTTTCATGGGGTCCCCCCCCCCACACTGTGGAGTGCATTACCTCTGGTTTGCATTGGTCTCTTTTTAGATTAGGTCTCAACCCCCCCACACACTGTGGAGTGCATCACCTCTGGTTTCCATTGGTCTGTTTTTTCATCGAGGTCCGCCCCCCCACTGTGGAGTGCATTACCTCTGGTTTGCATTGGTCTGTTTTTTAATTCGGGCCCCCCCACAAACTGTGGAGTGCATTACCCCTGGTTTGCATTGGTCTGTTTTTAAACTTAGGTCTCAGCCCCCCCACACACTGTGGAGTGCATTACCTCTTTTTTTGCATTGGTCTGTTTTTACATTAGGTCTCACCCCCCCCACACACTGTGGAGTGCATTACCCCTGGTTTGCATTGGTCTGTTTTTTAATTGGGTCCCCCCCCCACACTGTGGAGTGCATTACCCCTGGTTTGCATTGGTCTGTTTTTAGATTAGATCTCACCCCCCCCCACACTGTGGAGTGCATTACCCCTGGTTTGCATTGGTCTGTTTTTTAATGCGGTCCCCCCCACACACTGTGTAGTGCATTACCCCTGGTTTGCATTGGTCTGTTTTTACATTAGGTCTCACCCCCCCTCCCACACTGTGGAGTGCATTACCTCTGGTTTGCATTGGTCTGTTTTTTCATCGGGTCCCCCCCCCCACACTGTGGAGTGCATTACCTCTGGTTTGCATTGGTCTGTATTTACATTAGGTCTCACCGCCCCTCCCACACTGTGGAGTGCATTACCCCTGGTTTGCATTGGTCTGTTTTTGCATTAGGTCTCACCCGCCCTCCCACACTGTGGAGTGCATTACCTCTTTTTTTGCATTGGTCTGTTTTTTAATTCATTCCCCTGCCACACACAGACACAGTGTGGAGTGCATTACCTCTGGTGTGCATTGGTCTGTTTTTTAATTCAGTCCCCTGCCACACACAGACACACTGTGGAGTGCATTACCTCTGGTTTGCATTGGTCTGTTTTTTAATTCGCTCCTCCCCCCACACACTGTGGAGGGCATTACCTCAGGTTTGCATTGGTCTGTTTTTTCATTGCCACGCCCCCCCCCCACACTGTGGAGTGCATTATCTCTGGTTTGCGTTGGTCTGTTTGTAAATTGGGTCCCCCCCCCACACTGTGGAGTGCATTACCTCTGGTTTGCATTGGTCCATTTTTACATTAGGTCTCACTGCCCCTCCCACACTGTGCAGTGCATTACCCCTGGTTTGCATTGGTCTGTTTTTGCATTAAGTCTCATCCCCCCCACACACTGTGGAGTGCATTACCTCTTTTTTTGCATTGGTCTGTTTCTTAATTCAGTCCCCTGCCACACACAGACACACTGTGGAGTGCATTACCTCTGGTTTGCATTGGTCTGTTTTTTGATTCAGTCCCCTGCCACACACAGACACACTGAGGAGTGCATTACCTCTGGTTTGCATTGGTCTGTTTTTTGATTCGCTCCTCCCCCCACACACTGTGGAGGGCATTACATCAGGTTTGCATTGGTCTGTTTTTTCATTGCCACCCCCCCCCCCACACTGTGGAGTGCATTACCTCTGGTTTGCATTGGTCTGTTTGTAAATTGGGTCCCCCCCCCCACACTGCGGAGTGCATTACCTGTGGTTTGCACTGGTCTGTTTTTCAATTAGGTCTCACCCCCCCACACACTGTGGAGTGCATTACCCCTGGTTTGCATTGGTCTGTTTTTAAATTAGGTCTCACCCCCCCACACACTGTGGAGTGCATTGCCTCTGGTTTGCATTGGTCTGTTTTTCAATTGCCCCCCCCCCCCACACTGTGGAGTGCATTACCTCAGGTTTGCATTGGTCTGTTTTTAAATTAGGTCTCACCCCCCCCCACCACACTGTGGAGTGCATTACCTCTGGTTTGCATTGGTCTGTTTTTTAATTCAGTCCCCTGCCACACACAGACACACTGTGGAGTGCATTACCTCTGGTGTGCATTGGTCTGTGTTTTAATTGCCCCCCCCCACACACTGTGGAGTGCATTACCTCAGGTTTGCATTGGCCCGTTTTTTCATTGCCCCCCCCCCCCCCCCCACACACACTGTGGAGTGCAATATCTCTGGTTTGCATTGGTGTGTTTTTTTAATTGGGTCCCCCCCCCCACGCTGTGGAGTGCATTACCTCTGGTTTGCATTGGTGTGTTTTTCAATTAGGTCTCACCCTCCCCACACACTGTGGAGTACATTACCTCTTTTTTTGCATTGGTCTGTTTTTAGATTAGGTCTCACCCCCCCCCCCCCCCACACACTGTGGAGTGCATTACCCCTGGTTTGCATTGGTCTGTTTTTAAACTTAGGTCTGAAGCCCCCACACAGTGTATGGTGCATTACCTCTGGTTTGCATTGGTCTGTTTTTTAATTGCCCCCCCCCCCCCCCACACTGTGGAGTGCATTATCTCTTTTTTGCATTGGTCTGATTTTTAATTGGGTCCCCTCCCCACACTGTGGAGTGCATTACCCCTGGTTTGCATTGGTCTGTTTTTAAATTAGGTCTCACCCCCCCCACACACTGTGGAGTGCATTACCTCTGGTTTGCATTGGTGTGTTTTTTCATTGCCCCCCCCCCCCCACACTGTGGAGTGCATTACCTCTGGTTTGCATTGGTCTGTTTTTAAATTAGGTCCCCCCCTCAGACTGTCGAGTGCATTACCTCTGGTTTGCATTGGTCCATTTTTACATTAGGTCTCACCGCCCCTCCCACACTGTGGAGTGCATTACCTCTTTTTTTGCATTGGTCTGTTTTTTAATTCAGTCCCCTGCCACACACAGACACACTGTGGAGTGCATTACCTCTGGTTTGCATTGGTCTGTTTTTTGATTCAGTCCCCTGCCACACACAAACACACTGTGGAGTGCATTACCTCTGGTTTGCATTGGTCTGTTTTTTAATTCGCTCCTCCCCCCACACACTGTGGAGGGCATTACATCAGGTTTGCATTGGTCTGTTTTTTCATTGCCACCCCCCCCCCCACACTGTGGAGTGCATTACCTCTGGTTTGCATTGGTCTGTTTGTAAATTGGGTCCCCCCCCCCACACTGCGGAGTGCATTACCTGTGGTTTGCACTGGTCTGTTTTTCAATTAGGTCTCACCCCCCCACACACTGTGGAGTGCATTACCTCTGGTTTGCATTGGTCTGTTTTTAAATTAGGTCTCACCCTCCCACACACTGTGGAGTGCATTGCCTCTGGTTTGCATTGGTCTGTTTTTCAATTGCCCCCCCCCCCACACTGTGGAGTGCATTACCTCAGGTTTGCATTGGTCTGTTTTTAAATTAGGTCTCACCCCCCCCCCACACACTGTGGAGTGCATTACCTCTGGTTTGCATTGGTCTGTTTTTTAATTCAGTCCCCTGCCACACACAGAAACACTGTGGAGTGCATTACCTCTGGTGTGCATTGGTCTGTGTTTTAATTGCCCCCCCCCCACACACTGTGGAGTGCATTACCTCAGGTTTGCATTGGTCCGTTTTTTTATTGCCCCCCCCCCCCCCCCCACACACACACTGTGGAGTGCAATATCTCTGGTTTGCATTGGTCTGTTTTTTTAATTGGGTCCCCCCCCCCACGCTGTGGAGTGCATTACCTCTGGTTTGCATTGGTGGGTTTTTAAATTAGGTCTCACCCTCCCCACACACTGTGGAGTACATTACCTCTTTTTTTGCATTGGTCTGTTTTTAGATTAGGTCTCACCCCCCCCCCCCCACACACTGTGGAGTGCATTACCCCTGGTTTGCATTGGTCTGTTTTTAAACTTAGGTCTGAAGCCCCCACACAGTGTATGGTGCATTACCTCTGGTTTGCATTGGTCTGTTTTTTAATTGCCCCCCCCCCCCCCCCCCACACTGTGGAGTGCATTATCTCTTTTTTGCATTGGTCTGTTTTTTAATTGGGTCCCCTCCCCACACTGTGGAGTGCATTACCCCTGGTTTGCATTGGTCTGTTTTTAAATTAGGTCTCACCCCCCCCACACACTGTGGAGTGCATTACCTCTGGTTTGCATTGGTGTGTTTTTAAACTTAGGTCTGAAGCCCCCACACAGTGTATGGTGCATTACCTCTGGTTTGCATTGGTCTGTTTTTTAATTGCCCCCCCCCCCCCCACACTGTGGAGTGCATTATCTCTTTTTTGCATTGGTCTGATTTTTAATTGGGTCCCCTCCCCACACTGTGGAGTGCATTACCCCTGGTTTGCATTGGTCTGTTTTTAAATTAGGTCTCACCCCCCCCACACACTGTGGAGTGCATTACCTCTGGTTTGCATTGGTGTGTTTTTTCATTGCCCCCCCCCCCCCACACTGTGGAGTGCATTACCTCTGGTTTGCATTGGTCTGTTTTTAAATTAGGTCTCAACCCCCCCACACACACACTGTGGAGTGCATTACCTCTGGTTTGCATTGGTCTGTTTTTTAATTCGGTCCCTCGCCACGCACAGACACACTGTGGAGTGCATTACCTCTGGTTTGCATTGGTCTGTTTTTTAATTGCCCCCCCCCCCCCCCACACTCTGGAGTGCATTACCCCTGGTTTGCATTGGTCTGTTTTTAAATTAGGTCTCACCCCCCCCACACACTGTGGAGTGCATTACCTCTGGTTTGCATTGGTGTGTTTTTTCATTGCCCCCCCCCCCCCCACACTGTGGAGTGCATTACCTCTGGTTTGCCTTGGTCTGTTTTTAAATTAGGTCTCAACCCCCCCCCACACACACTGTGGAGTGCATTACCTCTGGTTTGCATTGGTCTGTTTTTTAATTCGGTCCCTCGCCACGCACAGACACACTGTGGAGTGCATTACCTCTGGTTTGCATTGGTCTGTTTTTTAATTGCCCCCCGCCCCCCCCCCACACTGTGGAGTGCATTATCTCTGGTTTGCATTGGTCTGTTTTTCAATTAGGTCTCACCCCCCCCACACACTGTGGAGTGCATTACCTCTGGTTTGCATTGGTCTGTTTTTAGATTAGGTCTCACCCCCCCCACACACTGTGGAGTGCATCATCTCTGGTTTGCATTGGTGTGTTTTTTCATTGCCCCCCCCCGCCCCCCCACACTGTGGAGTGCATTACCTCTGGTTTGCATTGGTCTGTTTTTTAATTCGGTCCCTCGCCACGCACAGACACACTGTGGAGTGCATTATCTCTGGTTTGCATTGGTCTGTTTTTTCATTGGGTCCCCCCCCCACACTGTGGAGTGCATTACTTCAGGTTTGCATTGGTCTGTTTTTTTATTCCCTTCCCCCCCCCGGACACACTGTGGAGTGCATTACCCCTGGTTTGCATCGGTCTGTTTTTCAATTAGGTCTCACCCCCCCACACACTGTGGAGTGCATTACCTGTGGTTTGCATTGGTCTGTTTTTAAATTAGGTCTCACCCCCCCACACACACTGTGGAGTGCACTCATTCTGGTTTGCATTGGTCTGTTTTTTCATTCCCACCCCCCACACACTGTGGAGTGCATTACCTCTGGTTTGCATTGGTCTGTTTTTGAATTAGGTCTCACCCCCCCCACACACTGTGGAGTGCATTACCTCTGGTTTGCATTGGTCTGTTTTTGAATTCGGTCCCCCGCCACACACAGACACACTGTGGAGTGCATTACCTCTGGTTTGGATTGGTCTGTTTTTTCATTGCCCCCCGCCCCCCCCCACACACACTGTAGAGAGCATTACCCCTGGTTTGCATTGGTCTGTTTTTTAATTGGGTCCCCCCCCCACACTGTGGAGTGCATTACCCCAGATTTGCATTGGCCTGTTTTTAAATTACGTCTCACCCCCCCCACACACTGTGGTGTGCATAACATCTGGTTTGCATTGGTCTGTTTTTTCATGGGGTCCGCCCCCCACACTGTGGAGTGCATTACCTCTGGTTTGCATTGGTCTGTTTTTAAATTAGGTCTCACCCCCCCCACACACTGTGGAGTGCATTACCTCTGGTTTGCATTGGTCTTTTTTTTCATGGGGTCCCCCCCCACACTGTGGAGTGCATTACCTCTGGTTTGCATTGGTCTGTTTTTAGATTAGGTCTCACCCCCCCCACACATTGTAGAGTGCATTACCTCTGGTTTGGATTGGTCTGTTTTTCAATTGCCCCCCCCCTCACCCTCTGTGGGCTCCCTTTGTGCCCCTCGGTATGCCCGTCCGTGCCCCCTGTCCTGCCCGCCTCTGTTCCCGTCCGCGCCCGTTTCCTGGCCCTGCCCACCCCCCCCCCGCCCTCAACCTGAGCCGGCGCTCAATGGAGATCTGAATGCGCCTGCGTCCCGGTCCCGACCGTCCTTGTCCCCTCTGCAGCGGGCGACGGCCACGGTCGTCGACGGCACGGCGTCGCAGGAGGACTCGTCGCAGGACCTGCCCGAGGACGTGTGGCGCGTCCCCGCGGACCCGCCCCCGGCGCTCGTCGAGTCGATCAGCAGCTGCTACAAACTGAACAGCCCCCAGGCGGAGACGCGGCTGGAGCTCCGGGACCGGGCGTCGAGTGCTGCCCCCCAGGCCCTGAAGGACTGCGCGTTCATGCCGTACGGCAACCCCTCATGCGCACCTCATCATTCACTGGATGATACGCCCCTGACCCCTTCGCTGAACCCCATGAGGGCATGGAAGCCCTCGATGGTTGCTTGATGCGCTGTGACCTGGAAAGGATCCAAATACCGTTGGTTAGTTTTGTTGTGCGGGCGATTTTTTTGGAGTTTCCACAGCATAGAGGCATTGTGCTGCGTTTGATTCAGAAGTTCGACAGTAGACCTAACAGTGTCCGTAAGCCACGGCCTCGGCATGGATGGAATGCAGTGGATGATGAGCTGCGGAGGCGGCTGTGTGACAATCTGGCGGTTGAACTGCCACGTGTGAACAATTGGCGAGTGTGGAATGGTGGTTTGCTCCCGGAGACGCTGCAGGGACTGTGTAACAGGGTTCTGAAGAAGAAGCCGTCGGCGACACACGACAGTGCAACACAAGCACAAGCACCAACAACAGAGGCACAGACACCTGCAGCAGAGGCACAGACACCTGCAACGGAGGCAGAGTCACCTGCAACGGAGGCAGAGACACCTAAAGCGGAGGCACAGACACGTGAAGCGGAGGCACGGACACCGGAGGCAGCGGAGACACTTGCAACAGAAGCACAAGCAGCGACAGCACAGGCACAAGCACAAGCAGCAGCAATTTTGGGTGGTGATGCTATTGCGCCCTCCATAATTCTGAACCCTGGGGAGGCTCTTGCTGTTGTTGGGGGTGGTGGTGGGGGTACCAGCTGTAGTCAGGATCAGCCGGCCCCAAGTGCCGAGGAGAAGAGGAACGATCCAAGTACTACTGAGGAAGCGGTGGGCGTTGGGAATGGTGCTGATGATGGTGATGATCGTGTTTTGTCTGTTCCAGTTTCTCAACGGGGGGACTGTGGGCTGGAGGTGGCACTGCTCTCCGTGCTATCCCCTTTTAGCCGGTTTTCTGATGTCCACTTGGTGAATCTGAAAGAGGGCTCCCCCCGAGATGCTGTGGTACGCAGACTCTTATTGAATTCTATCACGGAGCATCGCTCTCATTTGGTCTCACATTGTCCATCTCCCCCATGTCAGCACTTTGCACCCAAAATGAAAGTGCACATCACTTCGGTGCAGTGGCTGCGGAATCCGTATCTGCAGAAAGTGTATGATGCCAAGCAGGAGATCATCGAGGGCTCTAACCGGGATGGCTGTGGAGCCCTGCCAGAATATTTCACATGTAGGGCCATCAAGCTGCAGTGTGAGGACACTCTTGTCCTCAACATAAACGAATTTCTAATGTACCACGGCACAGCCATCTCTTCCTTGGGCCACATCATGCACAACGGATTTGATCCGCGCCGTAGTCTTATAGGGATGTTTGGATTTGGGACATAGTTTGCCACACATGCATCAAAATCTGATTTCTATGTCGAGAGGGGTCCTCGTGATGATGACTTTTGCATAGTTGTGTCACGGGTCTGTTTGGGAAGGGCGTTTGTGGCCTACGAGCCAATGGAGCGTTCCTTCTACCCCCCTGAGGGTTTTGATTCTGTGGTTGCTATGACACAATCTGCAGTGCCCAGTGGATGTGTGGATTTGCCAGAAGCAGTGATTTATGCCGAAGGGCAGTCGTTGCCTGAGTATTTTGTGCATTACCGGCATCCTGATGACTACATCTGCGTTCTTTGTGATTACGTCAGGTAAATGGTGGCCTCGGCCAACAGGGGCCATCGTGGCATTTTTTAGAATCCAAAGAATCAAATCAAAATCAAATCAAAAAGAAAGTGTTTGAGGGACTGTGTGTGTTTTCTGTCAGCATTTTCTTGCTGTTTCTTTCTCTTGCAGGCCAGACCCTGCACGGTGATGGTATCCTTGGCCACATAGAAGTGGCTCTGATGGCCGCTGTTGCTTTTGGTTTGCTTCAGTCGTCAGCGATGGGCGCATCAAGCGGCCAGTTCCGAATCAGTGCAGTCAGCAAGGTCTGTAGCCTGGCGTTGCTGGTGGTGGCCAAGCTCCCCGGTCAGGTTAGTCAGTCCCTTTTGTCAAGGCTGTGAAGCCTAATGCAAGTTGCAACAGCACAGAAATGGGGTCGTGTTCTTGAAACGCCACTGAAGAGCGCTTATGCTGCTTGTGGTGGTGTGACCACAGGTATGAATTTGAAGCTAGCAACAACAATGACACGCTGCGTGCGTGCACGCGTGTGCTTCAAATATTGATTTGTGTGCAGGTATCATCCGATGGGGCTGTTGTTTGCAATCATTGAGTGCTTGGTATCATGAGACATTGCATTATTGTAATTGTTGTTGGATCTGAGTTGCATGGGTGTGTTGGTAAGCGGAACAAGCAGCATGCATCGGATTGATGCTTGTGTAGTTGTGTTCAGTATCTTGAATGGACCTTGGTGCTATTAGTTGTTGGCTCGTACTGCAACAGCACAGAAATGGGGTTGCGTTCTTGAAACGTCACTGAAGAGCGCTTATGCTGCTTGTGGTGGGGCTACCACGGGTCTGAATCTGAAGCCAGCAACAGCAATGACACAATGCGTGTCCTGACTGCCAACGGGTGCTTTTAGTGTTCAAAGGATTCACATGCAATTTCATCGCTAGTTTTTTTTGGAATCATACTTTCCACTAGGTATAGCGTTTTCTTCCGCTCTCCCCGCCCGGTTCGGTTTCTTTTCATGCTCCTGAAGACCAGTGTGTATGGTGCTCAAACCAATGTTTTCCTAAAAACAGACCCAGTTCCCTTGGGATTGGAAGAGCCTGGCTGGCTGGACAGACGAAGCAGAATTGTACAGATTTGAATCGTGTTCAGATTGCGTTGATTTGCCGTTGTCGACACTGCAGGTGTGGGTGACACCCTGCAGCCGTAGTGCCAGTCTCAGTCAGGCACGTCAGTGGTATTCCGTGGACAGTAACTTGGGACGGTGGAACTATCTCAGACCACTTTTCTGGACTGGTGCAGTCACTGACATCACTTTGCTCACTGACGTCACCCTGCCTGATGATCAAATGACTTCCGGTTTTTGCGTGCATGTGTGTCCTTCCCAACCCCCAATGATTTGTGCCTGGACCTCCCCAATCCAGGGAGGCGGGTCGTCAGACCTGCTGTCCCAGGCCGGTCACTCCGCCGCGGAGGGACGGGTCCTTGACCATATTATTGATGAAAGAGAAATGAACTGTGAAGACCATTCCAGGGGCCGTGGTGCGGAGGAATAGCACAAGCAGCAGTGCGGTGTACACCCAGGGCGTGGTGGCGCAGCACCATGCCGCCACTGCAAGCAGCCACATCCCCAGCGTGCACATTGCCATGCAAAGGCGCTGGAGGACCAGTGGGGCCTGCCGCCTTTGGAGCCAGGGATAAAGCAGCAGGTTGCCGATCATCAAAAACACGCCGGCCAGCGACTGCATGAGACTGACCTGTGTGAAGATGGGCAGGGCAGAGGCCTGGCTGGTACCCCTCTCCACCAACCTCCCGTCCTGTGGTTTAAGGGTAAGGCTTGCTTTTTCTACTTTGCCATTATTGGCGGTGTCGTACCCACTGGCAACTACGATCCAAACCTCGTGGGTTCCGCATCAGCTGCCTGCAGTTTACTTGACACTGTTGTTGGTGATCAGCAGAGCGGCCAATAAATTGTGCAACATTTTGCATACCTCCTTCTCCTCCTCTTCCTCTCCCCCCTCCTCCTGCTGCTGATCCTCCTCTGCTCATGCTCCTCCCTTTCTCCCTCCTCCTCCCCCACCATGTCGTCTTGCTTCACCCGCTCCTGCTCATGGACCTGGTCCTCCTGGTCTTCCTCTTCCTGCCTCCTCAACCTCCACAGGTGGGCTGCTTAGCCAGGGTGCCAAGCCACACGATGGCTGCAAAGCCCTTTGCTTGGAGTATGCGTTCGGACTTGCCGTTTCCCCTGAACTGCCGACTGGTGTTCGTGCTTTTTGGGACAGGATGGCTACTTCCGTTGAGCCTCACCCGCTGCCTGTCTGACGTGGACGTCACGCGTCCCAAGGATGGGCATTCCTCGGGGGAAGAGGATCACTTACTGAGGCAGGACAGAATGGGGCACTGAACAGGCGGATCGCGGACGCGTGCGGAGGGAGGATAGGGTCAAGGGACAGGGCTGGTTGTGCCGCAGACAGTGGTGGCCTCGCAGGTAAAGAAAAAAATTTTCCCCCTCACGAGGCCAAAAAAAAAAATTCCGGCGCCTGTGGCGCCAGCAGTTTCCCCCAAAATCTCAAATTGGAGAAAGACGGGTTTGAAAACTTTGGGGGGTCTGGAGGGCTGGGGGGGTCTGGATTCGAACAGGCTGCCCCCTCCCAGTGACACAGGCGCCAAGGCTCTGATCACTCTGTCCCTACCAGCAAGCGCTTGCAAACGATATGGGGGGTCTGAAGGGGTTGTGGGCTGAAGGGGGTGCGAGTCCCGAACCAGCCCCCCGCCGCCCATGCGCCCCGTTGGTGTAGCCCTGTTGTGGCTTTCGGCTCATTACTGCCGGTACAGGCATTTACAATCCGATAAAAGACCTGCCCCGACCAGTAGTGCAATATGGATTGTGGGCACTTGAGGGAGGTGAGTTAAGGAGGGTGGGCCAGCCTCAGAGCGGCATTGTGGGGCTGTGCATGTTTCTGACATGGACCTTCACACCCTAACGCCCCATGAGCAACAACACCATGTAGTCTGCCAATGACGCAGCGCCTTGAGGAACCCTAGCACACTTGTAGGGCTGGTTTCAGAGGGGACCGAGCGCCGGAGTTTTTCTTTGCCAATTAAATTTCAGTCACACCGGAACGGATCGCCCCCCCCCCTCATCCTTCTTGACCAACCCACCTCCCTTTTGTCGACCTCTGCCACCCTTTGGTCCGCATCCCTCTGTCCCTACAGCTCATTAAGGTGGACTTTGGTTGGTGCAGGCGCCGTGCGCCCTCTCCATGCCTTCCCCTTGGTCGATGCGAGGCCAGACCCTGCTCTCGAGCCAACAACTTCTGAAAAACCTAGGGTCAGCAGAGCGCTGATCAAGCATTTCTGACTTTTGCAGAACCACCACGGTCCCATTGCCAACGTCTCAGCAAATTACCAATGCCGTTGGGTGGCTATCCACCACAGTCGCTCAGAGATGAGGGCTGGCAAACCACTGTCCCAATCTCTGGTGTATCTTTTTGCGGCATCTCCAGGCAACAATAGGCAAATCCTAACGTGGAAAAGTGTATGGGCTTCACCTTCATTGAGCCCATGATTCTCACGAGGCGACTTTTTTGAGGAGGTGGGGAGTGGGTCAGAAACGGCTTTGCGTTGCTGTTCTGCATTGACTGGCGTTGATGGCAGCTTCTGTATAGGCGGGTCATAAATGGGGCGGCTGGTGTTAACTCTCGGGCAAACAGGGTTCTGCATGTGTTCGCTTTTTGTTGTTGAGGGAATGTGCATCGTGTGTCGTAGGAGTCACAGAGCTTCTGGTCCATTGAAATTCAGGGGGACAGGTCTTCCATCTGCTCCGAACAGAGGGGCCTGGGGTTCTATCAGAGGCCAGCTCTATCTGTCCCAGGACACGAAGCCCCCCCCCCCCACCCAGGGGGCCCTCCGGCCTCAGTTACCCCTCCCACCCGTGAGACCGTCACTTGGCCCAAAAAGCACAGGAAATACTAGGCGCCGAAGGCGCTGAAGAAAATTCTTCTTCAGGTCATACTAGAATTGGGGGGGGGGGGAGAACGTCACTCAGTGACCGTCTCCCCCCCCCGCGTCCGGTAGATTTCAAGGGGGGGAGGGTAGTTGCCAAGGTAACGACGGCCTGAGGAGTCCACAGGCCAAAGGCGCCCGAACATTTTCTCCATGGCTGCCTATGGCCACATCATTCCTCCCCACTTTGGAGACCTCCGAGACGGCAAGGGTTAGGCAGCCATTTCAATTTTGGCTCTGGCAGCTGGGCACCTTCCCTTTGGGGAGGGGCGGTGCATTATATTACATTATGTGGGGCATGTAACTTGGGTACCCCCCCCCGCAACAAAAGATCACCCTCCCAGACCCCCCCCTCCCCACAACATTGCGCACCCTGCAGCAGAATACAGTAGTGATTGATGTCAACTGCCCTCCCCCCCCCCCGCCACCCTGGAGCTTCAGGGACACTGGACGTAGCATGCATGATGCCACGGAGGGAGTGCAGGTGCAGGATTCTTGTGCAGGAGGATTGTAACTCTTGTGCAAAAGAAACCGCGATTGGTTTCCAAAGGAAGCGCTGTGGATCTTCAGGGACTTAATGTGCAGCCCTACGCACAGCAACCAGTCCGCTGTGAGCCCCAGGCACTGCGCCCCGGAGGTCTGGGGTGTTGAGCCTCTCTTTCCGGAGGTAGCTGCACTTGACCCTGGTTGGTCTGGGGTCCGGGGGTGCTCGCTGGTCTACTGTCTGCTGCATTTCTCGGGAGCCCTGCTCTTGTGTGTGGCGATGGCGGTGTTCAAGAAGTCCGGCGTGCCTCCTTGGGTTTCTCGGCGCTGTACCGGCCAGTGTACTGCTGACTTTGGCAGCAACGACGGGCTTCCGGGCTCGTTGGTCGATTGAGGTTTCATTCAATTTGCTGTCACACCAGGCGTGGCGTTTTACGATGCGCTCGGCGTTATGGCTACACATGTGCATGCGCAGTGGCTGAAACGTCCCACAATTGAACGGACATGTGCCCTGTCTGTGACTTCCATGCACTTTGCGGGGTTGTTTGGGCTGCTTCTGTATTCACATTTGGGTTGCTGCACAGCTCCAGCGCCGGCGAAGTGCTGCATGCCTTCTTCAAGATCGAGTGGTGTACACTGATTGTTATCAGACTTCGTGCCCTGTGTTGAATGGCGTATTTCATGTGCTGCATTCAGCTAAGCTTTGCGGAGTCCCACTGACGCCAGGTTCGGAGACGGACTCAAAGAGCCCCACAAAAAATCTGTGAGGGGGCTACCAAACCCCATGTGCTGCACACCTCTGTGGTGCGGAGGGAGTAAATCTGAGCACCATTTCTGTTGTGAGCCGATTTGGGGGGTGCGAATGTACAAAAGTTTTTCATGTAATGGTCTTTTTCTGATCTTCAGGACAATTTTGGATTTGATGGCATTCCATCGTCATCGTTTGCAATGAGTGTAAGGCTCCGATTATGCTGTTGGACAGTATGCAAAACAAAACAGTTCTTTCTACGCGGTCCGCCGCATGCAGGATGTGAGGTCCCTCCCCCCAGGCCCTGCTTTTGACTGTTTTGGCACCGTAGGGTTTTCACCCATTTGCTGTTGGGTCCAAAGGGGAGGTTACAGCCCTCTCCAACATGACGACTCCGATGTGTAGCTGCAACCCCTGCCCATTTTTGTTGTTGCCTTGAGACTGGGGAAGCTTGGCCTGGAGACAGGATAGGATGCGTAGCCACAACCCATGCCCATTTTGAGTGTGGCCCCCAGATGGCAGAGGATACCTTTTTGAGGCACAGCCGTCCCCCACCAAGACCAATGCACCAAAGTGGCTTAACCACGGGCAGACAAGGCTTTGTGGCAAGCCAAAGTCCACCGAAGGACGGCTGCAGGAATTTACAAGGCATTCCAGGATGAAAACACTGCAGGATTCTGCACGAGGGGTCAAATATAAGCCTGAAAAACCACTTTGCTCACTGCCGAGTGATATGGATGGGGTTCGAATTGCATTCAGTCGACAGCCGTGTTACCACGAACAAGGGAGATCGTGCAGTGTTACTTTCAACTGCAGACGAAGAAGGGAAAAGAAATATTGAAACAGCAAACTGGCAACAGGGAGGAGGGTGTGGACCATAAAAGGTTGGGCAGATTAAAGGTATTTGTTCACAAATGATGCAGGGGATATAGCCCTGCACTAGCTTTGTGTAGTGAAAGGGCTCAAAATGGCTGGGGGCCTGTGACCCTGAACGAGGAGTAAACATGAAGTTTTTGTTGCACCTTTGCAAGACGATTTTCAGATCATTTCATTGTACATTGCCTGCAGTTTCACCGGTACCTCGATTCCTGGGACTGAATCTAGCAGAAGGTTATAGCCTGCACCAGCCACAAGAAGGAATGAGTCCTGTGTTTTGTTTTCGCACACACTGGCAGTTTCTTCCATTAGGGATCCATTCCATTCCATCAGTGAGCCAGTTCCTTTTTGGGGGCACCGCAGCAGAAGGAATCAGAAGGCTCAAACCTGAGTCTGGTACATGCAGCGGCCCTGGGCCACGACAAACCACTACACTAGTGATGGTAGCGAACAGCATGTGATTTGCATTATGCTATGTATTATAGACAGCGTGCGCTGAAGGAATTACTCAGAGATGAACATTGAGTCCTGTGAACACACGTGTTGCAACGATTCCGGTGTGTGGGGCTGGGGGAGCACTTCAAAACCATGCGATTCGGCCATTTCACAAGGGATGGTGTTGCAAATGCTTTTGTTCCGAAGAACATGAAGCCCAAATCCATTTCCAAGCCTCCAGCCAGTGCCACACCAAAGCCTGCCCCAAACAGCAGGCACTTGCAGTTGTTCTCCATATGCCTTGGATAACATTTACCAAGATTAAACATCCTACTATGCAATATCTCTCGGGGACGGTGGGGAATATGCCAACTTTCTGGGTTTTCGGCGGTTGGTGCTATTGTTGCCTCATTTGTGCCAACTGAGTGTTCCATAGGTAGGGGTATGTGGGGTATATTCGGAAAGCCCTTGAAAAGGGCTATTTGGAACACCCAGGTCTGCTGGACTGACGACATGTCTGAGATTTTCGTCCATTTTGAACGATGCTTGTGTTGTTTGCTGCCTCTTTTTGTCAACAGGCAGCTCATGTCTTCATATAAATTCACGCCACAGGCTGTTGCTTCCCCGGACGCACCACAAAAGCCTTTGACGCGCAACAGGGCTCGCTCTGGGGGTGTAAAGTGGGTGCAGGTGTCTCGGGATGAGCCCGGCAGGAAGGCAAAAAAGCCCCGTACCTCCCTCTCACAGCCAGCCGCATGCTCCCACAAGGAGCATGACATTCTGACGACCGCTGAGGCCACCGCTTTTGCTGCCCAGTTTTGGGATTGAAAGACGCACCCCACCAAGGCTTCACAACATGAATTTTTGGCCGCATGCATTTACGTTGGCCTGACTGACATGTCCAGCCTCACAATCCAGCATGTTGTGCGGAACAAGCAACGCTTCGTCAGGAAACTGAGAATCCTGAAACGCATCGATTTTTGGAAGTGTACAAGTGGCTGGCAGACGCATACAGGTCGTCAGGCATCCACACAGACCATCAACACAAACCTGTGTTGATCCGAGACAAAAAAGTGAAATGGCTGGATTTTGGCAGCACACCTGACCCAGTGCATCTGCAGCCCCATCCTGGTTATGTATGGCTGAAATCAGGATACAGTGAGGCCATTCCCTGGCGCAAGGTGGGGTTGATCAAACAACGAAACGTGGACCTCACAACCGATGGCCTGTGGGCCATGCCCCTTGAAGAAGGTTGGGTGCCAGTGAAGGCACGGAGGTTGCAGGATTGGCAAAAATGAAGAAATATGTCCCTGTTTGTGGGGGATGTCTGCCCTAATGGGGTCCCAGCCCTGCCTGAAAAAAGGAATGCTGACGATGACAGTGATTCTGAATAAAAATGGATGAACGGTGCAGTGCCATGTTTGTGTGCACCGTCCAATGTGTTGTGCTACGCTGAAAAATGGCAACCCCCCCCCCCCCAACTCATACATTTCTGAAATGGCGTTTTCTTGCAGATTTCAAAAAGTATACACATACCCCCCCCCCCCCCGGTGACGACATGTTTGCACATGGATGCAAAAGTTGTAGAAATTGCCGAAAAGTGCCAAAACCCAGAAAGTTGGCATATTCTGAATGTCCCCGAGAGATATGCTTTGATGGATGGTGCTGGCCGATTGCAAATGCATATGTTGCTATGAGTAGTTGGCTGCCTTTGTCTGCAATTTGCGACTTTTGAGCCACAGAACCTTTCCAGAGTCCACCATGCATCTCCTTTGTGGGTACGTGCCTATCTCCGTCAAATTGGATGGTGTCTCATCCTTTGTACCCTGCTTTTGAGATCTGCCCACCGCTGCAATAAATCACTGATACTGATCTCAGAAACGGTTCGCTCTGACCAAACGGAACCTACAAGAGAAAACAGGCATACCTTCCCCAACCTTCCCTGTTTGCAACCACCTTCGCAGAAGAGGGCCCGGTTGAGGATTGGGCACAGGCATGGGCACAGGCATGGGCACAAGCATGGGCACAGGTACAGGCCCATGCATGGGCACAGGCACAGGCACATGCATGGGCACAGGCACAGGCACATGCATGGGCACCGGCACAGGGACAGGCACGGACACAGGCACGGACACAGGCACAGACACATGCATGGGCACAGACATGGGCACGGGCACATGCATGGGCACAGGCACATGCATGGGCACAGGCACGGACACAAGCACGGACACAGGCACGGACACAGGCACAGACACATGCATGGGCACATGCATAGGCACAGGCAAAGGCACAGGGATTGGGCACACGCATGGGCACAGGCACAGGCATGGGCACAGGCATGGGCACAGGCACAGGAATGGGCACGGGCACGGGCACGGGCACGGGCACAGGCACAGGCACAGGCACAGGGGCAGGCACGGACACAGGCATAGGCACGGGCACAGGCACGGGAACAGGCACGGGCACAGGGGCAAGCACAGGCACAGGCATGGGCACGGGCATGGGCACAGGCACAGGGGCAGGCATGGACACAGGCATGGGCAGAGGCACAGGCATGGGCGCAGGCATAGGTACAGGCACAGGCATGGGCACAGGCATGGGCACACTGCCCTCCGAATGGAAAGCTGTGTTATGGCAGTGCGAAGGCACGAGCTAAGCAACACATAAGACTGATGCTCGTCAGTGGCCAGTCAAAAACCACAGGTAGCCCCGGCCCTGGGGGTCCGGAGTTTTTGAGGGGCCTTTCGCTGCATACAAAAAACTTGAGGATAAAAACTGAAAACAACAGCCTAAAACGGGCGCCAAAGGCACCGGAAAAAATTTGGCCCGATCCCTAAAGGAGGTGGGGGGGGATTGAGAGGGGGGGAGGTCTGGACGGGGGTGGAACTCCTCCCGTATAGAGCCTTGTGGCGGCAAGTTTTCTCAGGCCCCTCAATAGCCACATCCCTGGACTTCTGTCCGTGTTGGGCTACAGGATCTCCAGGGCATAGGGGGTCACCATAGTGATATATAGCAACAGGCAACAGTGCATAATAGCCACCTATAACAGGTATAACAAGTTTCAAGGAAGCAATGCGGACAGGGGAGGTGGTGTACGCCCCATTCTGGTATGGCGGGTGCGTGCCTGCAGCAGAGCAGGGACCGGGGATATAGGGATACCACCACCAGCACCCAGCCACCACCACCACCCAAGGAACATTCGGGTGGTCGAACGCTAGAATTGATGTGGTTTGAAATCGCATGGAGCCACCACCACGACGACAACGACGACGACGATGACGATGATGACACCTTCACCACCACCACCACCACTTTCAAATATGATCTGGCCGTGCGTGTGTCTGTCGGCGCCTCGTGCTTAGGTCTTTCTGTCGCGCAAGAAGCAGGACTTCTCCTGCTTCAACTCCATGTGGATCTTGGAGGACCAGAAGGTCAACCAGGGAGGCAGCCTGCAATTTGGCGCCCTTTACCGCATGCGGCACCTCGCCAGTGGCTCGTACCTCACCATCAAACCGCACCCCATGATGGAGAGCCGGCACCAGTTGACGCTGCCTGGCCAGGCAGCCTGCAGAAGCAGCAGGGACACAGTTTTCCTGCTGTATCCTCTGGACTCCGATACCCTGGCGTTGGCATTCATGACGCCAGTCCGACTGAAGCACGAAGCCACGGGTCTGCATCCGGACTGGAGACTGGTCATCTCGGCACTGTCACGCGCGCATGCGTTCCATGTGGCGTGAATACGCGTGCCAAATGCCGAGAATTGAAAGTATTCCTTACGGGGGGTGTTTGAGTGCAGGGCCGGGGTCCATCCCCCCCTTCAAGACTCCCGAATGGGGAAGAGCGGTTTTGTAGGCTTGAAGTTTCAAACATCGTCAAAAACTTACCCTGCGCTTACATGTCCTCGAAATGCTCAGAATTTAATACGCATTTCAAATTAACCAGAACCCAAAGAAATACGAACTAAAGTTTTCCCACAATTTGCGAACCTTCTTCCAGAAAATTTTGACGTTTTTCGGGAAACTGCGAGCGTGCCTCTGCCGCAAGCCAGATGTCACGAAACGGCAGCGGTACACATGGATGTGAGAGATGTGTGAATTTTTCGGCTGAATTGCTCGAAATTGTTGTCACCTGGGGCGGGGGTGTTTTACTTTTTTGAAATATCCAACAAAAGGGCTATTTGGGGAGGTATGGGTCAATGGGGGTCACGAGGCCATATTTTTGAGCTACAGTGAATTTTTGAACTCTTCAACAACGTTGAGGCGTGCTGCCAGCCAGGCTGCATAGGATGGGTCTAAACCCTGCTGCCCATATTGTCCAGGTCAAGTCATATGGGTGGATTTGTTGCAGTATATGTTGTAATTCGTGCATTTTTTTTTCGCGGTAAATGCGTCTAGCAAAAAAATCGTATAGTGCGGTAAGTCATTGTTGGCAACCGCTGGCTAGGTCGCCAGACCAACGACCAGTCGGTTGGCTTGGCGGCTAGCGAGGTGGCTAGGCCGGCTTCCCTCCTAACTCCCTGTGACAACAACCCCCTTGGAGGGAGTAATACGCGAAACAAAAGTGTGGCCCCCACGTTGGCTGGTCGGGGGGCTTGTACACGCCTTGGAGACAACATTGCGACAGATCACTGGGCAGTCCGACGCCTATGGGGATGCCGTGGCGGATCTTTTGGCTGCATACTTTCGGGATTCTCCATCTGGAGTTGCTGTGCTGCACAGTGTGCTGGGAAAAGTGCACAGACCGGCCTCATCTTCCGGATGCCCTGTTACTGGCTCGAAAAAGAGTATGCCCTTGGATACATCCGCGTGCCCGGCCTTCACCGACGGCTGCCCATACAAGGGTGTTTCGCAGATGAGCAAGGAACAGCTTGCGAAGTGTCCAGCCTTCGTGGACGGCTGTCCGTTCAAGGCAGACACAACGCTGGAGGCGTTCGTCAGCCGCCTTGAGGGCATGAAGGCATCCCCGGCGATTGCGAAGTGCCCAGCGTTCAAAGACGGCGGTTGCCCGTTCTCCGAGATGCTGGCGAAAGATAAGGTACATCGTGCAGCCTGTTGCACTCGTTGTTGTGCTGTGGTTCTCCCAAGCCCGGCTGGTGGTCTGTGGTCTCTGAGCAATTACCTGCGAATTGGATCGCCGACCCTTGACGTCATGTGTTCCATCAGCTAGCCTCGTTGTATGAAAGGGCAACATGACGTACCATAGCGATTGATGTGACAGCTCAAGGACAACACAAGCACAGGGTGCTAGTCTGACTCACAAGCGCATGGTGCCTGGCACTTCTTCCGGGTACAGGTTTTGATAACGAGCCGCGTATATTCCCTTTCTGCGTAGTTGGCCTCCGGCTTTGTGGTGTAGCCATCCAAGGAGTCACTGTGGATACCCCTGTTTCTGGACGGAGCAAAGGGAAAGCAACGCCGCTTGCTGAGGGGATCCAGCATCTTTGCCGAGCGGTTTCGCGGTTCCTCAAGAGTTTTTGCAAAACCCTCGTTTCCGCCCCAGCAAAAGGTTGTGGCCAAGGTCTCTCGGTGACGCTTCTGATGAGATGAGACGAATGCTGTCCTGAGAGGCGAAGGCAGATTTCTCTGGGTCCGGGGCCGTGAGAAGATGGGGGCTCAACAATCTGCTGCTGAAGACCGTGCTATGTCGCAGCCGCCAGGTTCATCTTGGCACAGGCGGGTGCGTCGTAATGAATCACCTCAGGCCTGGGGCGGACGCCCCACACCCCGCACACACCCGCTGCAACCCCCACCACGCGCAAACCCCCCACAGTGTCAGACGTACGCCGAGCCGTTGGCACACTGCGCCGCGACCCTTAGCACGGAAGACGAATCCCAGCAAAGGATGACCAAGAACCCACGATGAGGAAGAAAGCACCAGTGCTCAGCGCCAGTGGAGGAATACCTCTGGTGGGTGTTACTGCGTGTTGACCAACCTAACTAACCACGGAGTAGGCTTCCAAAGGAAAAACATCGAGAAACACACACCCAGAGAAGCCAAACACAACCCCTGACCTAGCGACCTTGTGGTGCGCTCGTATGAAGCCACCCGCATGAGCCGAGCCACACCAGCTAAAAAGTAGCAGAAATGGGTTCATTTTATCCCCGCCCCCATTTTATCCCCCCCGCCCCATCATGTTTGGAACACCCCTCTCCGTGGAACTCTGAGTACGAGCATTTTGAGACCACACGCGCAGGTGATCATATCTGTGTTTCTGTGGCATCACCACCTGTGTCTCTGCACTCACTCACCACCCTCCTCGAGTTTTTCCCCGCTCACATGGTGCCATGGTTCGGGGATGTTGGCATAACTAATTCCCTCTGACATTGCAGGACCACTGAGCCCTGATAACCCAGCTGCACCCTCCCTGAACGCACCCCGTACTCCTCCCTCCCCAAACTGGATGCGTCGGACATGGGTTGCACTCCATGGTAGCGAACCAGCAGGTGTGGAGCACCCCCCGCTTTCAAGTGGAACTCTGTATTTTACGACTGCACGTTCAGGTCGCCATATCTGATCTTCTGCACCAAGGTTCCTGCTGCCTGATCTGCTTGTCTCCCGCACTCGTTCACCAAATGGTCTTATGCCCTCCTCGAGTTTCCTCCTGCTCACATGGTGCCACTACCGCCTCTTCAGATTGGCAAGTGCCCGGCGTTCTCCAGCGGCTGCCCATTTACCGGTGCAAAGAACGGGGGTGGATTGTCCCTGGATGCCTCGAAGTGCCCGGCCTTCACTGACAGCTGCCCGGTTGGTTGGGGTTGTGCAGATGACGAAGGAGCAGCTCGCAAAGTGCCCAGCCTTCGTGGAGGGCTGTCCGGTCAAGGCAGACACAACGCTGGAGGCGTTCGTCAGCCACCTTGAGGGCATGAAGGCATCCCCGGCGATTGCGAAGTGCCCGGCGTTCAAAGACGGCGGTTGCCCGTTCTCCGAGATGCTGGCGAAAGATAAGATTGGCAAGTGCCCGGCGTTCTCCAGCGGCTGCCCATTTACCGGTGCCAGCAAGGCAAAGCAGCCGACTGAAGGTGGGGCCTCAGGGTGCCCGTTTCAGAAGCAGCAGAATCCAGCCGAGGCCGTTGCGCCAGAGAAAGCCGAATCTGCTGCACCACCGCCCGGATGTCCATTCCATAAAGCCCCATGAATGGTGTGGATGTTGTACAGCTAAAACCTGGATACCTAGATATTTGCTGTGGAAGGAGACTGCAAACTGTGCAGTTTTCATTTTAGCGTTTTTGTGGTGCACAGCTTATGTGGATAACGTGCGCTGTGCACTGCTCATTGTGGGCATGGTGTCGTGTCTCACATGGATTTTTGTGGGCGTTCGCCTTTTTGACGGCTGCTCTGAGCAGCAGCAGGAATTGCAGCTGAGGTGGCTGTCCCTGCGCAGACCGTAGTAACGGCACTTCGCTGCGTGCAGTGCACACACCAATCAGCGGAAAAACTAACCTCAACTAGCGTCGTCGCTTCAATACATGCGTCATGTGGTACACAGCGCCCGTGGATACCGTCTGTTGTGCACGTGTATTCAGACGATGGTTTCCATGGCGTGTCAGCAATTCTGCAGGATATATAGTGCTGTGTACCATATGATATATCTGCTGTTTATCTGTGAGCATGCTTGCAGTTCATCAAAGTGCAACAGAAAAGTGTCATCGTCGGATGTGGTTGTCAGCTGTTGTCTCAAGGAGAATCAGAACTCGGAGGAGCGTTGGGCTGTTGACTGTGGATTGTATGTGGAACATGGTGGGTTTGTGCTTTGCCACCCTCATTGAGGGTTGTGTTATGATTTTCAGCCCGAGCATTAGACAGCTCTTTAAACGGTCCCTGATGTCCCCGCCAAACTGTGTATTGAGCAAGGGACATGTTGATGCAAGAGGATACGCGCATGCTGAATTTGTGGCTCCTCATCCGACGATGCAGAATGGAGTTGCAGTTGAGTGGTCTGCAGTATGTTCGGCATCTGTGCTGCAGTGCATGACACTGATGCTTGGAATGCGCACAATGGCTTTTCACAGATATATAAAATGGAGAAGGTTTGTCTTGGCAAGTATTTCTTCAGCTCGCATGCCTGTGATGCCTTCTGCCACGGGGCGTGCAACATGTATGCTCCACATGTAGTTTTCAAAGGATGTTAGTGGAGATTGCCAGGGTGGTCGTGGGTATAAAACATCACCCCCAAATGGGGGATAAAACCACCCCCAACCCCTTTTTTGGCCATTTTTGACCCCTGGGGTTGTTTTATGCCACCTGGGGGTGGTTTTGTCCCCCCTTTTGCAGGGGTGGGTTTATCCCCCCAAAGGGGTGGTTTTATCCCCCCATTTGGTAATTGGGGTGGTTTTATCACCACTTTGGGGTGGTTTTATCCCCCATATTTGCTGATTTTATCCCCCTATTGGCCGCGGGGGGGGGGGGTTGGCCCATCTCTTATCTTGAACCCGGAAGACAGGTTGACTTACCCGCCCCCCCCCCGTGCCATTTTTGTTTGTGTCACTGAGCAGAACTGCCCCCCCCCCCCCCCCCATAAAGGTTTGAGATCTGCTACTATCCAGCCATAGCACTATCGTTTCGCACGGTGCACTCTTTAGACTGCTTTGGTTTAGATTGTTTTGCTTTGCTTTGCTGTGTTGTGTCATTTTTTGCTTTGTTGGCATAAAACCAGCCTGAGGTGGTTTTATCTAGCCGAAGGGCGTGGTTTTATCACCCATAAGGCGTGGTTACATCCCCCCAAAGGGGTGGTTTTAACCCCTCAAAGGGGTGGTTTTATCTCTCATAAAAGTGGGGATAAAAACACCCGGGGTGGTTTTAAGGTTGGTTTTATCCCCCATTTGAGGGTGGTTTTATGCCCGGGACCAAGTTCCAGGGCAAGTTCATTTCAGATCAGGCAGTGTTGATTCAGGACGTCTGCAACAACATATAAATATAGCCCTTCATTATGCACATGGTTTGCCACACACACAAACGCCTCTGTGCACTGAGCCAAATGTAACCCTGTAGTCCGTAGATTGGGTGTAAATAGGGCTGTCCGGGGACGGTGTCAGCCTTGCTACGGCATTGTCCATTCCCACATCTGCACACTTTGTGTCTATGGGATTATACTATATAGACATCTGTACCCGACACCAATATGAACATGGAATACTTGATCAGTTTTGTTTTGCCACTCCTGTTCTGTTGCACCACCAGCCTACAGACTTGTGGCATGCCGACCTGGTGGCATTTTGTACACACATTTCTAGCATTTTGTCTGCCATCAATGGGGACTGGTAGAGGCAAATGCACAATATCAAAGCTTGGTGCATCCGAATGCAGGGAGAAGTTTGCAGTGGAGCAATTGCCAAATTTGGAATGAAGCAACACCACAGAAAAGATTGTTCCCAGCAGTTTGTTTGAGCGGCCTGTGTACATGAAAGCGTGCACACATTTCAAATATTGCGCGTCCAACAATTGCCAATGGTTGGGCATGTGCCCCAATGAGCAAGCCAGGTAGCAATTGGTCATTTGTTTGTCTGCAAGACTGTGATCGTTTCCTGAGGAGCACGGGACCAAATGAAAGTGGTACAGCATGAATTAAATATTTTGACCCATTCCTGCAATCTTGTCCATGCATATCAGGGAAATGTTTGTAGATGTCAGGGAAATGTCCGTGGACACTAGGGTGATGTTTTGCGGACAACTGGGAAATGTCTGCGCACATTAGCAGAATTTCCGCAGAAATCAGAGAAATGTCCGTGAACACTTTGCAAACATTCGTTAGCACCCGGGAATGTCCGCGTACACTCTGGAAATGTCCACAGACTTCAAGGAAATGTCCGTAGATACCAATCTTGACAAAACCTGCCCGCCTTCGCAAACTATATGGAATAGTTACACGTCCATGTCAGTTTGCAAATGGGTTGATGAATTGCTGGAGTTTCCAATTTCACAAACCAATCAATGCCGAATATTTGGCGTTGTTGTTTCTCATTTTCTCAATGTTTGTCGCTAATTTTAAGTGGTGTTGGCAATGCGCTTTTTTTCTTGGCAATTGTTAGAGAACAAATGTTAATTGTCGTACATTTTGGGATTCTTGTGCGTTCTTAATAATACATTGGTGGGTGTGCATTTGGTTGTTAGTGATTGCAGTGAGAGGTTGGTTGCTTCAGCTCTAAATATCACAGATTTCGTTTGTGTTCTGGGTTTGGATGGACGAGAAACAAAACAAATCTAGATCAATCCCACCACCCTACGGTACGGCAAGAATAAAACAAAAGAGACATTTACTGCTGTTGGAGGATGCATAAACCAATAGAACAATACCTCCACTCCATACCCACCAACAGAATACACATGAACCTCCCCCCAAACACCCCCTCCGCCCGCTACACACACACACACAAAGCAAGAGGTGTCTTGGTGTTTTATGTTTCACATTTTGTCAACTTAGTAGTTCGGAGGTGTGGGTGGCGTAATTTTTGTTGGTGGGGGATAGACTACATTCTATTGGAGGCGCAGTGGATTTGATAAAATCATTTTAAAGCATTGTATACATAAGGTAAAAACGAGTCATGCATAACAAGGATCAAATTTGTCCCACCGCTGCTTCATCGAAAACACAATTTTTTAGACAGCAACTTTCTGCAATGCCCAAGGTTTTATGCAAATGCATGACGCTATTTGGGTGCCAAATGTAAAAAAGATAAAGCACAAAACAAAACAATAATGGCAGAATGGGTCCAACATTTCATTGACAGAACGTATCGAATCAAGTAGAACAAACCGGCCTACAAAGTATGCTTGTTGGAAGCCTTCTCGGTTGGAAAAATTGGCAATTTTGGTTGTGGCCGTTCATTTTACTTTGGACACAAAGGTTTTTTTTTATGAAGCACGACGATCTGTTGTGTTTTTGCCCCCCCCCCTCCCGCCCCCTAATTGGCATGTATGTAGTCATGAAAACCCCAAGACCAGTGGAGGCGGGGTGGTCATTTGTACATCATTTGGTGCATATTCTCTTTTCTGCATGCAATATTTTGCTTTGCAAAGCATAATTGTCAAAGTGACAATGTGAAGTGACAATGTGACGTTACGAAAACTAGTCTTCATGGGCACATGCCGTCGTTTAGCTCTCTAGCACTATTGGTGTACATGGCACATTGCGGCGCAATATCTTTGCAAATTTGGCATGCTACGGAACACTCAAATGGTGCCCATGTTTTGAAAGTACACAATACTTATGTACAACCATCTGTGAGCATGCATGCTAAGTATAGGTACAAGCTTGTTCCGAATGTAGTGCAAAATTATTGAGATTCAAAGATGGTATTGAAAGATGCTGCAATGTAGGTCATCGCACCTTGCAGCAATGATTGATGCGAATGTTTGGCAAAGTGTATTTGCGCTTGCTAAGCTACAAAAATTCCATTTGATCAGCCTTGGGAACACTTGACAAGTACATAGCTGCAATGGGTACACGGTGCACACCGTTTCGGACCATTACACAGCCCTCACATCCCAAATTATACACAAATGGACCTTCGGAAAAAAAGTGTTGGACAACATTTCTTGATGGGCCCACAATAGTTGCTGTTATTTCTTTGTAGGTCTTGGATGGTCACTGAGAGTTCCGAACGGGTACAGAGGGAATCATCCTCACCATCTACCAAAAAAAGCAGCCCATCAAGTTCTTAGAAGGTGTCTCGATAACACCCGCTCATTTGCATTGTTGCGGTTGTAGAAGACAAGGGTACCGGTGCAACCCAAGACAAAGACATTTTGTTGCTGGGCCGCATAACAAAGAATAACATGCACAATGCAATCTTCAAAGCATGTAGGGTAAAATGAAGCACTAGCCCCCCCCCCCCCCCCTCCCCGTCCCGTCCCCCACCCAGGTACCCCATTTTGTTGCAAGAGTCAAAACTTCTTTGCGTATTGTGGCCACTGTATGTGGATTTAGACCCGGGTCTTAAACAACTTTTGTTTTGTATATGGACCCCTGACCCAAGGCGGGATCCGGGTCCAAACTCTAAGTACTCCCAGTCTCCCTCCCTCCCTCCCCCCTATGGCCGTTTTGGACGCTTGGATGGGCTATTTAGTGGCACCTAGAATTATTTTTTCCCGAATTCAGCTTTTTCTGAAACCCCTCGGTCGCCCCTTGGATGGGTTTGGGTGATCCTTTGGTGACAATACCGGTACTTGAGCACCCATGGGGACCCACTTAGTAGTCGCTAGAGCCATGTAGCTCGCGCCACTCTGTGACCGAGGGTGCATACTTATGTACTTATCTGCTGTTGTTGCTACTAAAATGCATTGATGGCCCAAGACCCCAAGAATGGGTGTAAAATTTCTACTGTGAAGCCCCGCTCGAAGACCTCTTTGTACCCGACTTCATCACTACATAGCTCTGTTTTAAGTAATGGGTCTTACTTTCTTTCGACCCTACTCAACACAAGCTTCATCAATCCATGCATGCTACATCAAACGACAAGTGGGTCCTTGTAGAGCAGTGGAGCATCAATTTGGTTCTCATCATTCCCTATACCGGCAACGATACATCACGCAAGCCTGCAGCATGGACATTCAACCCAATACAAATACGAGACGCCCTTCATGGCCAGGATTGCGTAGCAATAGTCTTTGGAGGTTCCGTCTTCCGTCAGCGTGTAATAGCACGGTACATGTGTATCAATGAATTGATGTTGCTTTCGTTGACATGTCTAAAGAGGCACCCGGAAAAAAAGGGGGGGGGGGGGCACAAGCAAGCAAAACAACACGAGCGATGAAAACCTACCATGCTTGGCAGAGATGGATATTGTTTTGCTGTCTTTGTTTGTACCACTGCCTGCATATTTGCTACTTGTACTAGTGGCGCATACACGGCGGCCAAAGAGCTTTTGTTTTTTACGTGAATCGGTTCGAACATTGCTCTGGGCTTGTATCCTACCTCGGCGTACTTCACATGGGACAGAAGAACATACAAAGAAGAAACAAAAATACACATGGCTCATCCTGCAACCTGCAGATTTTTGTTGTTTTCATACATAAAAATTGCACCAATCGACAGCTAGATGCCTAAACCGCTGCCCGATGCCTTTTGGCTCTTGCCAGCCAGGCCTAAGATGTGTGCGATTTTTGCACTATGAAGAAGCATTGGTCGAAATAACCGATGGTCAATGGTGAAATACAAATCTGTAAATATTTTTGACCCCTGCACCGCACTCACATGGCATCTTTTATGATGGATTGCAACAAAATTTTTCATGAAAAACCATTGATTTGGGAAACAGGTTGTTTTTGTAATAATAAAAAAGATAATCCGTACAAACAAATTGTGAGTTGGATCGAACAGGACATTGAAATTTTGTTTTTGTAACATAGCATTGGCTGCCATCCTTACCTGCATCATCATTGCTCACACGAAAACTTGTTGAAAAAATCGCAGAGGTCAAGCTTCTCTGGCACATTGGGACTTCTTGTCTTTGTGCCTCTATGGTATTAAAAACATCGGCTTTGACCGTCGTTGCCACAAAAGAAAAAACTACCTTCTTCATTTTTGCACGACCAGGAATCATCTATGAAACACATTACCACACTTTTCAAGTGGAAAGCAGTTCAACAACAACGAAGATGGCTGATGCATCAATACACATTCATGAAAAAACGTGATCAACATTACCAATACCAAAGAGATCATTGGCGAGAGCACCGGTTCACCTACCTCTGTGGCACCTTCAGTGCCTTTGGGGAATGGCGGGTGGTGTACATTTTTTGTGCACATACTTTGAACTGAGTCCACGCAGAGAAAATTTGTGACGTCTCAAAAAGATCTCAGAAAGCAGTGCAGCGTCCACTACACATGCCAGCATTGTGCACACTATTCACCAGAGCGCACAGGAGACGCTGAAAACAAGAGAAAACCATGGGACAAACATTTGGGGCCCAAAAAACACATTGTTGGTCCATACTTTCTTCATACTGTACCAAAAAAGAAAACAATTCCTGCCCCCACCACCACTCGAACACTTTCAAACCATGCTCACCTTGAATGCATGGTCTCAGTGCTTGCCATGACATGGTTCATTCTGAAACACATTTTGGGGGCAATTCGCTGCTGGATGCAGTTCTGTGGGGGTTAAAAAACTGCTAGGGATGAATGTCTACCTAGTTTGTGGGGGCCACCACGACTGCATGACGGCTCAGAATACCTGAACAGGGGGCAACAGCGTCCACAAACCTGATAGAGAATGCAGCCCAGACAATGCACTGAAGCAAAAAAAAAAAGTATGATCAGACAGGGGAGTTCTATGTCTGTATCTGACAGCCCTTCCAGATCTCCTGTGACATAGTTCATTTGGGACATGAACATTGCCACAATCCTCCATACTCAAACTTCTTTCTCAGACAGCACTGTGCAACGCTATTCACTGCAACAAGAACCTTTGGCGAACCTTGGAAAGCCACGTGCGCAGAAATGTCCGACTTAGAATTCAATCTCAAATGTGTAATGAAATACAGAAACAGAAAGACGAGGCTAGAAATGACCCGTTACCAATGTGCTGCCAACCAATAACTTAAAATTGCTGACAACATAAAGAGTTGTGCGATGCGTTCTAAACCCCAGGTACAATACATGCAAAAGCATGACGGAATCACACTGAAGCATGAATCACGATGAAGCAGCGCCGACAACCCGTGTCGGGTACTGACCAGCAGCCATCTGAACTGAAATCTGTCCAAGCAACACCCTTGCTCGATTGGCTGATTGCAAAACCCTTGCAACTGCAACCCCAAAAAAAAACCCAATCTTTGATGTTGATAGTGAAAGACCCGTCTTGCAATAAATTTGTCAATCTGCGGCAAGCATACCTCTGCAATTTGTGCGATCGTCACCCACGAGCACACAACAGTTGACATCAAACCATTATCCCGGCGAAGTGTTGAACGTTACCCACAACGCACACGACAAGAATAATACAATCGTCGAGAATTCATAAGGAAAAGCTGTCATCATGCATTCTGAAACTAACAGAAACTGAACACCACCAAACCACCACCAGTCTCCACTGACTCACTTTTTACCATATTTGTCCTCTGTTTGTTGCCCGCAAAGAACCGTGCCGATTGCATCATTCAACTCCTGGGAACCGTTATGTTACAAAAATTCAAATGGTCTTAGGTGTGAAGTAGAATGCCCAAGACATTGTGTTGATTGAAAGCTTTGGTCACATGGGACTGCGAAACACAACTGTTTGCTGAGCTGGTTGTAGAACAGACACCATAAATCATTATCGTCATCACAGCCCAAATGCAATGGAGGATTCAGGTCAGTGAATGCGCTAGGTTGTGGAAAATATTTCATACTTCACCGGCCCAATCCAAAAAAATTGACACTTACGGGCCACCCCCTGTCAAAGGATCTTTCCAGACACTGCCCACCACAACTCAAAACCCTAACCTCTCGAATTCCACAAAAGCAGCGCCACTGAACGTGGAGGCAATGGTCAGAAATATCAATGGACGTTCAGAAAAGAAACCAACTGTCACTGATGCAAGCCACAAAAACAAAGGGTCAATCGCCGCCTGACTGAATCGGCCGCTTGCAAACTTTCCAGTCCCATCCGACGTATAATCCGGATTTGGGCATTGGGGTGCCACACCCCGTACAATTCTTGACGTCGAATTTGTTGTGCTTGTGGCAGTTCGGGCAACACCATGGTTCGGAGCACCCATCCGAGGTTCCTTCCTCGCTACCAGATTTCCCCGCAACAACTCCTGACGAGAAAAAAGCACCACATCACATTCACAGCGATTCCACGATTATGGGTTACGCAGAAAGGTCCCAACATCCAACAAAAACAATACAGACGGTCTACATCTTGTTTTCCAGGAAAGCATCGATTTGCTTGGCTAGCAGATTGGGTGGCGCAAGGGTGTTTGATGGTGTGAGGTGTGATGTGTGAGCACAGTGCGCACAGACGACGTTTGTACTTCAAGTTTATGGTGCCGGGGTTGGATCAAATATTTTTCGGCAAATACGCGGCTGGCTACATTTTCACACATTTCGTCTGTTTCGAGCGGCCGCAACCGACCTTCCTGGGCTGGCACTCCCTCTTCTGTTCCCTGTCCTAACCAGTCCCGCTCTGTCGCTCCGCTCCGATGGTGCGCCGATATCCCAAGGTGTGGTGTGCTCTCTACTGCACCCCATTCGTGTTCGGGTGTGGCTGCCAAGCGCTCTCATGTTCCCCGCCGTTTTGGAGGCGATGTGGCTGCTTTGCCGGAGAGTGGCAACGACAATGTTTCCTTGGATGTGGTGCGTGCCTTGCAGCAACGGGGGCACAAATCCCTCAGCCCTGAAAATGGGTCGAATTCCCCCTTGATCCCAATCCGTCCCGGCCCCAACGAGAACTGATTCCGGGCATTTCGAGACTGCCGAGGAAATGGCTTGCACATGGCTTGCAACAAATTGGATGGCATGTCTTGCCCCATGCACCTGAGCCCAGCTTTGCAAGGCCGGCCTGTCACAAAACAAGCTTTGCAAGGCGTTGAAAATGGCTCAAAAAGACGACATGAAGCAGTAACCCGCGGTGTCGATTCGATTCCTGACCATTGTCTGGCTGGTACAAAGGTCGTCCAAGAGGGGGCGAGACTTTTTTTGAGGGAACCCAACCCCAGAACTGCAATTGCCAACACTCATATTCAATGGCTTCAGTGTCGTGCTGCATAACACAGCAGGCAGTAAAGGAGGTGGACGTGCAGCGCTTGCTTTACTGACAGCGACGCCTGTGCGTCGAGTTCCTCCCTCTCGTTATCCCGTTGGTACCACCGATCTGGTCACCAGTGAGAATACGATACGCACTCGAAGGTGGGATGGGCAAAACCTAAAACACGTCGTGGGATGAAGAACATTTCGCACTTTCCAAACGTGTCTTTGTTCACGTAGCGTTGCGCCACCGCAAGTGCACGCGCAGCCTGTGAGCGAAACGGAGAATCCCAAGACAGACAGCATTGGTTCACGAAACGTGTGCTGCACAACGACCAGTATGGAACATACTTGGATCCCCGGCTCATTCCCCATGGATTTTAGGCGCACCCTGTCGGTCTGCTGGAGGCGAATGGCAATGGATCCAGCCAGCTTCCCTTCTGCGGTATTCGCCGCGCATGAGATGTAATCTTCGTTCTCGACTTCTTCCATGATCTCTTTCCAGCCTGGTTCATCGTTCTGGTGCAAAACAACCTTTTCACAACAGACAGAAACAGAAGTTGTCGGACTCCGCAGCAGGGTGCATCAGCGAGGGGCAAACCAACTCGTCAGAACAATATGGTGCCACGCACAAAAAGCTGCAGGGAAAGACCAGCTAATGCTTGTTGCGACACTCAGGGTGTATGGGCAGACCCCCTTCATGCACCCCGGTCTGCAATGTGGAGCCCACAAAACGGTTGCTGTCGATTCGACACGAGTGTGCAGTTTAAGATTTCCGATATGGCCCCGGAAAGCGATCTGACCAGGCCTGAACCCTGGTCACCAGCCTAACCCAACACATGCAAGCGTTGCCGTGGGAAGGAGGAAGGTTCCTGACGGTTACTGGGCAGTAGTGGGAACCATGCGATGCAAAGTTGATGTTGCCTGTGGCTCGCGCCAAAACGTGATTCTTGCACGGAGAAGGGGGCCTCAACCTCAAAGCGAATAGCGGGAGAGGGGCGCTGATTGGCGTCCCACGCCTGATTCTCAGACTCAGGCCGGAAGGTGTACGGTGTGACTTCATATTCCACATCCAAGCCTTTCGATTGTGACATTGCTCGGGATAGAGCCATCGCCTGTTGTGGATGTTGGGGAGACGAGTGGAAATAAAGACAAGGAGAAGCAAGCGAATAGAGCTTTGAAAAAAAACGGGGGACATGCACTGCGCAAAAGTACTGTGAAGAATACTTTTCCAGAAATCTTTGTGCTACAGGGACATTAGAACAACCACACTGCAAGCACCATATGATCTTTCATGCTGTTCGGAGGAGGGACCTGTCAGTTACGGAGCACGCGCCTTTGAACGGTGTGAAAATCATGCAGAGCGGAAAGCTGCACCGTGAGAAACACGTTGCTGTTCCCCCCGTCTGCCTGGCCAGGCAAAGCAGGTTCTGTGCTGCTTGCCTCGCACTTGCAAAAAGCGATCGTGCAAAAACCTCGCAGATTTAGCATCAGCTAGGGCCCCAACCAGGCAATGTTCCACCGAGGGCACACCTTCAATGCAACACCAATGCTCTTTGTCCCGACTGTTGTCAGCACGACCTTCTTGTGGCCGTCTTCGAATAAATGGGTCAAATAGCCTCCGACACGGCCTACAAGGGCGACCGAGAAGTTGAGCTTGTCTGCTGCGCAATCTGTCTTGGGGGTTCTGAACCGTTGCAGGATCGCAAGAGAAGTAATGGCACACCTGGGTCTCCACTGCTGCTCACTTGGATCTCTTGCTCATTGGGATCGACTTTCCTGCGTTTCGGTCGATATTCATCTCCACCTTCTTCCCTTGGTCGGCGGAAACCCTTTCCATATCCACCCTTACCCGAGTCCCCTTTGCTCCATGCACCTTTACCCCAGTTCCCTTTGCCGTACGCTGCTGTGCCCCAGTCCCCGGAACCCTTGCCCTTCCCTCCCCAACCTTTTCCCCAACTGTCATTTCCTCCGGAATCGCTGTTCCAGTCGCCCTGCCCTTTGCCTGTGCCACCTGTGCCAGCTGCGCCCCAACCCCAGCCGCCCCCCCAATCCCCACTGGATGGAGGAGGCCAGCCCCAACCGCCGCTGGCGGTGGATGCTGGCTGAGCTTGTGCTGATCCCCAAGTCGAACCCCAGCCAGAGCCAGGTGCAGGTGCCTGCACCATGGGTGCAGCTGACGCCTGTGGAGGTGCCGCGGCACTCGGAGTTGACCAAGACGTGGTCCCGGATTGGTTGTCAACATAGTAGGTCTGACCACCTTGCATTGTGTTCTGCTCCCATCCTGTGGGGAGCTGCATTGCACAAACTTTACAAAATCGACGAGTCATATGATAATCCCACGAAAATGAAATCGAACCATGAATTTGACAACAACCAGAATCGAGCACTCATTCAGCACATTTGTTATTTTCGGTGAACATTTTATGCGTTCTCTGCCAATGCGCACGCGCACAGTTGTGCACGACGGCTCTGAAACGCAGTCTCGTACTATTTTCAGAACTATTTTCGCACAAGATGACTGAATGGACGTGCGGTATGAACTTGTAAATGTGAAACACTGAAAAATATTTTATAATTCTCAATGTAAATTCTTATTGTGTTGCAGGAAAAGTTCGCAGCACCTTCGTCGAATATTTTGAGAAGCAAGCCCACAAAAATGTCGTATCAGCACCCGTTGTTCCAATTGATGACCCGACCCTTCTTTTTACAAATGCTGGAATGAATCAATTCAAAAGCATTTTTTTGGGGACTTGTGCGCCGGATTCTCCGATGGGGCAGATCAAAACCATCGGCCGTGCTGCAAACACGCAAAAATGCATCCGTGCCGGTGGAAAGCACAATGACCTTGATGATGTCGGGAGAGACACGTATCATCACACATTTTTTGAGGTGTGTGCGGTAGACGGGCGCCTAGTTTGCGTTTGCCGCATCCTTTGTGAGTTCCTCTCCTTCCGATGCGCAAATTCTTAGATGCTTGGAAACTGGTCTTTCGGGAATTACTTCAAAGTGGAAGCCATTGATTGGGCTTGGGACCTGCTCACAAAGGTCTACGGAATGAACCCCGATAGGTTGTATGCGACATATTTTGGAGGTATGGAGCATCGAGTATGATCGTGTTGTTGAAGAACCAAATTATTATTTGATTCCTTCTCTCTTGATTCCTTCTCTCTCACACCGTCTATAGGGGACGAGAAGGCTGGACTTGCTGCGGATGAAGAGGCAAGGCAATTGTGGTTGAAGTATTTGCCAGCCGAAAGGGTCCTTCCCTTTGGGATGAAGGTGATTTCCCTCCATTGTTTCGTCGCCAAGAAAGTTCCATCCCGGCCGTTTGAAAAAGCCGATGAAATACACGTCCCCCTCAACATGGGACAATCTTGATGCAAGGCATTCTCGAGCTCGTGGGGCATCGCGTGTTCTTCGCGTTGCTTCGAGATCATGCAACGACGAGAAATCTCACCCACCTTTCGATATTTTCGGAAGGAGCCAACACTCTCATCTTCAAAAAACAGTGATATGCGGTTTTGCTTCCCCTTTTCTTCGAATGAATGTTATCCGACCAACTCGTTGTGCTCAAGGTCGTTGATTGTCTTTGGAAGCCTCATGCCATTCCGGGTGCTTGGTGTGCGGTGCGGTGGGTGTAGCGATGAGACATATTTTCAACGAAAAATCCGCCCAATTCAAAAAGTCATGGGAAGAATTGTTTCGGTTTCCAAGGACCGGTTCCCATTTCCAAAGATGAAAAATAATGGAAAGTTCTTTTCTTCGTGGGCACAGGCGGCGTGCATTCCCAATAAAAAATCGGCTTTTGTTACACGACACATATGGAAAGATTAGCCATTGAAAAGGCTTCATGCAAATACCGTGCGATGACTCTCTCGTGGTCAAGAAAGGAATGGAAGTGGGGATGGCAGACTTTGGCGACATTTCGGCATTCTCTTGGATAGGACATCAACGAGATTTCGGCGGCTCCCCAAGCGTCACGTACTTTGTGCTTTTATGCAGGACAATTTCTGGGAGATGGGTGATACCGGTCCTTGTGGTCCATGCAGTGAAATCCACTATGACAGAATTGGTGGCCGAGATGCTGCTTCTTTGGTGAATATGGACGATCCCACCGTCATTGAAATTTGGAACTTAGTGTTCATGCAATTCAATAGGGAAGTGAAAAACGGCCCTTTGGTTCCCTTGCCCGCACCTTGTGTCGACACGGGCATGGGCTTTGAGGTGTGTATTGTTGCAAACCAATAGTCACTTGGCGCTATCAATTCGATGCAAAATGTGGCACGTGCATAAAAAAGAAGAAACCGCTCACTTCATTGTAAGTATCATTTGGCAAAAAAGCGTGAAATCATCATACGAAAAGCAGAAATCAATGAACACCAATACAACCACGGTAAATGGGACGAAACGACGAAGCTTCCTTACCACACCACCCATTGGCACCCAGTGAGGGTTCGGAGGTCATTGTTGGCAACTTTGTCTCCCCTCAATGTCAACGGCTTGAGCGACAATGCCACCACCGACTCGACTCAATCAAAGAGCGTAACCAACCGAGGACAAATGATGTATTTGGCTATTGCCAATACACGGACGTTTTGACAGGCCGTGCGGCCTCGCTTGTCTTGTTTAGTCTTCATCGTTTAGGAAGAGCACGCCATAAGAAATAAGGGGTCGCATTGATGTGTGGCCATGAGCAATCCTTCACGGATTTGCCAAGCTCAACATTTGAGGGAGAATCGTAAGGCGGCACTTGGTTGATGTTACAAGCCGATGTTAAGTATTGCCGATGCCTGACAATTTGTTGAAACCCACCGTGAAGAAGCGAGGTGGTCCTTTCTAAAATCTGCCGGTTCCAACAAATTTGTTGATTCGTTCAACGTAACAAGCAATCATCCTCAATGCCCATAGGACACAACGCACGACAAGGCATGGTCTCATGATGGGCGAGACCGCCACACACCAACATACCCCAAATTTGAGCGAAGAGGGCCCTCGCGGAAAAATACATGGGTTTTGTCGAATGAGGAATTGGAGCGTGCGCTCCCCCACATCTAATCTGGGAACACATCATAGGGATGCAACGTGGGGGAGTTTGTGCGCGGGAGTGCAATGTTTGTCCCATTGATCACCAATTGCAGCCGTCCGCCCCCCCCCGTACGGAGAGTTGTGGGGTGCAAGCGTCAAAGAAACGCGCGCAAGGTTCGCACAACAAAATCCTCATGAGTGGTACCATAGGCGCCTGCCTCTCATCCGTGCCCCATGTTGCAATCTCAACCCTGGTGCCTTTTCAGACCATGTTTTTCCCCCAACCAACCGTTCGCACCCCCATTGTGGTGCACCCCCACCCACCCGGGGCTGCATATTGGGACTTACTCGCTGCCGTGCTTTTGGGCGATGTGCACAAGATATGCACGCCCGTTTCTTATTTGTCCCCTAGAAATGAATATGTACCATAACTTTTTTCTAGGGATGAATTTTTCACAAGGAGTCGCTACTACAAACGCCGCTCGGCGGATTCAATGGCATAAGCCCCTTTATGCTACAAAGTTGTTGTTTTTTCCGCAAAGGGTGGAACAGCTCGTACCTTGTAGTGCATTACACATTTTGATTACAGAGGTTGACGTCCGTCCTCCAAGACGTGCATTCCAATTATGACACCGATATCTGGACAACTATCTTCAAGAAGATCCAAGAGGTTACGGGATACCCAGAGCCATACAGGCCCGGATCCTCCATGGAGGATAAAGACATTGCATACCGGTATGCTTTTTTGCATGGGTACATCAACTAATGTGTCTAAAGCGGCACCAATACGGTGATCTCTGCAAGCTTCAGCCTCATGTGTGCATATGCGCTTGATGCACCTCCTGCGGCGATTCATTCATTCAATGGCCACTGTGTTGCGTCTATCCTCAGTGTCATCGCAGATCACATCCGAACGTTGTCTTTCGCCATCGCTGACGGCGGAGCCCCTGATTCAGTTGGACGAGGTTTTGTGCTGAGGCGGATTGTGAGGCGAGCCGTCCGATATGGCAAGGAGTTCCTTGGTGCAAAGGTGTGCAAACTGATCTCTTTCTCAATGTGCAACCCAACAACTACCCTGTCTGGAGTACTCGTCCTTTTCAGTTCCTTCTTAGCAATTGCATTTGCTGTTTGTGGTGACAGTGAGTAATCCTTGCTCTGCTTCTTGGCAGTGACCAACTGTGTCAACATGGGGGGGTGAGGTAGCTGACAATGAAACTGAATTAAATGTCCAGTGTTTTGGTATTTTTCCTCGTCCGAGAGGGACAAGATGAGCAATTTCCATGAAAACAGATGTGTATTGCTTGCTGCACCAGACAAGCCCATCTTTCCGTGTGCTACAACGTGGTCCATGGATTCCTTGGCAGAACTAGAGCCCAAGTTTTCTCAAGGAGCACACATTTTCCCGCAAGCTACTTCATCTGTGCCTGGGCACGCAATCTCCCTCATCCTCAACAAAGGGAAGATGATTTCCATATGGTTTCTCCAAAACCGCAGACAATCCCCAGCCATGGCAATACTGCACACAAGTATCTGGAAGGCTTCAAAGTGATGTGTCTTCCCTCCATGCTGCTGCAACACGGCACATCCCCTATTTCTCCTCCCACCACCACCACAAACCGGCACTCTTTACACAGTTTCCTCAAGGCTACTGAACCCAAACCATAAAATTTTGCTTGTCAAATCATTTCACTGCACTTGCCAAGTGTTCATATATGGTTCATTTTTCTATATGGGGTGTGTTCCCACAGACGTTTGCACATCTTGTGTTCCCTGTGTATGTGGGATGTGCGTAGTGGATGTGCGTACGTGTGGAACTGGGGGCAATCCTCTATGCCGGCTATGCTCATTGTCTGAGTGTTAAACTGAAGAACACATGGTAGCAGGTTCAACTCCCAGATTGTCTGGGCAGTGCACAGCTGAGGCTTGACATCTGTCCAGTGACTTCAGAGTTGTAGGTTTCCTGAGTGACATACATATTCTTGAAAAGCTTGCGCAAAGCGGGCATGGCGAACAGTGAGGCAGTGGACAGCCAACGAAGGGTCAGACAATGTGCACACTCGATCTGGAGGCAATCTCGGCACCTATCCTATTTGTCTCAGTGTTCGACTGAAGAACGCAAGGTGGCAGGTTCAACTTCTGGTTCGTTCGGGTGAGAGTTGCGCGGCCGATGCTGGGGGGGGGGGGTTAAGGGCACCTAGTCGCTGTGTTGTTGTGAGATGTGGCTGAACTGACCGACGTGTGAGCAGTGGCCTAATGAAATTCGTTATGCAATCTGTGCCTGCCTGTCTGTCTGCCACTGATCATGTGTGTGTGTGTGTGTGTGTGTGTGTGTCTGTGCATGGCTGCAAGTCACGCTCCTCAGCGGCTACACGCGCAAACAGGTGGCTAGAGCAGCACACTCAGCTGTCACCAGGGCCCTTGCCACAAGCCCTGACATCCCTACACAGACTGTCCATTTCTTGTACTCCCTCCTCCCACAACTCCCCATGCCCTAATGCTGTCACCGAACGTTTTGCGCGACTTGACTGCCGCGCCGTGCTCAATCGGCGGGAGACCAATAAGCAGTTAGTTCCTCCCACCACATCTCTCCCCAAATGGGATCTCGGGACACTGGTGTGCCGATTGGGCCCTACCGGACCAACACGCAGACACAATTCGCCTCGACGACCACGTGTGTCCGCATTGGAAGGACGCGCGCGCGTGTGTGTGTGTGAGCGGATGGGTACACCTATCTCCGGAGCCGATGTGACCATGTTTAGTGGACATGTAAGGAGCTTTGCGTGCTGTTTCACAACCTTACAACCCCAGGCTAATCAGGGCCTAACAACTAAGGTGCCAGGCGTGACCAAGGTTTCCTGTGATAATTGTGCAACCTCCAGCCGTAATCCTGTGGCAGAAAGGACTTTGCCAACTTTTTGTTTCAATGGCCCGATGAGTTTGCATTGGTGACGGTGCGCTCTCGCGGTTCAGCCCCTGGATCCTTCACCAAGTGTGTGTGTGTGTGTGTGTGTGTGTGTGTGTGTGTGTGTGTGTGTGTGTGTGTGTGTGTGCGTGCGTGCGTGCGTGCGTGCGTGCGTGCGTGCGTGCGTGCGTGCGTGCGTGCGTGCGTGTGTGTGTGTGTGTGTGTCTGTGTCTGTGTCTGTGTCTGTGTCTGTGTCTGTGTCTGTGTGTGTTGGTGTGTGTTGGTGTGTGTGTGTGTGTTTGTGTGTGTGTCTGGTCTGGGTCTACACTGCAGTTTGCGTTGCAGGATCTGAAGATTGTTACGATCCGGCAAAATACTCCTCGTGCACCCATTTTTTGTATTGTACTATATTGTATGCTACAAGTGTGTGTGTGTGTGTGTGTGTGTGTGTGCATGTGTCAAGGGCACTATTACCGAAAGGCAATGGCAAGTACGTTGTACCTACGGGAAAAGGTGGACCGGGCCTAAACCGGGAACCCTGTGCTAAATTTGTCATCATGCGAGGTTGGCTAAGTGTGGGGCCATGCACAGACTTGCCACTGTTGGGTCCGTGTTTAGTTCATGGTGGCCAGATGAGGGAAGTGGGCAGTAGTATTGTTCAGTGCACTGCCACACCACAAGGGGGCAATGGGTAGTGGTGTTCTTCGGTGCACTGCCACACTCCAAGGGGATAGTGGGTAATGGTACCTCACGGTGCACTACCACATTGTAGGGGTGTGATGGGTATTGGCATCATTGGCAACAGACAGTCGAGGTGATGTCTAGGCGCTGGTCCTTTTGCACACGAGGCAAGTGGTCCATGGGGCAACCGCTAGTAGACAATGTGACACCCGTGTGTGCATGTCATGTGCGGGAGCCAGCCCATCCCCAAGATGACATACGTCTCACAAAAGTGCAGTAGCATTAGCTAATAGGATCTATTGTTGTTTCTATTCACTGCTTGACTGCAAAGCTGCATTGCAATTCTGGCGGGGCAATATTACTCTACTCTCATCATGCTTGGCATGGAATAACAACTATCACTGTTGTGCACCTATGTCCATCAGAAAAGCGGCTGTTGGCGTTGAGCTTTGTTTGCTCTACATGCGGACATGTGTATGTGTGTGTGTGTGTGTGTGTGTGTGTGCGACGCCAGAGGCTGTACCCGTCTTATGGGAGGACACGTGGGGTCATGTCTCCTGTCTTTAGGATCATGTCTCCTGTCTTTACGTTGCAGAAAGGCGCCTAGTGCAGGCAGGGGGGGGGGGGGGAAGGCCTGGCCGGGGGTCCTTTTTCCACCCACTACCGGGGGTGGGGGTAGTGTATTGGAGGGGAAAAAATCCTTGTGTGCGGCTTTTCTTTAGGAAAAATGCCTGTGTAGAGATTTTCTGTTGCATGCACCCCCTTCTAATTTACCACCCTCTTGCCCCATTCCCTTCCACGCTTCCCTTCTCGCACACATGATGTTGCGGGGGGGGGGGGGTTGCACTCTTTGCTATGGGTCCCCCCGTCAAGGGGGACCCTGTCAGTCCAGAACAGGCGCACATACCCCTTAAACCCCCCCCCCTCATTTACGCACTTAACCAATGTGGACAGTTACCAAGCTGGGACACCAGGAAGCAGCACGTTGCCATGTACTTCACCCTGTTGCCAAACGTGGCGCCAACGTTGAGCTTCATTTTGGAGAGTGTCCAGAATTTGCATGGTAGACGAGTCTGGCACCTGTTGACGGACGAAATCACCTCGAAGAGAGGTTGTTAGATCAAGCGTAGGCGCGGGCGTCGTATGCTCCCCTTTTTTGGGGTCATTTGCGTAGCATATCCCAAGGCATGATATTTGATGTCCAACCCCTTGTAAAATCATTATTTTGCCCAATAAGACAATCCCCCCATGGATTTTTTGATTCTGAGGCCTCTATCCCCAAAAACTGGATATCATTTTTTGAGGGGGGGGGTGTGGGGGGGGGGGGGGGGCATCGTGGCCGTTGGTGTGTATACCCCGCAGTGTAGCTGCCACCCACATGGGGTGTGCTATACACATGGAGAGTGGCAACCGGTTGTGCACATAGACGAGGACCTACCAGGAGAGAACGTCCTGGTCTCACAACCGGGCAGATTGCTGCCCACTGATCGCCTAGCGCAGTTAATCGCGGCAGCCTCCCGGAGGCGTTAAGGGGTTCAGCACAACGCCCAGGCACGGATCCAACAGAATGCAGCACAGTGCAGCGCAACGCAACGCAAATTAGAACAGCATAGGGCAGCACGACGCCCAGGCACACAGAGCTGACGGAGGTGCACAAAGGAGTTCAATGCACAAACCTCGTAGGCAGGCCCCGGAGGCTCGGATTCGGCCCCACCAATGGGTGGGCGGCCCTGTCCAAGCACTTCAGAGGTTACCCAGGCTCGGCCCCGACGGGAAGAGTGGCCCTACCCGGGTAGCTGCGGCCGCCACGCCTCACGGAGGCAACGCAGCGCAGCACGCAACGCAGCTGGCAGAGACACACAGCGAAATTTGCCAGCACACGAAAGCACGCAGCACACAGTACAACAGAACAACCCAAAGCAGTGTACCACAACGATGGCGGCGGACAGCCACACCACCTGCCGCAAGCACCAGCACCAGCCCAACACCCAACGCCTAGTGTGGGGGCCACACCCACCACACGGGCACTGCACCCACGCACAGCCACCGCCGCCCACAAATAGGGCGCGCGCGCAAGTCTCAAAGGCAAGCCCTGGGGGCTCGGACTCGGCCCCGCCAATGGGTGGGCGGCCCTATCCAAGCACTTCGGAGGTCACCCGAACTCGGCCCCCACGGGGGGGGGGGGGGCGGCCTTGCCTGGGTAGCCGCGGCCGCCACGCCTCACAGAGGCAGCGTAGCGGCCAACGCGGAGGCAACATAGCACACAACGCAGCGCAGCAGGCCAAAGCCGGCAGAGGCACACAATGAAACTCGCCAGCACACAATGGCACGCAGCACACAAGTACAGCAGAGCAAAGCAAAGTAGTGTACCACAACAACAGCGGCGAACAGCCACACCACCCGTCGTGAGCACCAACACCAACCAAACACCCAACACCCAGGGTGGGGGCCAGACCCACCACACGGGCACTTCACCCACACACGGCCACCGCCACCCACAAACAAGGCACGCACGTGGAGCACCACCAAGAGCCCAAGACCCCACACCCCAACGCCAACACAACGCCCACCACACACACAACAACCAAGGCCACACCTACACACAACATAGAAGGGATGCTTCCTTGATGCACTCCCGGGAGCCATCACCATCCCGACCACGCCGGGAGGAGAAGGCAACCCAAACCTAAGTAAGGGGGTCGCCCCTGCGGGCGGTTGGCAGCCGGCTAGACGGTTGTCCATTGGGCAGCGACCTAAAACATGTACTGCCCGCGAGTAGCTAAGTTCCGTCACTAGGGCCTAGTGCAGGGGCCTTGGGCACGCTTATGAGACACAGCGTCCAAACCATTGGTGGTCACTGCACACGACCAACCAGGGGGTGGAGTCCCTAGCTCCCAGGCGTGGACAACCCGGAGTGAAGTCCTCAAACAGGAAGCCCCTCAGCAGCCCAGAAAGCAAAAGAGCAACAACGCACCACATTCACCCCAAAACAACCCCAACAAACACCAGTGACAGGTCAGTTTGTAGATTTGGAGACATGTGCAAAAGTGCCCGGTGCCCCTAGCACCACCCAACTGCGAGTGGGACAACCCGACACCCACATTGGGAGGCAGGGAGCGACATGCTACACCCCCCCCCCCCCCGGCTTCACACACCAGCGGTAGTGAGCATGCTAGCAGAAAAAGCAAGAGCCCGAAACTGGGAGGAACGCAAGCGGCAAAACAACTGGGCACAGGGTCGCCCCACACACGGTAGTGAGACGAGCCCCAACAGGACACACAACAAGACACAAGGCAACCATGAAGCGCGAGCACTGCAGCAACCACCAAATGCGGCGCACGCCGAGAGAGCCATCCACAAACACCCCCCCCCCTCCCTCTACAAGGTGCACACGTACTCCACAAGGGCGGGGGCTGCGCCCCGCGCGCCGGGAGGTGCCCGCCACGGGGGTGGCAACAGGGCCTTGAACAGCCAACCGCGCACGGGGCAGTCCACGTCGTACGGAGATGTGAAACCCTCGTGCGGGGGGGCAGGCGGGTGGGACAGGAGGGGGTGCGCGATATGGGCACCCAGGAGCGCCACCGGATAGGGGGAGGAGCAACACAGGCACACAGAACGCGGGAGCCACATCAAGAGGGACAAGGGCGAGCACAACAGACAAGGAGGAGGGGCACCGCAAGGCAGGGGCACAGCAAGGCAGGAGAGGCAACCAGAGCGGCGGGAACAGGGAACCAGAATGGAGCGGATAGTGGAGCGTGCGCATGGGAGGCAGCGACAATAAAGGGGATGGCTTGGCCAGCCAGCCCTGTCGCTACCGGGTGCCAGGGCAACCCTTCCTCAACCGGCATTAGGTGGGGGGTGTCTCCCGCAGCCCAGATGGGCTGTTTGCGCAACAGGAGCGGGAGCCCATCCGGGGCAGACCAGCCATTAGGGGGGAAAGGATATATGGTGGACGGCCGGGACAACGCGTGGAGGAAAAGGGCACCTGGGCCTCACAGAAACACAGCGAGGCAGGCTATGGACGGCCTATGGACAGAGGTGTGTGGACAGCAAAAACAGTCTAACGATCCCGGCCACAACCAACACATCCTCAATACGCCAATTATTGGGCGCCGCTGACGCGCAAACGGCACACCATGCCACATTCAGCACAGCCGCAGCACACCAACTACTGGGCTCCGCGAACGCGGAAAAGACACCAGCAAGAGCAGCGGCCGCAGCGGCCAACAGAAAGCAGCGACCCGACGCAACATGCAAAGGGAAGAACGGGTGACCGTCCAGGGCCCCGTAAAGGAGCAACAAGTAGACGGAATGTCACACAGGGGGTCAAAAGTTTGTGCTCAAAAGGCTCCAAGCAGTGGGGAGGCATAATGCTGTCAGAACAAACCCCGGTCGAATGGTAACACAGCTGATTGCAGAATTTTAGGTCAGCGGTTGGAATCGTGGTCGGCCGACAGTTGTCAGCGGCACCGCCGCCATGGGCGGCCCACCAGGGTTCGAACAGCCGGCCTAAAAGTCCGCAGTCGGCTGTATTACCATTCGGCCACTGCTTGCCCTAATGGTGGCTGTCCTCCCCACTGCTTGGAGCCGAGTCTGCCACTGACAAAAAACCCAAACTATGTGTTTCTGTCTGCCTGCTTGCTTGCCCGAATGACTGTGTGACTGACTGCTGGCATGGCTAGCTGACTGATTGGCTGACTATCAGCCTCTCTTCGAGGTGCACCGCCGAAGGCAATAGAATTTTTTTGAAGAAGCAATTGGTGTCCACCGTTATGGTTGCGCCACAGGGTTATGTCATGTGTGTGGTGTTGAATTAATTCCGCTTAAAAGTGATCAAGACATCCGAACCCTAGGTTTGAAACTTCGAGAGGGTGGATTAGTTCATCGCACAAAGTATGGTTGTGTGTTTTTTTGGCAGCCCACCATCCCACCCACCATGCCATCCCAATCTAGGTCATCACCTCATGCAACACTGCAAGTGACTCTCATAAGTGGCGTAGACATGTGGCCACCCTGTGCTCTGCCTCAGCATTCCACAATTAGCATTAGGTACTGGTGGAAGGATGCACCGACGCGGACGGGACTTTGCAGGTCCACCAAATAGAGAGCCGGCGCCCACAAGTAGTTCCACCACATCCTAAATTCACCACAGTGGACCGTGCACGCCCGCGGCATTACAGCGGTGATACACTGGCAGCACATGTGTCCATCCCCAATGTTGTGCAAAAGGTCAAAGCGCGTGTTCTAGCATTGTTCCATTCCCATCCAACCCTATCAAAGACGGTAGACCAACAACTGGCTGAGGCTGAGCATGCTGGGCACAACATCCTTGAGCTGAATGGGGAACCTCTGTTAAAGCCCCATGAAGACCCATTCTATAAGCCACTGGTTTGTTCTTCTGGGACGGGGGAGGGACGCGGGAGGGTGAAGCATCAAATGCAGCCGATCGACCAGAGTTGTATCTAGAAGCATCAGTGCACCCCCGCATTCAATTTGGTGGGCGGGAGATGCATATCTCCAGTGCCATCAATGAACATTTGAATGGCAGCCATATCCGCAGGGCTAGTTATCGATTAGGCCGTACCGCAGACATTCCTGCCACACCTTGGTCAACCACTGAACGGCAAGCAATCATAGCCGTATTGAATTATGTTGATTGTAACAAGAAGTTTGCGAGCTTTGTGTTTCTGTTGTCCTTCTTAGGGCCACCATGCATGGATCTGATTTGCCCCACCCCTACCACGGTGACCTTCAGGGAGGTGGGGGCATCATGTATGGCAATGTGCAAGTATTTGGAAAGAATGACACCCCTAATGAGTTGAGATGACTGTCCACATCCACATAGAGGTTGGGTTGCCGTATGAGTTTGAGCATTTTGTGGACCCAGATGTTCGCGATGGACGGTGGGTTTTGAGTACAGAGCAGCTAGATGTTGTGGCTGCGTCCCTTCATGTTAATTCTACCGGGAGCCCTTCACTTGCACAGAGAGCATACCCAGGGATAAAAATATGTCCTCCTATCCCGTTGCACAAGGAGGGCGATGTTTTTTCCTTGATTTGTGGGCAACAACACCCCCCTGAAGAAAATGCATGATCATGTGACGTCCCACATTGGTCCCACATTGGTCGTGGAGAAGTAGATGTGCCCTGCTGCGGGTTTTGTGGTATGCAGAGGACATTCATAGTGATCATGCAGTGCACGACTGGCTCAAAAGCATCCAACCAGGTGCATCATGCCAGTTGCACCAACGGTATGTCCTGCAAGTTTAATCTGCTGTCCGCAAGCAAGCAAGCGGTACATAACGAGGTTGTACAATGTCCAGTGCGCTGATGTTGTGATCCTTGGCAGCGGCACCTCAATATGAATCATCATATGGAATCAAATGAGGTACACAAAAATTTTTCTGTGCAGCCAAGCGCTGTGGATGCTTGGACCTTGACCGACAGTGAACGAACTGTGCTGGGGCGGGGGGAAAAGGACTGGCGACGGAAAAAAAAGGGTGATGCCAGGGGTAAGCCGGAAGCGAAGGCCACGGCCAAAGCATTGCGCGAGGACATGCGCAGCATGCAGCAATTGGCACGAGATGAAGCAAAGGCACATGAGCAAAAGCGTGCTGGGTGGGCCGGGACTAAACAGGGGGAGCGAGATGTCGCACGCTGTGACACTAAGGATCCAGATTTCTGTGCACCCTCTTCCTGTGATTCGTCATCATCATGTGATAGTAGTTCTGTGTCATCCACTGATGACTCCTCACCACCGCCCCACAAAGCCCCAAAGACGGCACCAAAAGGCTTAGGCAAGCATGCAACTCACCCTAAGCCCAGTAGAGCTTTCCGTCGTGCACTCCCGTGGATGACGCAGTGCGTTGTCTTTCGAACAATCTATGCATCAAGAAAACCGTTGATTATGTGTTGAGCATTACACAAGTTTGAAGTCTATGTCACATAGCTTTCTTATTGCATGTGTTCTTTATGAGCATGGGTATGGGTTGGGTGTCCCGCCTGCACTCGGGGGGGGGGGGGGGCAGAAAAAAAAATCTGCCCCGTGGTGGCTTTTTTTCCTGGGACATACTACCCGCCCCCGTAGTGGGGGGGAAAATTACTTTTCCCGTAACTGTGCACAATATTCCTGGATGTTTGCAGAAAATTGTTGTTTGTTCGTCTTTGGTCCCATACCAGTCAGCAGAACAAATCCCACCAGACTGAAAAGATGGCCAAAACAGCAGCAAGCATACCACCATCTGGCTAGGCACCTTTCTGTAGGGATACAATAAGGGATGAAGCCACGCAGAGCAGAGCACACACGATAAACGCGACAAAACAGGCGGCAGAGCACACACACACACACAAACAGTCGACGCGACAAACAAGGCACAGCAAAAGGCAGCCTGTGTGTACTAGATCTCGTCAGGTGCAAAGCAAAACAAAAGCAGCATGGTGCCTGTCTGCGCTCGGGTTGGTATGGGTCATGTTGCTTCAACAGTGTGTGTGTGTGTATGTGTGTGTGTGTGTGTGTGTCACATCCATTGTGAAATGGTACATCTGTTGACATGTGTGTGACAAAAGATGTCTAGGGCTGCTGTGCATGAGTTCTCTCCAACCACTTTTGTTCTTTTGGTCATGTTCCTTGCAGTCCTCCTGCGTGTGTGAGCGTGTGGAGCCAGCACAGGATCTTGTGATTTGTGCCATGTTCCCTTTCACTTAGGATGGATTCTTTCAGCACATTGTGGATGCTGTTGTTGAGTCCATGTCTGATACGTTTCCTGAGCTGAAGACGAACCAAAGCCGCATTAAGGTGTGAACGGGTTTTGTTTCGCTTGCAGCTTGATCGCAAGTGCTGCTTGATGCTGCTTTGTTTGGCTATTTTTTCACCACATTGCTACCACATCACACCACATCACATCACATCACATCACATCACATCACATCACATCACACGACACCATGTTTCACCACAGCCCAAGACACAATGCCAACAACACCACACAAAGCCACACCACACCAAACCGCACTACACCGCACCTCCCCCCTCAAGTGTTCCCATGCAAGCCTGTGGACCTATAGTCAGGATGTAAAACATGTATACATTCTACATCATGTATCGCCCCACACATGGTGACACCTCAATATGGCCACTTTATCCACCATGGGAGTGACCGATGGAAATCCACCAGAGAGGAGAGGGCACCCTGAGGCCAACTCCACAAGCAGTGCCTTTGGGTCTGGACTGGTGTTATCGACTTGCCTGCAAGGGCGCCTTGCAATGGTGACCTGGTGGTTAGTGGAAAGTGAAGATAATGGATAATGGAAGAGGATGAGGTAAATACGGATACAGGCTGCATGGGAGCAAAGCACTCGACGGACAGGCTAGCAGGCTGCAAACAACGCGTCTCCTCGACTACTCCACCACACACCACACCACCACACTACCCCCCCCCCTTTGTCCAAGCACTGCCTTGTCCAAGCACATGAGCCCATCTGACCGTCATTTTTCTGGATTTTTCTGACCACGGTTTTTATGGTCAGAAATGTGACGTTACGGGGTTGAGGGGCTTCTATTCCACAGCTGCTGATGCCCCTGACAGGCAGTGAGGACCTCCAGAACATGCTGAAATTTGCCTGCAGATAGTGTTGTAGTGCCCTGTTGCAACAATTGTGGTTAAGGTGATGTACGGGCTGGTTTTCCGTCACATACGTTCTTTTGGTACTGCGCGTCACGTGCAAGCACGGGCTTGTCTAAGCACATGAGCCCGTCTGACCGTCGTTTTTCTGACTTTTAGCGTGCTCGGACAAGGGGGGGGGGGTACACCAAAAGCCACTGGAGAGTGGGTTTAGGCTGGGGTGAAGGGTGTGGGAATAGATATTGGGAATTTTTTGTCATAACCTGAACCTTATTAGAAATTGCAATAACTCGTTATGACAACCTTGCTCCTCTGACATGTAAGGGTGCCAGTTTGCCAGCCCTAAGACCGCTTGGACCCAGACAAACAACACACGCACACACACACAACCATCCAAACCCTCCATGAAATATTGAAGACATTTGAAGCGATCTGGTGCCTCTGGGCCGTGTCCTGAATTTGCTGGGATGTGTCTCCCTGTTCCCTTACTTTTCCCCTGGCTCTAGAAACAGAAAACCATTTCCTATGATTTTCATTCACTTCAATTTCAGTTTAATCCTATTTTTCTTCGGAGCTTTCTTGAGAACGTTATCAATCACCGCGTTCAGGGAAGTGTGAGGTCTGCGCCTGAATTCAAGTCCACCCATTGTACCCGCCTCAGGCCACCCTGGCAAAGGAAGAAGAGCTGTTCGGCAAAACTTGGGAGACTGGTATGAAGCATTTTGGCACTGCTGTCACGAAGGCAAAGGTATTTGCAACCCCTTCCCCCGCATCTCTTCGCACAACGTAGTAAGCAAACTGACGGCAATAACGAGCTCTCAGGGACCTGCAGAAGATTCGGGACTATGTGGATAGTTTGCCATGTATGGCATGGATGGTAGTGTTTGCTTTGGGCACTGCCTTTTTTACACAGGACAACAGCATCCGAGGCGAAGATGCTTTCATTCTGCATGACCGCTATGGATTCCCCGTGGATTTGACACTCTTGATGGCAGAGAAGCAAGGCCTTGGAGTTGATATGAAGGTCTGTACCTACTGCTGCGGAGCTCCCCCTTGGCCCCCTGGTTGGAGATGGGACTGAGGAAAGCGAAGGAGCAATGGTGCCATTTCGGGGAGTATCACCCCTTCCTCGATTGGCCTTCTGTGGAGATTCGGCAACTAGTAGTTGCCTAGTGGCCCACAGAGTCCAGGCAATTTGAACGGAGGACCGGCGAAGCGACCCAGGCGGGAGATTGTTCAAGACTTTTCTCATGATATACAACTCAAAATGGTCGGCTCATCGTGGGCGTCATTTTGAGTCGCATACGTTGGGGTTATCCTGGACCCCCCCCCCTCCCCCCTCCCCGTCACCCGACGCCTGTCGGTGGCTGGGAAACTGTCGGTGGCTGGGAAAGGGTCCCGGCACGGCAGCCAAGGACTGGCGAGGGGGGCTTCAGGAAATGGGCTTTCGTGCCAACCCTCCTTCCGGGACCATTCTCTTCCTGTCCCATCGAATACGTCTGCCCTGTGGAAGGCTGTTGTGCAGGGCTGTGACGATGCTGAAAGCTACAATTCAGCACAGGAGGGCAGCTGGAAGCGTTCCTGCCAACGCTTGCCCTGAAATTGGGCCATGCTGCCCTGAAATTGGGCTGTGCTGAATGTCTGGATCAACAGGCAAACAATGCATGGGAACGAGACTGCTGCATTTTCTCTTGATACCCAGTTGAGAAGGCTTTTCACACCCATTCATAATCTGATGGGAATATGGGGAATGGATGTTATGATGGACTCAGCATGTCTGGGGTGGGACCAACCCATGGCTGACGGGAGGGAGACACCTCGTGCACCCTGGTCCCTGTCGGGACTGCGGCGTGCATACTGCCCCTGATTCTGCTATGGCTGGTCGTTCGCATGGGCTTTCTCTGGCTGACGCCTCTTGGCCACACATGGAACAATTAGACTCAGATATCCCACATCTCAGGGCAGGGGTCATAAGTTGGTTATGCCGAAGTCAACCCACGAATCTTCCTTCACGGTAGAGCATGGCTACGTGCTCGAAATCACCCTCACCGTAGGGGCAGGACGCCGCCTGCATGACCCCGTGTGCCCCCACCCCCCCTTTGCGCACTTGCAGAGGGCAGGATGGGCCAGCAAGGGCGCGGGGGGACGAGTGGCACAGGGTTCACGGCTGGGAATGGCAGGGCAACGAACGGGTGCGACCAGGGGCCATAGGCAGCAAAGCCGGCAGCAGACAATGTGCAGTTGTGCCTGCCACATATACTGCACACAGTCGCCCCCCCCCCCCCCACACACACACATCTAGGGGGAGGTTGGGGGATGGGGAGAGTGGGGTGGGAGGTATATTCACACCTGTCGTGGTTTGTAGACACTGTCTCGCCCCAAGTAGACACAGTCTGCTAATTGTAGACACTGTCGAGCTAATATCAAGACAAGAGGTCACAAAAAAGGTTCAATCACAAAGTTTGCCTGTACACATCGGGAACCATCGGGGGTGGGGTGGGGGATTGGGGGGCGACTTGTGGCACACTGTCATGCCCAGGTGGTCCGCCCGCTATGGGACCCCTGAGGCGGCCCAGCGCAAGCGATGGGCAATGCCACAGTCCCTGCACGCCTCTGTTGTGCCTTGCCAGCACAGGGGCGGTGGGGGCTAGAGCGCGGGCAACCTCACTCCTGAACCCTTCAGCCCCCCTCCAGGCATACAAGCGACTTGGACTTTGCCTGGCAAGACCACTTTCTCCCAGGTCTGCCTTACAGCAACCAACCACCAAGGAGAGTCTAATCGCTGCATCATTTCTACACCATCTACGTCCCACCTACGCCTTGCAGGAAGTGCACCAACACAGCAGGGCTGCACTGACTGCTAACATCCGCACCCCCGTGAGGAAGGATGATGGGGTGCTTGTCCGTTGGGAGCGGGCCCAGGATTTGTTGAGCGTGTCTCAATGTCATTTGTCAGGGATTCGATGAGCATATGCAAAAGCAGAAGGACAAGAACAAAGACAGTGGAGCCATGGCAGCCAAGAAGGGCTTCATGGGTGTTGACCAGCTGAACGAGTTGGAAACGATCAGGAAGGTGGCACCCACAGTGGTATGTGCTTTGCAAGCCTCCGGAAGTTGTCAAGGTTGCAAAGGGTTTTAGAGGATTGCGACAGGTGGTCGGGTGTTCGGAAATTTTGTGGGCTTTATGGGCGAGGGGGGGCTGGAACCGGATGTGGGCATGGGCATGGGGGGTCGGGTGAACCATCCAAGGAGGGGTGGCTAGAGTCCGGGTCTGTAAATGCGGCGATGGCAGAGAAAGCGGATGCGCAGTGGAGCCAGTTGCACATATCGCACCAAAATGAGGATTAGTTCGGCCAATGTACCCGGATGGGCTGCTCTGATGGGTACACTCTGGGTTCGGAAGACAGCATCAAATTGATATCCATCGGAAGATATCCGTCAGAATGAACGTCTGACAAGGATGTGAATGGATCACATCTGCTTGACAACTCCCCTTCAAGTTCCCATGAAAGTTCTCCTGTCGGCTAATGTGCGAACACAGCCTGGCTGCCCCTTTGCTGGAGCAGTGCTTCAATTTTTTTCAATGAGAAGAGTTCCAGGAGAGCATATCAGGCCCTGCACATTAAAATTCTGAACCAAAAACTGTTGGGAACTGGGATCTTCAGCATGGCTTTCGGAACATTGGACAAGGTTTGACTGGTGTGAGGACAGAAGATACCTGGCAGGAAATGCCCTCTCGGATTGATTCATATCAACTCCGCTCTTAGAGGCGGCCCACTCTTTCTTCTCAATGCTTCTGTCTCCATGTCGCCTGCTCATATGCCCTGCATATCCCAGTTGCATATGCCCCCCTGCACTTTTGGGTGTCGCATGGTCCGGTACCCCTGTTCTGTCTTGCTTCGGTCATTTAAGCCGTTGTAAATGGGCTCAGTTCTTCCAAGGTGATTGCAGACGAGCGCCTGTTGCCTGAGTCTCCTGCACACCATGTCCCCGAAGGTGCTGCAAAGGGTGCACAACGTGTGAACACCCAAGGTAGAAAAAAGCACATGGTGTGCCCAAGGCTACTTGCGGCAACCGGGCACACAGTATTCCCCAGCCTTCAGCTCAAAATGATCTCGAAGCTACTACAAAAGGGGTGATTCTTCCTTTATTGCTGTCGTAAACAGTAACTGTGAAAAATAGATAAGTTGTTGTTGTTCCAACGGCAATGGCAACAACAACAACGGCCAAAACAACAAGGATCATGACAATGACACAGGCCTCATGATCCTCTCCCTCCCCTATCCTTGCTTTGCTGCCTTCAAGGTTCCCCTCTGTGCAATGACTGCCTTGCATAACGACCACCCCTTGGTGCTGCCTTGCCCCTGCGAGTGGGCTTAGGCCTGACTTCGGCTGAAAACTCGTCCTAGATGCCTGAAATTTCGTGTACAGCCCCCAGAACTCGTCCCACAGCCATCAAACCACAACCCTGTGAAAATTTTTTTCGGGTTTGGGCAAACAGCTGTTTGCCCCAAGAAGCAGCACAAACAGGAATTCAGGATGGTGTAAAACAGAAGGGGTTTTCTTTTGGAAGCCGTTGAGGAATTGACCATTCGACATCGCATGCACATTTCAGGCAGTTTACTGGGATTTGGTATTGGTCTGTCAATGGACCAGTCAGCAGGCAGGGTAGTTGGTGGTGCACCTATGGCATTGGGAGAAAAATTTTCCAGATTGCAATACTATTCATGGTGTTGTCTAACGACTCCCCTTCCTTACCCCCCCCCCCCCCACCCCAAACCTACCTATCCTCAAAAGGCGACCACATACATTTACCCGGAAGTACCAACCGGCTCGGCCGTTATGGCACACACCCCCTGCGCATGTGTTACACCGGAAGTGTCAGCAGGATTTCCCCCCCGCCCTTATGGATTACTCCCTTCCCCCCTCTGGACCAACCCAACACCAGCTGCCCAAGACCACGGGGCCAGCACATCGCGCCCGTGTCGTGTCTGCAGCACACCAATCCACCCACACCAATCCAATTGGCGGACCCCCCCACCATAATTCGCACAAAACAAGAACACACACACACACACACAAAAGAAACCATTCCGATGAATATCCCCCTTTTCCAAGTTGAAAACTGAGATATGTGACCTCAGGGAGTCAAAATGATGGGTGCCAGCCTAAAGTCATGATGCCAGCAGGTGTGGCAGTGGACATAGTCATCATGGGCAGGATCCTCTTGCATTTTTTTGAACCCTACCAACCCAATGGGTGGACCCACCAACCTATCCATAAGTGGAGGATTCCCTCCTCAAAAGGCGAACACGTAGTTACACCAGAACTACTGGCATACTGCTTCAGCCCTTGTGCCCTCCACAACACTGCACAACGTTTCCTGAGACCTATGGCCGAAGGGCATGCCGTTTTTTCTCAGCTACCACACACAGGCGCAACTCTTCCTCCAAGCACTACAGAGGACACCTTGTTTCCCATGGCTCCTACAATGCTGTGGCCTGCATTGGCGACCCCTTCTTGGTCTTTTGTTTGCATTCACCGTCTGCACATTTCTTCTGACTACTGCTATCCTGGTAAGTGTCTTTTGTGTTGCCAGTTTGGCTGATCCGTCACGATGCTATGCCCTTGCTTGCTTCTGTATGCTTGTCGAATTCAGGACGAAGCCAAATACGTTTGGGAAGACAGCACCGGAAAGGTGGTTGCCATCTACAACCACAAGGAACAAACATTCCCTGCGGAGGCTGGATCCGATGCAGGAAAGTTGGGGATCTTGTTGGACAAGACAAATTTCTACTCTGAAGCTGGTGGTCAGGTGTGGGAATCTAGACGGCAAGTTGAGGATTCTTCTTGAATTGGGCAGGGCTCCTCGGCTTCATGTGTGTCACAGTTCAGGATTACGCATGTATTTCCCGAAGACTTTCGCTTGTGCATGTGCATGTGGTTAGAGTCCTGGGATGTCACACAACATTAATGACGGTGGTGAGTGTTGTGGACAGGTTTGCTGACTTGTTTCATGGTTCGTCATTGTTATTTTGCTTGGTTCCGGTGTTGCATTTTCCTTGACCAGGCCGTATGCAAAGCCAGAGGGCGAAACCAGTTGTCATATGAAAACCAAACAAAGTGACCCCATCGTAACAATGCAAAGACACACATGCGGGGATCTCATGTGACTGCAGTAGTGGGGCCGCTACGAGGCCGGCAAGGAGAGAAGGATGCATATCGTGCCCCTTCAAGTTTGACCGCGCAAATGTGCTGTTTGATTACACAAATACGTAAACGGCATGAATTGCATGCAGGGCCAATATTATGCATGAATGTGCAGAAGTGCGTCGGCATATGCTTGAAGATTTACCGCAACGCACGGGAAACACCACGAGCTGAAGTCGTCTCAAGACGTGCAAAGCGCACAAACCTGTAATTCAAGTGCAAGAATGAACGATAAAAGTAGTGTCCGACGTCTGCTCTTTTCAAAATGTGTCTGAGCGGATCGTCGTCCATATGGCAGGGTCGCTGTTACCGGTGGTCCGTCGCTGGTAATACCAGAGGCCACACACATTCACCCTTAGCACTCGCAAACGCTGACCCTCGCCACCATCTACACCTCAATTCATCCGTTTACAGTTGTACCCAATATGTACTGTTCACAGGTCGGAGACATTGGCACGTTGGTTCTCCCTGGAGGAGTGTTCAAGGTGGAGGACACGCAAACATACACCGGATACACTGTGCACATTGGCACACTGGAACCTGGTGCTAAGGTGTGATTTCTGTCCTTTCCATATCCATGATCCATTGACTTCCCATGCAGTGTTCTCAGGGCGGTCCTTAAGAGACCAGATTTTTTTTTGTTAAGGACCGCCCTTAAGGACCGCCCCAAGGGACCACCAACCGCCAACCGCCAACAACCGCCAACCGCCAACCGCCAACCGCAACCAACCGCCAACCGTCAACCGCTGCCAACCGCCACCAACCATCCATCACCAACTGCCAACTGCCGCCAACCGCCACCAACTGCCGCCAACCACCAACCGCCAACCGCCAACCGGCAATCTCCTCCAGCCGCCAACCGCCAATCGCCAATCGCCACCAACCATGGTTGAACATATGAGCTACACGCGGTCGTTTTTGAAAAAACCATGTTCCGGAACAGTTTTTTTTTTTCCCCGTTAAGGACCGCCCTGAGTGTTCTTGAGGTCACAACTCCTCCCCTTTGGGTGCCGCTCTGTTTGAGCTGCTTTGCATACCAGCGCATGGTGGCGCACAGCGTCACCCACTGTCGACCCCCCGTCCCTTTCACCACTCATGAACTTCTTCCAACCGCGGTAGTGCTGGTGCCCCTGACTCATTCCAATGGCGTATTTGACGCCCGCAAGATCTTCATTGTGGCCACAGTCATGGGGGTGGCAGGCGGGAGGGCGTATACCACAAAGACAAGGTCGCAAACCGGCCAGAACCCGTCGTGTGAAATACAATGCCTGTTCGTGTGTTGGACGTGCTCAAAGCGGCAGCGACTTCCAGCCCACACTCGGCATGGAATAGGGCACGGCTATCAGGATTACATCATCCCAGCTCCAGCTCCGTGACCAGATCGCTGCCACCAGGTCAGGCTATTGCTTAAGGAGAAACCTCTTCCCCGGGGGGGGGGGGGGGTCACAGGTCGAAAAAAAGTTTGGGCACCTGAAATCGGCCTCAAATTTCCGGCCCCTTTGATAAATTTCATTTTTTGCCGGAGGACAATTTTTCTGATGTGGGTGGGGCTGGCCGGGACCCCAAATAAACCCCCCCCCCCCTGCCTTTCGGGGTCCTAAGCAACATTGTGCAGCAGGTGTGCGCAACTGATCCCCCCCCCTCCTTCGTCGCTTGCCCTTTTATCGCGCTTTCCTCTTTAGCCACACCTGCTCACTGCCCTCCGCACTCGCATGGAAGTACGGGGAGTCTCAATGGGTGTATTACCTGATGACGGGGGATGGGGGAGCACACTGGCCCGTCAGGGAAGCCTTTTGCTTCCCATGGATTTACTGTTTTAGTTAAGCCCATGCCCGTGTAGGGCTTGCCCGTGTACCCTTTGTGCAGCGGTCGTTTGAATGGGAGATTCGCGGAGGCGCGAATTTGAGAACTTTTTGCTGTGGTTTGCTCGTAACTTGGCGCCATCGTGTCCGTTTCTCGTGCTATCTTCGCCAAAACGTTGTCGCTAGAAATGTCTTGAAATTTGATGTTTTACCTGGTTGTGATGCCTAGGAAGGGCGCACAGAGCACAAGAGGTGGGGCGAGACCGCAGAAAGCGAGAAGTGGAGGTGCAGAGCGGAGCAAAGTGCGGGGCAGGTGAGTATGGCCGGAGGGCGTGACAGAGCGGTCATGGCAGTACGTGGAAGGTCTTGGTGGATTTTTCAAGTTGGCGCCATGCAGAAGCGCGCACACTTTTGGGCATGTTTGTTCGGCAGGTCGTATCAGAGCACGTCCGGCAGCTCCTGCGTTCCTCAGGCGCTTGGGCTTGATAGATGCTGGTGTTACAGCATGTCGCATCCTTGCGCAGGTGAAAGAGGGGGATGAAGCAGCCTGCAAGGTGGATTTGGCGCGCCGCCTCGACGTGGCCGCCAACCATACTGGCACCCACATCCTGAACTTCGCCCTGAGGCAGGCGCTCATCCGTGAGAACGACAAGAACCAGTTTGAGAAGGTCGATCAGAAGGGGTCGCTCGTCGACGAGAAAATGGCGCGGTTTGATTTCACGTGGCCGTCGAAGCTGACCGAGGTCCGTGCCACACCGCGAACCCCCAAGTCCTGTCGTATGCGATCCTCTGAGAGACGTCGCGCGTTGCCTTTTGTGTGGGTCGGTGGGGCGGGGGGGGCCAGTCGCCAGGGCCACTTGATCGGGCATTGTGAAGGCCAGCGCCCAAGCTGTGTAAAGCATGTTTTAGGCAATATTTGTGTGGTTTTCACCCGATTGGGGGGTTGGGTGTGCGAGGGGGGGGTTTGGCACAAGGCCTTGGTGGTTGGCTCTGTTACCCTGTGGCGGCGCCTATTGGCCTCTCGCCCTTGAACCTTCTGCTATGACAAGCAGGCATCCGCACTGCCGCGGGCATCCGCACTGCTGTGGGCATCCACCTGCCTGGGGAGGAATCCAGAATGCAACTTCTGCCCATGGCGTCCTCCCCTGACGGCCTGATGAGTGCCCGGCATGCGGTCATCACGAAGACCCGTGCGCGTGTGCGAGGTGGGGGGGTGTCTCCCGAGGGACCGGTACACACTCTGCTTATGCAGTTTTTCGCCCTTGGTAGCTCAAAAAATCGAAGTTTCCGAAACTTAGCCTCGCCACACACGCCCCAAAAGGTCGGGGAAATTCAGTGGAAGGTCAGGCGGGTGACATCTTTCGGTGATGCCCCGGTCGTGCTGGTCCCGGAACCGCAACGTCCGTGTCTCACCCCCAGACCCTCCCCGGGGCTCCAGATGTCCGGTCATTGCGTGAGACGACGGGGCTGCGATTGGCGCTTGTGCTCTCGCCGAGGGGTCGATCAAACGTGGGCCGCAATGACACCAGAGCGATGGGCCGCTGAAACGTTGAAGGCCAGGCCCTGCGTGACTCAAAAGCCCCAAAAATGGGTGTTTCAGGAGCAGGACGCAAGACCCATGGGCGGAAGAGCAAAATCGCCCTGTGAGGCTTGCGTGCTGCGAATTCACTGTATTCTCCGGCAGTGCGACCGGCATCCCCGCAGCCCCGCAGTGAATGGCTGTACACCGTCGGAGGGGGGGGGGATCCCCCCCCCCCTTCAGACCAAAGTGACCATCATGCGAAAAAACGAAATTTACGAGAGGGAACCATCAGACGCCCCCCCCCCCCCAAAGCCCCCCCTCGCCCCCCCCCTTCTACTCCTTCCCTGCCCCGCAGCCTATGTGCCCTGCTCCAGGCGGCCGACCACCCCCCGCGGCACCACTGCGTCCAATGGCAAGGGCCACGCCGGCCCATTTTCCGCTTGTGTGGTCTTTCCGCAGAACCGTTGCACATTTGCAGGCAGAGATCGCTCGCACGGAGGAATTGGTCAACGAGGAGATTGCCAAGAACGGTGCCATCTTCACGCAGGAGGTCGAGCAGGGTGCCGCAATGGAGATTGTGAGTCTGCGCTCCGTATGTCCCTGACATTGTGCACGCGACTGGAACTGGGACGTGTGGGGCAAGTGCAGGCAGACAGTTGGTCACATACGCTCCCCTTTCGTACATGTGGCTATGACGGGCAGCGGGTCCATTTTGCGAAACGCAAGCTGATGCATGAAAAAGCGCCAGAACAACGTTACTTTAGTCATGGCGTGGGGTCATGGATGGGACATGCCGACCACTTTGTGAGCGTGCCGCCTGTCCCCATTCGCCTGGAAGTTGAAGTGCACATCGCCATTGGATCATGACCAACGGCACGAGTTTTTCAGCCAAAATTATGAATCCGTGGTATATCCAACCAGCACTGAACTCCCACGAAGCACCAGATGTGCGAACTGGTCTACTTTTCTTCACCGATTGCACCCCACCTAAACTTGCCATGACCCCAGTCCTTGCAATGTTGACTTACTTGGGTGGAGGGGGAAAGGGGGCAGTGTTTTCTAAGTCGCACTGCCGCGAGTGTCACCCGGACACACTCATCATTTCTGCTGAAACTAACCATTAAGGGTGATGATGCGATCTCTTGCCGTCCCTGACGGTGTGTGGTTGCAACGCTATGGCAAGGTCTGCCAGAAAGAGGAGCTTGATGCCCTTTCTCCTCCTCTTGTATGCGACCTGACCACTGGTGCAGGTCGGCGGTACAAAACCGATGCCTCGATTGATGGCTGTTATGGCAACCCTCCCCCTCAAGGTGTTGGCCTGTCACTGCTAGCAGGGGAGTGAATGCCAAAGCCAACACGCTGTGATGGTACGCAGGAGTACAAGCATTCTGACAACAAACATTCAAAACCGCACCCCCACCCCCCTTCATTCAAAAAAAGGAAGAAGCCCTTCCGACGACCCCCCCCCCCCCCCTCCAAGTCGACAACCGAGATATGTGCATGCGGGCAGGCAAAATGCCAGGGGCCACCCCCCAAAGCCATGATGCCAACGGGTTCAGGCAGTTCCAACATGGGAACATCGTCACGGTGGCATCACGAGCATGGTGGCATCATGAGAGGGCTCCTCACTTCTCGCATTTATTTGACCCCACCCCCTTCACCGCCAACCCAATGGGTGCATCAACGATGCGCCTGCCAATCCACGCAGGCCACCGCCCATCAACAAGGAAAAGGGCGCAGGACCTGCACGTCCGATTTCACTCTGTTTTCCCAACAAAAAAAATTTCGCTCTGAGACACCATGATCACCGTCCCTGCTGCTGGCCGCCACCACACCCTCACTGTATCCTCGCACCCTCTGATGTGGTCTCTGCCAGCGTGTTGCAGGCAGGCTGGGCTTCAAGACCTGCAGGCATCTTGCCACAAAGCTGAGGCCTGGCAAACGCAATTAAACGGTGGGTGACCCAAAAGGGTAAGAAAACAGGTCTGGTGTGCAGTCCGACACAGAGCAAGGACGTGTTGTGACAGTATCGGCTGTACTGTACCAGCTGGATGATACCGTCACGTTGGTGGGGTTCTGGTGCACCCCCCGCTCCCCTCCCACGTTTTCTCACACCGATTTGCATCATTTTCCATTCCCGCTCCCGTTGAAGTCATGTGCCTTTGAGTGGTGGCAATCCAGTAGCTCTCGGTAGGTGGCTGTGTGAAACAGCGTACGTCGACCAAAGGTTCCACCTACACCTTCGCTGAACTCACCTGAATTAGGTCCGCCACCCCCGCTCCCACGCACAGCCGCACAATTCACATGTTACTGGTATGCAGATTCAGGTTTCCGGACAGAACCCTTGTCCAAAACCAGGTACCTCATCCCGCACTAGTTGGCGCAACCGATGGCAGGCAGGGGAAAGGAGGGGAAATGCAAGGTGGGGGGTGAACATGCACTTTTTTGTATGGTACAGCTGCCCCCTCCAAGGCGGCGGCGGGGGGGGGGCGTTGAACCATTGAAGCGGTAAAAATGACTCGGTATGAGCCTGTTTTGAAGCAGAGATGCGGTTGAAACAGTAGCGTAGTAAGTAGTTCAATCGATTCCTGACTCCCGGTGTTTGCCCCCCGCTCCAGCTTCCAGCTCCATCCCCTCGCCCCCATTTCCAGCACGTCTGGCACGTTCCTCGTACGGAATTCCTCCCACCCGCTATTCTTTTCAGGTGTTCGGCGAGAAGTACCCTCCAGTGGTCCGTGTGGTGTCTATTGGAAAGGACATCCCAACGATGCTCAGCGACCCCAAAAACCCGGATTGGTGGAAGCACAGCGTGGAGTTCTGTGGAGGAACCCATTTGAAGTCCATGGGTGAAGCCCAAAAGGCCGTGATCGTGCAGGAGTCAGCCATTGGTGGCAACGTCAGTATGTGGAGGCGCTGTTTGCTTTGTTGTGGTATTGGTGATCCGAGTTGGGTTTGGTGGGCGATTTTGGCGTGTCCAACACTTCTTCCCCCCACTACTCTTGACGTCATGTGCTTTGTTGCAAACCGCAGTCAGACCTTTCCAGTGAAGGCTGTCTCATATATTCCGTCACAGCTTCCAAGGGTGGGGGTTGAACCGTTTCCCACTACCATCAACCACCACCAACTGCCAGCCGCCCTTGTGCACCAACAATCCCCAACAGCCAAAAGTCACCGCTCAGCCCAGCGTGGCTGCCTGCCTGCAGCATCCAATCGCAATCAAAGTTGCCCAACTGCCTCTCGCCATCTGCAGCTGTTGTATGTGAGTTTGACCGTCCGTCCCTGGGATTTTTCACTGGAAGAGGATTTCAGAAGCCCACTCACTGTGCTTCCCCATTGATATGCCTGTGCATCGCTGGTGCTGGGACGGCCTTCGGGGTCAGCGCAGTTGGACAGTACTCTGTGCCCTCTGTTGGTGAGGAAATGCGTCTCAATGCGTGTGGCTGTCCAGGACGAATTCTGATGTACACGCGCCAAGTTGCTGCAGACGCTGCTGCTCTGGCTGAGTCCTTTGCTCAAGAGCTGACCGGGATTATGGCGGATACATCCAGTATGCCCGTCCATTGGATTGCTCTTTGCCCACGGCCAAATGCTGACGGCAACGATGGATTGTTTCTTCGTCTTCTGCACAGTCGCTCCTGCTGAGAAGTTGAAGGTGATCGGGGTCTTTGGTAAAAAAGTGGATGACAGTCTGATCCCCATGTTGAAGAAGGTGGAGGTGAAGAATGCTATCAAAAAGGTCTTCATGCTTGCCACACACTCTCATGAAGGGTGCAGAGAGTCGCTTTCCGGCTTTCCGGCAGAGTTCTCCAGTGGGGGTTGGGATTTTGATGCTGCAATTTGGGAGGTGGGAAACAGGTTTGCGGGTTGTGGGGGGTCGTTCAAGCCTCTTTACCCCTGGGAGGGGGGGGGTCCAACTGTGATAGAGACCTCCAGCTGGTTCCGACAGGAAATAAAGAGGGGCACGGACAGAGCGTTGGGGGGTAGTTCCCATAGTGCACCCCACCAATGTCAATGAAACCCATGTCCTGCAGGTGTTGCTCCTTTTTCAGGAGCATCCAAATAGGGGAGGGCGGAAACGAAAAATTTGAGGACGGGGGGTGCCCACGGCCCCTCCTTAGGAGTCACAATGCCCAACCCCCTTGTAAAGTGGGCCAAGCGAAATACACACTCAACCCCTCCCCCATCCCTTGATTCTGTCTTGAATGTACATGTGACACTAATCCCCAGCAAACATCCCCGCTGACCCCTTCTGTCTGCCAAATAAGTGTAACAATAAGTACCCATTTAGTCGGAGCTGTACTGCAATGCAAGTGTTGTTCTGTAATCACATTATCACATTCACAGGCCATCGATGATTGTCGTGCGGAGGAGAAGAAGCACACTGCCAAGGTCAAGCAGTGGGGGACTGAGGTACTGCAGTGTGCTTTCCTGTACCGCATGAGTTCAATATAAATGCATGAGGTTGTGGGATGTAGCCCCTCAATAATCAATAGATCCACCCTCTTGTAGTTGTCAGTATGCACGAAGCCCCTCCCTTTCCACTTATGTTGCCTTAATGGCAAACACCCCCACTGTCATACTGTCTGTCATGTAATTTTTCTGTAAAGGCCACAATTCGCTTATTTTGCTCGTTGCTGAGTATATTGGCATTGCTAGCTTTGCCTGTTTGGCTAAACCCTCAACACAAACTGCTACCCCCCCCCCCCCCTTGTCCATGCATTCAATTCCATCCCAATCCTCACTCTCTGAGTAGGTCTCACCTCCCCTTTGTCCATGCATGGGCTGAGGAGCGCAATGCCTGGTTCAGTTTCTTTGCTGAATGTGCTGTTCAATTTGTCATCTCATTCTCTCATCAATCATTTAAATTAGGTTTTATCCCCCAACCCCCAAAACCCTACACCCACCCATATGCACTCCCACTGAACGAGTTTGAGCATTTCACATACAGTACAACGCCTCACAACTAAAAAAAGATTGTCAACAATATTCACATGGGGGGTGCAAACCACAAACAATGACAATGTGCAGTATCTCATTGTTGCACATACCCTCACCACCACCCACCCACAGCCCCCCCCCCCCCCAATCCCCGCATCCCCCCCATGCACCCAAAAATTATGTGGATTGTGTGTTACGTATATTTTGCTGAATCGGGTTGACACCCAAAATGCAGCATACAACCTTTTTTGGGTGAAAACTCCCCCAAAGGGTCAAAGAACCCATTAAGGGAGGGGGGGGGGGCAGTCTATGCTGTTACCCCACCATGGCCCCGGGGGGGGGGGGCGGGCACGAACGTGGGAGACCCTCTGTGTCTCCTTCACACAGCACGGTCGCTTGAGTGTTAGAAAAGGATGCCCTCTCGGGCCGGAGAGGGTGACCTCCCACATGCTGCTGGGCTTCCGACACAAGCAGGAGCGGACACCTACGGATGGGACGTAGGACTCCCTCCCAGGTGTCAGGGCCCCGGGTGCTGTGTTCCATGGTGAGGTGCTGCCAGGGTACGGTATTGTGTAGGCACTGCACTTGTTCGGTGTACGATCTGGACGATGTGCGCATACAGAGCATAGGTGACAGCCTGTGAGAGGCCCTTTATCAAGTACCCTTCGGGCTGATCCCACCGAGTGCAGAGCACACACTACATACCTCCAAGGGACTCTGCTGTGTCCTCATTACATGCCTATTGATGGCCCTACTCAGCTGCCCACTGCCATGGCCTTTTGCAGATCGGAGAAAAGATTGCCAAGGAAGTGGAGGAGTCAAAGCTTGCATTTGTGGTCCGTGTCCTGAACAACTACCAACCACTACTTGCTGGCGAGAGAGATGCCATCGTGGAATGTGGAAAGGCGCTTGAGAAACAGGTGCTTTTCTGATCTGGCCTGTGTGCTGACAATGTAATCACGGTGTTCCCCTCATTTGAAGTCCGTTTGGTGCATGGCATCGAGCGTCATGGCACAACAGCAAGAGGCCATTTCAAGTTTGCAAAGAAACATTACAGAAACAAGCTGTAGTCGCTGCCACTGGTATTGACAGCAGAAAAAAGGGGGCTAAGTCACACAGAACGCAGGTATGGCATTGTAAACAATGCAGCGAGCGCGAGGAACCACAGATTCTCTCTGGTCCTTCTTTGTTGCATCTCGTATTTTCTCATGCAGGCCAAGGACACACCAACTTTGCTCATTCTGAAAGATCCCAAGAAAGGCACTGCCCATGTCATTGGCACAGTGCCCAAGGACAAGACTGACAAGCTGGCTGCCCCAGAATGGGTCCAATCTCTGGGCTGCAAGGGTGGTGGCAAGCCTGTCTCTGCATCGGGTGCTGGATTGGCGAATGATGCAGTTGAAGAAAGTGTGAAGAAGGCTGAGGCTTTGGCAGAGCAGAAACTGGCTTAGATGCCTGTATGTCTGGGTGTTGTTTCACGCTTACATTCCTTTTAATGGACACAGCTGTGCATCCCAAAGGGGTGCCTGCCACTTGATTCTCACTGCTAAGACCTTTGGTCTTGCAGGGGGTTCTAACGGTTTGCTGTGCACCGTCAAATTATCTATGGTCAGCATTCAATTCAATTGAGAGAATTCTGATGACAAGGGCACATCTCAAAAGCAGTATGAAGACAGGCAATCCTGAGCCGTTGCAGATTGCACATGCGTTGCATATTGCTCTTTTCTGTTCATTTTGTCTTTGTGGTGTCTCATTGCACGGATGGTTGCAACCTCTGTGGATGGTTGACAAACTGATAATATTTTCTCCCTCTGAAATGTATCAATTCTGCCCGCAGGATTTGCTGAACTACCACACAATTGTGTCGCATGGAACAGATTACAATCATGCATCGCACAAACAATGAGATATTTACTGCGTAGCAATGTGGATTGCATTTGGCATTTTGTTTTCAAGATGGTTGCAACCAAATGGTTTTGAAAATATGGTTAGCATTTGAGTGTAGATGCCACATTTTGCACATCCCAAACCTCTAGCTTGCGTGTCCTTCGGGCGGTGTATGGGCATATGCCATGGGTGATGTGGGGTGTGCGATGGGTGATATAAAGTGTGAACCGCACAATTTTTTTTTGGCATCAATTGTTCATTTTAAGGTCCGTATTGGACCTATGAACCGCAAGAAATTATGTGTCATTGGAGGGTAAGGTATTTGTGGTATGTAAAGCGCAGCCAACCAAGATACAGAGATGTCTGGAGAGTTACCATTTTGGAAAGAGAGACAAACAAGCCGATGGTCTTGGTGTTTGGAGACACATTTGATCTCTACTTTGGGATTTACAGACACATCGTTAGCTTTGTAACCTATGGCATAATTGTTTTTTCCAGTTTTTGATAATATCAATGCCATAATTCCTAGTATTTTGACATTGACACAGAGGGTGTGGCATAATTCCAATACATGGAAGTTGGATACATTTAAGATTGTGACCTGTTCAATTTTGCATTCGCCAATGGTGCAAAATCAAGTAAAATGTTGGACAGTAGCTACAACATAGCTCCAATGATTTATAATTCTTTTGCTGAGCAAACCTTTGCTTTTTGTCTTATTATAACTAGCAAATGTAGCCTTTTGTCTTTCTTTATTTTGACATTGGCAACGTTAACATCTCTCCAAACCCTCCTCCTATCATTATCATGTGCTTTGTCTCCACCAATTGGTGCTTGTGTTTCATAGAAATCTACTTTTTTTGTTAAAACACCGTTTTGCAACTCATTTTGCACGGACATGTTATCTCATCATCAAATTTGTCGGGGTTGCAGAACAACTCGACACAAAATGAAATAATGTATGTATAGAATTTTGAATACATTGATTTTGGGTCAAATTGCTCTCTACACACCATTTATTTAAATCAAATATACCATACTTCTCGCCCCAATTCCGGTCATACACCGGATGCTGCATATGTAGTTTCGCATTCTTGGCCATTATAATGTGATTTGCCTTCATAGACAATGGCTCGGAGCGTTTGGTGGTTTTTGGACTAGTGTCAAGATGCCGCCGAATAATCTCAGCGGTGGGTGGGTGGTGCTTTCTTGTGCAACATACACGACCATAGTTCGAAACCAACTTTTGTCTTTTGAACTCCATGATTCATCTGAGCTTTTCTTGGACACCAAGGCTAAAATTCCAACCCACATGCAGGTCATCTTCCCCAACCTCCGCCCTCCAGTTGCTTGAGGCTCATAAAAAGAGCTAGATGAATATTTTCCCGCCACCGCTTGACATGCGGGGTCCCCATGGCCATAGAATTGCCATGTGCGCTTGGTTGCAGGGAAATACACGGTTCATTTTTTGCCCCCCCCGGCGCCCCTCTCCCTCTCCTTCCTAGTCTGCTAGTGCAATCCCAGACAGGTGCGCAACCCTACCCTACACAAAAGTAGCAAAGCAAGGGGCAACAACAAGGTATGGGACATCCCTGAACATGCGCATCATCATGGCTTGTATACAAATGACCAATCCTGGCCCTCATATGCGGGTAGGACGGCCTCAACTTGGTCCAAATAGGGGGGCCCAGCACGGGTTCAAGAAGTGGAGACCTTGCCGGGAAGTGTTGCGTGCACTGCATTAGGCAAAGTGGGGCTGTGAGGGTCGGAAATTGAGCATTACATCCGAAAGTACTGGCTAAAATGGCACCTCCGGATCTCAAATACCTAGGCCAGCATTCATTTCTGACTTTCGTTCACTATTGGATGGATATTTTGCGAAAATTGAATGCAAAATAGTGTTGCCGTCACAGTGAACATAATTTTGATTTTTGAGGTTAAAAAAACATAATCCTATTATCAGATTTTTGGAAGAAATGACGGCTTGCCGTATTCGTCAAATAAAATTGTCAATGTGTCACACAATTTCAATGCCCACACTGCCGCCGTCGTGTTGTAATGGTGTCATGCGGCACTGGAGTTTTTTGTGGCCCCGGTTCGAATCCCAGCAGGCACTTTTTGGTGCCGCCTTAAAACTATCACCGCACAACACCACCCTTTGAGCGCAACATGAAATGTAAATGCAGGCTCGTATGAGTACTCTGTTCACGTTCGATCAATCCTTCCAATATTTCAGCTGTTGCCAAACGCAACAAAATTGCAACTTTCATTGTCCACCCGCCGGTGAAAGAAAATTACGCCCAATGGGGTTCAAACCGGGAACTAAACAAGCGCCCTCGCGGTTAACAGCTAGGGTACGACCCAGTGCGCTCCTGGTAATGTGGCATATCTCTCACAAAATATTACCACTGCCCCTTACGATCACTGATCATCAGCCACAAATGCCTGGGCCACACTTGAAAATGATTCCAAATAGGTTAGAATGGCATGTAACAGCATTTTTGGAACCCTGCGGGCCCCCTCTCGAGAGTTTCCATTTTTTGATTGTGTGCTGGGCCTATCTAGTCCAAAAGGTGGCGGCAACCGGAAACCAAATGCGCGCGACGCCCTTGGCGAACTGAAAAATGGGAACCAGTTCAGGTAGGAGAAAGCTAGGATGTGACAGTGTCGCTTCGTTTTTGCGACTGTGTGCTGATTTTGTGTGCACCCACGAAGCCAAGTGCATTTTATTGCAACGAGCTGTAGCGGTCTTTATGACTGAGTCACGAAAGGGGGCGAACAGAACGCTTTCCCTGTTGCCCTGGCTTTGGCTTTGATAATAGGTGCCAGAATGCAAGCTACAGGCCGCAAGCAAAAAGTGAAATAATGGAGCACATTCGACGGTGCCCTCTTGCAACTGTGGTCAGATTGCAGGCGGCAATGCACACGTCCTGCACCATGTTGCCATATTGCAGTTTGTGAGGCGGGTGCGAAACGTCGGACAGATTCCTTCGAGCCCATCTTCACTCGTCAAAGTGAGATTTTCAACACTCGCCTGCGCCTTTCGACACTTACCCTCCAGGTCACTTCGCTCTGGGTACCCCTGCTGTCTCTCTCTCTGCTTTCCCAACGCCCCAGCTGCTCAGAAACGCCTCACCGTTGCAACCAGGGTCCAACGGTCCAGGCTTCTCCGACGAAAAGCTAGGTACTGGACGTTGGCGTCAGCAGGCGCAAGAGTGCGCTCAGTACCACAGTAACACGGGTGCGAAAGCCAGGACATTCGTGCTGGACAAAATCCAGGCGCCAAGGACAAGTCAAACGGTCGCCTCCAAGTTCACTATGCGCAGGGCAGTCCGTCCTTCAGTCGTTCGCAACTGCGCGGTGAAATTTGCATATTTCTCCCCGTTTAATCCCACCACGTGAGTGGAAACCACGTGTTTTCGATAGAAACTGCACAGTTGAAATTGTGCGTGGTGCTGGTGAAACCATGCGTCGCTCAGAAATCCTCAAAAACATGTCCTGCCCATTTTCCGGTGCCAAGAAAGGGGATGGAGTGTCTCTGGATGCCTCGAAGTGCCCGGCCTTCACCGACGGCTGCCCGTACAAGGGCGTCATGCAGATGAGCAAGGAACAGCTCGCGAAGTGTCCAGCCTTCGTGGAGGGCTGTCCGTTCAAGGCTGACACAACGCTGGAGGCGTTCGTCAGTCGCCTTGAGGGCATGAAGGCATCCCCGGCGATTGCGAAGTGCCCGGCGTTCAAAGACGGCGGTTGCCCGTTCTCCGAGATGCTGGCGAAAGATAAGGTGCATCGTGCAGCCTGTTGCACTCGTTGTGCTTTCCGGCCACTCGTCCTGTGTCCTTGTGTGCTGCTTGCCCAACTCCACTTGTTTTTCTGGTGACCCTTCGCTTCCACTCCAGCTGCTGGAGTACATGGCACCAAACGTGCTGCATGTTATGGTGCCTTGGGTGCTGAAAACGTAGAGGGAGTAAAATTAAGGACAATCGGAAAAAAACTGGCAAGAAGCAAACGGGAAGCCGGGAAGCCACGGGTTCAGGAGGAGGTTGTTCAGTGGGATCTGGGACGATTTGAACCAAGAGGTGTCCCCCCCCCCCCTTGCGCACCCACAGTCATGTATACAGCCTGCTGCAGGGCTGAGGCGTTAGCCTGGGTGTGGATGCTCAGTCCAAAAAAGGATAAAAACCAGTTGCAAAAAGCCTGACCCTGAGCCTTGCTGCACACCACGGATGGGTAACACTTGATGATCCAGAACACCCCCGCCATGGGCTACATTTTCCTGAGTCTTGGGAAATCTCTTCCGTGAAGCAATCCGGCGCTGGCATGGAGGGACGTGGCAGAAAGCACAAGCAGGAGTTGTGAGCAGAGGGATAACTGTCCCAGTGTCACCGACATATTTTCCCCCGAAGAGTTTGGGCAAGCACGAGAAACTGGTAATGGCATAACTAATTCCCTCTGACATGGCAGGACCACTGAGCCCTGATAACCCAGCTGCACCCTCCCTGAACGCACCCCGTACTCCTCCCTCCCCAAACTGGATGCGTCGGACATGGGTTGCACTCCATGGTAGCGAACCAGCAGGTGTGCAGCACCCCCCGCTTTCAAGTGGAACTCTGCATTTTACGACTGCACGTTCAGGTCGCCACATCTGATCTTCTGCACCAAGGTTCCTGCTGCCTGACCTGCTTGTCTCCCGCACTCGTTCACCAAATGGGCTTATGCCCTCCTCGAGTTTCCTCCTGCTCACATGGTGCCACTACCGCCTCTTCAGATTGGCAAGTGCCCGGCGTTCTCCAGCGGCTGCCCATTTACCGGTGCCAAGAAAGGGGGTGGAATGTCCCTGGATGCCTCGAAGTGCCCGGCCTTCACCGACGGCTGCCCGTACAAGGGCGTCATGCAGATGACCAAGGAGCAGCTCGCAAAGTGTCCAGCCTTCGTGGAGGGCTGTCCGTTCAAGGCAGACACAACGCTGGAGGCGTTCGTCAGTCGCCTTGAGGGCATGAAGGCATCCCCGGCGATTGCGAAGTGCCCGGCGTTCAAAGACGGCGGTTGCCCGTTCTCCGAGATGCTGGCGAAAGATAAGATTGGCAAGTGCCCGGCGTTCTCCAGCGGCTGCCCATTTACCGGTGCAAAGAACGGGGGTGGAATGTCCCTGGATGCCTCGAAGTGCCCGGCCTTCACCGACGGCTGCCCGTACAAGGGCGTCATGCAGATGACCAAGGAGCAGCTCGCAAAGTGCCCAGCCTTCGTGGAGGGCTGTCCGTTCAAGGCAGACACAACGCTGGAGGCGTTCGTCAGCCACCTTGAGGGCATGAAGGCATCCCCGGCGATTGCGAAGTGCCCGGCGTTCAAAGACGGCGGTTGCCCGTTCTCCGAGATGCTGGCGAAAGATAAGATTGGCAAGTGCCCGGCGTTCTCCAGCGGCTGCCCATTTACTGGCGCCAAAAAAGCAGAACAAACCGGTGTACACGCCTTGGAGACAACATTGCGACAAATCACGGGGCAGTCCGACGCCTATGGGGATGCCGTGGCAGATCTTTTGGCTGCATACTTTCGGGATTCTCCATCTGGAGTTGCTGTGCTGCACAGTGTGCTGGGAAAAGTGCACACACCGGCCTCATCTTCCGGATGCCCTGTTACTGGCTCGAAAAAGAGTATGCCTTTGGATACCTCGAAGTGCCCGGCCTTCACCGACGGCTGCCCATACAAGGGCGTCATGCAGATGAGCAAGGAACAGCTTGCGAAGTGTCCAGCCTTCGTGGACGGCTGTCCGTTCAAGGCAGACACAACGCTGGAGGCGTTCGTCAGCCACCTTGAGGGCATGAAGGCATCCCCGGCGATTGCGAAGTGCCCGGCGTTCAAAGACGGCGGTTGCCCGTTCTCCGAGATGCTGGCGAAAGATAAGGTGCATCGTGCAGCCTTTTCCCTCAGCCAGCAGCCAGTTCCCTTCTTTTCACTGTTGGGTCCTGTTGTTAGCTCCCGGTTTTGCGTTTGTGGGCTGTCACCGATTATCCGCTCCCCTCTCATGGGGGTGAAGGAACAGATCAGTATGGCGCACAGAGAGGAGGTTTGCAAAGGCTTGGGAGGACACCTTCCCCCGCATGGGGTTGCAACCGGCGCCATTTCTCGGTCACGTTCAGTGCGATGCCATTTGCACATTGCCTGTGTGACCGCACGTGGAGATAGTGCGCAATGTCTGGCTTGCAGAGCCCATCTCCTCGCCCTCAGAGGTCGTCCTGTGCTGTTGTTTTGGTGCTCTTCCGTATTCATGCTCGTCTTGTGCGCGTCCTCAGATTGGCAAGTGCCCGGCGTTCTCCAGCGGCTGCCCATTTACCGGTGCCAAGAAAGGGGGTGGAATGTCCCTGGATGCCTCGAAGTGCCCGGCCTTCACCGACGGCTGCCCGTACAAGGGCGTCATGCAGATGACCAAGGAGCAGCTCGCAAAGTGCCCAGCCTTCGTGGAGGGCTGTCCGTTCAAGGCAGACACAACGCTGGAGGCGTTCGTCAGCCACCTTGAGGGCATGAAGGCATCCCCGGCGATTGCGAAGTGCCCGGCGTTCAAAGACGGCGGTTGCCCGTTCTCCGAGATGCTGGCGAAAGATAAGGTGCATCGTGCAGCCTGTTGCACTCGTTGTTGTGCTGTGGTTCTCCCAAGCCCGGCTGGTGGTCTGTGGTCTCTGAGCAATTACCTGCGAATTGGATCGCTGACCCTTGACGTCATGTGTTCCGTCAGCTAGCCTCGTTGTATGAAAGGGTAACATGACGTACCATAGCGATTGATGTAACAGCTCAAGGACAACACAAGCACAGGGTGCTAGTCTGACTCACAAGCGCATGGTGCCTGGCACTTCTTCCGGGTACAGGTTTTCATAACGAGCCGCGTATATTCCCTTTCTGCGTAGTTGGCCTCCGGCTTTGTGGTGTAGCCATCCAAGGAGTCACTGTGGATACCCCTGTTTCTGGACGGAGCAAAGGGAAAGCGACGCCGCTTGCTGAGGGGATCCAGCATCTTTGCCGAGCAGTTTCGCGGTTCCTCAAGAGTTTTTGCAAAACCCTCGTTTCCGCCCCAGCAAAAGGTTGTGGCCAAGGTCTCTCGGTGACGCTTCTGATGAGATGAGGCGAATGCTGTGCTGAGAGGCGAAGGCAGATTTTTCTGGGTCCGGGGCCGTGAGAAGATGGGGGCTCATCAATCTGCTGCTGAAGACCGTGCTATGTCGCAGCCGCCAGGTTCATCTTGGCACAGGCGGGTGCGTCGTAATGAATCCCCTCAGGCCTGGGGGCGGACGCCCCACACCCCGCACACACCCGCTGCAACCCCCACCACGCGCAAACCCCCCACAGTGTCAGACGTACGCCGAGCCGTTGGCACACTGCGCCGCGACCCTTAGCACGGAAGACGAATCCCAGCAAAGGATGACCAAGAACCCACGATGAGGAAGAAAGCACCAGTGCTCAGCGCCGGTGGAGGAATACCTCTGGTGGGTGTTACTGCGTGTTGACCAACCTAACTAACCACGGAGTAGGCTTCCAAAGGAAAAACATCGAGAAACACACACCCAGAGAAGCCAAACACAACCCCTGACCTAGCGACCTTGTGGTGCGCTCGTATGAAGCCACCCGCATGAGCCGAGCCACACCAGCTAAAAAGTAGCAGAAATGGGTTCATTTTATCCCCGCCCCCATTTTATCCCCCCCGCCCCATCATGTTTGGAACACCCCTCTCCGTGGAACTCTGAGTACGAGCATTTTGAGACCACACGCGCAGGTGATCATGTCTGTGTTTCTGTGGCATCACCACCTGTGTCTCTGCACTCACTCACCGCCCTCCTCGAGTTTTTCCCCGCTCACATGGTGCCATGGTTCGGGGATGTTGGCATAACTAATTCCCTCTGACATTGCAGGACCGCTGAGCCCTGATAACCCAGCTGCACCCTCCCTGAACGCACCCCGTACTCCTCCCTCCCCAAACTGGATGCGTCGGACATGGGTTGCACTCCATGGTAGCGAACCAGCAGGTGTGCAGCACCCCCCGCTTTCAAGTGGAACTCTGCATTTTACGACTGCACGTTCAGGTCGCCACATCTGATCTTCTGCACCAAGGTTCCTGCTGCCTGACCTGCTTGTCTCCCGCACTCGTTCACCAAATGGGCTTATGCCCTCCTCGAGTTTCCTCCTGCTCACATGGTGCCACTACCGCCTCTTCAGATTGGCAAGTGCCCGGCGTTCTCCAGCGGCTGCCCATTTACCGGTGCCAAGAAAGGGGGTGGAATGTCCCTGGATGCCTCGAAGTGCCCGGCCTTCACCGACGGCTGCCCGTACAAGGGCGTCATGCAGATGACCAAGGAGCAGCTCGCAAAGTGTCCAGCCTTCGTGGAGGGCTGTCCGTTCAAGGCAGACACAACGCTGGAGGCGTTCGTCAGTCGCCTTGAGGGCATGAAGGCATCCCCGGCGATTGCGAAGTGCCCAGCGTTCAAAGACGGCGGTTGCCCGTTCTCCGAGATGCTGGCGAAAGATAAGATTGGCAAGTGCCCGGCGTTCTCCAGCGGCTGCCCATTTACCGGTGCCAGCAAGACAAAGCAGCCGACTGAAGGTGGGGCCTCAGGGTGCCCGTTTCAGAAACAGCAGAACCCAGCCGAGGCCGTTGCGCCAGAGGAAGCTGAATCTGCTGCACCACCGCCCGGATGTCCATTCCATAAAGCCCCTTGAATGGTGTGGATGTTGTACAGCTAAAACCTGGATACCTAGATATTTGCTGTGGAAGGAGACTGCAAACTGTGCAGTTTTCATTTTAGCGTTTTTGTGGATAATGTGCGCTGTGCACTACTCATTGTGGGCATGGTGTCGTGTCTCACATGGATTTTTGTGGGCGTTCGCCTTTTTGACGGCAGCTCTGAGCAGCAGCAGGAATTGCAGCTGAGGTGGCTGTCCCTGCGCAGACCGTAGTAACGGCACTTCGCTGCGTGCAGTGCACACCGATCAGCGGAAAAACTAACCTCAACTAGCGTCGTCGCTTCAATACATGCGTCATGTGGTACACAGCGCCCGTGGATACCGTCTGTTGTGCACATGTATTCAGACGATGGTTTCCATGGCATGTCAGCAGTTCTGCAGGATATATAGTGCTGTGTACCATATGATATATCTGCTGTTTATCTGTGAGCATGCTTGCAGTTCATCAAAGTGCAACAGAAAAGTGTCATCGTCGGATGTTGTTGTCAGCTGTTGTCTCTTGCTTGTTTCTTCTGAACATGGGAGGAGCGTGGGCTGTTGACTGTGGATCGTATGTGGAACATGGTGGGTTTGTGCTTTGCCACCCTCATTGAGGGTTGTGTTATGATTTTCAGCCTGAGCCACGGGGGCTGGCCCTGGCCGGGACCCGACCCCAAAGGGAGGGGGGGGGGGACCTCCCCCCCCCCTCTACGGACCCCAAAATTGTCGTACGGAACAATGTGCTTTGTCGGCGCCAGAGGCGCCGGAGATTTTGTTTTAGGCATAGGGCAGGGGGAAATTTTTTTGTTCGACCCTATGTGTCTGTACTCAAAATACTCAGAATTTCGTGGAGAATTCAAAAATGGCTAAAAAGCACCAAAAAGGATTTTGACCCCGACCCGGCCTCCGGGTCGGACCTTGGCTGATGGGAGCCTGAGTTGATGGGCAAATTTTTTTTGAAAAAAATTTTTACCTCACATGTGCATATTCAAAATGATCAGCGTGTCATGGGGATCATTTTGAGGTATGTATGTTGGGGTACCCACCGACCCCCCCCGGGGGGCCCGGCGGCTGACCGCCCGACCCGCCGACCCCCAAGGTTTGGGTCAACCAAGGGGGGGGGAGGGGTCCCCCCCCCCCTTCGGAGGGGGGTGGGGGTCCCCCCCCCCCCCCCCTACAGCCCCCCAAACTGTCGAACACCCCTCGGGGTCACACATTGGCTGGCGCCAGCCCCCGTGGCCTGAGCATCAGACAGCTCTTTTAACGGTCCCTGATGTCCCCGCCAAACTGTGTATTGAGCAAGGGATATGTTGATGCAAGAGGATACGAGCATGCTGAATTTGTGGCTCCTCATCCGACGATGCAGAATGGAGTTGCAGTTGAGTGGTCTGCAGTATGTTCGGCATCTGTGCTGCAGTGCATGACACTGATGCTTGGAATGCGCACAATGGCTTTTCACAGATATATAAATTGGAGAAGGTTTGTCTTGGCAAGTATTTCCTCAGCTCGCATGCCTGTGATGCCTTCTGTCACGGGGCGTGCAATATGTATGCTCCACATGTAGTTTTCAAAGGATGTTAGTGGAGATTGCCAGGGCAAGTTCATCTCAGATCAGGCAGTGTTGATTCAGGACGTCTGCAACAACATATAAATATAGCCCTTCATTGTGCACATGGTTTGCTCCACACACAAACGCCTCTGTGCACTGAGCCAAATGTCACCTTTGAGTCCATAGATTGGGTGTAAATAGGGCTGTCAGGGGACGGTGTCAGCTTTGCTACGGCATTGTCCATTCCCACATCTGCACACTTTGTGTCTATGGGATTATACTATATAGACATCTGTACCCGACGCCAATATGAACATGGAATACTTGATCAGTTTTGTTTTGCCACTCCTGTTCTGTTGCACCACCAGCCTACAGACTTGTGGCATGCCGACCTGGTGGCATTTTGTACACACATTTCTAGCATTTTGTCTGCCATCAATGGGGACTGGTAGAGGCAAATGCACAATATCAAAGCTGGGTGCATCCGAATGCAGGGAGAAGTTTGCAGTGGAGCAATTGGCAAATTTGGAATGAAGCAACACCACAGAAAAGATTGTTCCCAGTAGTTTCTTTGAGCGGCCCGTGTGCATGAAAGCGTGCACACATTTCAAATATTGCGCGTCCAACAATTGCCAACGGCTGGGCATGTGCCCCAATGAACAAGCCAGGTAGCAATTGGTCATTTGTTTGTCTGTAAGACTGTGATCGTTTCCTGAGGAGCACGGGACCAAATGAAAGTAGTGCAGCATGAATTAAATATTTTAACCCATTCCTGCGATCCTGTCCATGCATATCAGGGAAATGTTTGTAGATGTCAGGGAAATGTCCGTGGACACCAGGGTGATGTTTTGCAGACAATTGGGAAATGTCTGCGCACATTAGGGAAACTTCTAAATGTCCGCGAACACCTGGGAAACGTTCATTGGCACCCGGGAATGTTTGCGTACACTCTGGAAATATCCACAGATTTCAGAGAAATGTCCGCGGACATCAAGCTTGACAAAACCGCCCTTTTTCAATCAACCAATCGATGCCGAATATTTGGTGTTGTTTTTCTCATTTTCTCAATGTTTGTCGCTAATTTTTGGTTGTGTTGGCAATGCGCTTTTTTTCTTGGCATTTTTTGGAGAAGAAATGTTAATTGTCGTACATTTTGGGATTCTTATGCATTCTGAATAATATATTTGTGGGTGTGCATTTGGTTGTTGGCGATTGCAGCGAGAGGTTGGCAGCAGCAGCTCTGAATATCACAGATTTCGTTTGTGTTCTGGGTTTGGATGGAAGAGAAACAAAATCAATCCCACCACCCTATAGCACAGCAAGAATAAAACAAAAGAGGCATTTACTATTGTTGGAGGATACATCAACCACTGGAACAATACCTCCACTCCATACCCACTAACAGAATACACATGAACCTCAACCCCCCCCCCCCCCCCGCTCCACACACACACACACACACACACACACACACACACACAAGGCAAGTGGTGTCAAGTGGTGTCGGCGGCCCCGCTGCATTTTATGTTCAACATTTTGTCAACTTAGTAGTTGGGAGGCGTGGGTGGCATGATTTTTGTTGGTGGGGGATAGACTACATTCTATTGGAGGCGCAGTGGATTTGATAAAATCATTTTAAAGCATTGTGTACATAACGTAATAACGAGTCATGCATGACAAGGATCAAATTTGTCCCACCGCTGTTTCATCGGAAACACAATTTTTCAGACAGCAATTTTCCGCGATGCCCAAGGTTTATGTTATGCAAATGCACCATGCTATTTGGGTGCCAAATGCAAAAAAGATAAAACACGAAACAAAAAAATAATGGCAGTCCAATATTTTATTGAGGGGGGGGGGGGGGGGCACAAGCAGTAGCCGCCTCTGAAAATCGTGCTTCATTCAAAAAATCCTTTGTGTCTAAAGTAAAATGACCGGTCATAACCAAATTTCCCAATTCGTCCAACCAAGGGGGCTTGCAAGCTTACTTTGTAGGCCATGTAAACATGTTTGTTAAACTTGATTGTGCACATTCTCTCCAAATTGGCATGTATGTAGTCATGGAACCCTCCAAGCCCAACCGGAGTGGGGCTGGAGGCTGGTCATTTTGTACATAATCTCTTTTTTTGTATGCAATATTTTGCTTCGCATGAAGTATAGTCGTCGAAGCAGCACAATGTGATGTTACGAAAACTAGTCTTGGTGGGCACATACCGTGATTTCGCTCTCTAGCCTAGCACTATGGCTGTACATGGCACATTACGGCGCAATATCTCTGCAAATTTAGCATGCCACGGAACACACAAATGGTGCCCGTGTTTTGATAGTGTACAATACTTATGTACAACCATCTGTGAGCATGCATGCAAGGTATTGGTACAAGGTTGTTGTGAATGTAATGTAAAGTTATTGAGATTCAAAGATGGTATTGAAAGATGCAGCCATGTAGCTCATTGCACCTTCAAACAATGATTGATCCGAAAACCAATATTGGGCAAATGTTGTGAAAAAAATAGATAAGAAATAAAAATAGACACCAAAACTTACCCAAAATAGCTCATAATGATAGAAGAATGAATCATATACCACAAATTTGTTTCAATGCCATACATGTATTGTTTTGCAAAGTGTATTTGCGCCTGCTAAGCTACAAAAATTCCATTTGATGAGCCTTGGGAACACTTGACAAGTGCTATATAGCTGGGACGGGTGCACGGTGCGACCTGTTTCGGACAATTACACAGCCTTCACATCCCAAATGGACCTTCGCAAAAAAAGTATTGGACAACATTTCTTGATGGGCTCAGAATGGTTGCTGTTTTTTCCTTATAGGTCTTGGATGGTCACTGATAGTTCCTAACGGGTGCAGAGGGAGTCATCCTCACCATCTTCCGAAACATGCTGTCCATCAAGTTCCTAGAGGGTGTGTTGATAACACCCGCTCATTTGCACATGCAACCCAAGACAAAGACATTGTGTTTTTGGGCTGTAGACCGAGGAATAGCATGTACAATGCAATCGTCAAGGCATATAGGGTAAAATGAAGGCCTACAGGGGGTGGTAATAGTTCATATATGCAGCGGTTAGTAAAAGATGATTTTAGACGTGTTTTTCATGCAGCGGTTGGTAAAAGGCTGGTGTTTTTCCATGCAAAGGTTGTTACCGACATCCTCCTCTTTTGTTTACCTTAATGTTTCTTTGTATTTTCTATTTTGAATGCATTATGATGTCCCGTTTGAAAAACCACAATGCTTCCTTTTGCTTGAATTTTTCTTTTTCTACTATAGGGAGTATTCTTCTACTGTAGAACCATTATTTCTCCTTCAAAAACTCCTGGGGTTCTCATTTGTACAACACTGGTACTATTTCTCTCTCTTCGTTTGTTCAAAACATTACACTTTTTTTTTCTACACCCTGCACTCTTGCTATTTGTGTAAAATGTTTTGTCTCTTTTTTTTTGCTTCAAAACCTGCACTCCTTTTTGTGCCGAAAAACCTACACTGTTTCTTTTTGTCACTCACTTTTGCATTCAAAATGCGGTTTTTTTTACCTACTGAAATATTGTTTGTTTTTTTTTTGTCACTGACTTCTATGTTGAAAATCCTGTTTTTTTTTTATCTTGTTTTTCTTCTGAAATGGTCAGAGTTCCTGCTTTTTTATGGACCACCATTGCCGTGCGCAACTCGCGTGAATTAGGAAAAATGCCCCCCCCCTAAAAAAAGTGCTCTCGTGTGCAAATCGTCCAACCCTACATACTTCACTGCCCTTTGAGGGACATGTCGCTATTGCAAAGGATGAACCACATATTCACTTTGATCGATTCGCTGTTATTCAAGAGGAAACAGGAGGTACTACTCTCTTTCACTCCTGGTAAGCAACACTGCACAGCTCAGAGTGCCTTCATCATCCGAAGTCTGCACTGCCTCCCGGGCCTCCCTTGCCCTTTGCGTGTAGTAAGAAAAAGTTATTTTTCCTACTGGGACGCCTTTTGGAACTATTCTTTCTCTAATTCTGTTTTGTTTTGACCTGTTGATGTCTTGGGATCGTCGCTCGGAGATCTGTAAATGGCGGCGATCGAAATGCTCAGGCGTCGCGATCTGCGATCTGCGACAGTGTTCACGTGGTCCAGAATGTCTCAAATTACAATTGATTTTACGATTTCTCATTCCCTGAATTATGTTCTTCAAGATTAACTCCGAATCGCATGATTAGGTCATGCTCGTGGTTCGTGTCGTCAGTTTTAGTAGAGATTGTGTACTTAGCTTAGTCTAATTATTTGTTATCGATTGAATCTACATCCTTGGAGTAAGAAAAAGTCACTGCCATGTCTTTTTTGGAGGGCTTGATCCAGGCCAAGCCCCCCTTAAAACCCTTTTGTTGATGCTAAGACTAACTTAAGTATTTTTATCTCTCTTTTGAAGCCTAAAGTATACTTTCTCAAAGTAACTAGGGTTGTAACCCTAGTCCCCCATGAAGTTCACCCCTACCACTCAACTGAGCGGAGGTACCTTCCTTCATGGAGGATATACCGAAATAAAATAGGCATTTCATGCTTTAGGCCTTGGTGGTTAAGCCTAGTGGTCTCCCACCCCAAGACCCCTATACTCAATTGTTTCTACCACTTATTGTGTTTCTACTTTTTAACTGTTTCTGAATTCAGTTGCTTGGCCAAGTCATTTTCTGTGTCTGGCCTGACACCTATTCCCCACATTCCTAACCAGCACCATTACACCCAATACAGTGCACATGAAGTGCTTAATGCTATCTTGGAGGCTAGAGTCAGTCCAGTTTTCATATAAAACCTTTTGTATTATCCATTTGTGATTGAATCTTTGTGTTTATACGTGCTTTGTCTATCTGCAGCCCTTCTGTGTTACACTGGATTTCAAACTATTCATTGATTCGATCCACATCCTGTTCTTGCTCTACTTGCTCCTTTGGTTTTGGGAATTCACCATCAAAAACCTGCAGGATTTCATCAAAATCTATAGGGCACTAATCAAGGACATCTTTTTGGTAGCAGAGGCAAACCGTGAGAACCTTTGGAACCGACTTTGAGCAGAAGCACAAGAAAAACACACTGAACATGTCCTACCGAACCTGGCCGATCAGAAGTGTACAAGTTCAACTGTCTCACCCAGTGAGTGAACCGCCACTCAGAGCAGCATATGGGTCTCAGGAAGATCTAGAGCACAGAAGGGCGGAACTAAAATCACCCAGAACAATCCCATCAACCATGGAAACCTTAGCGGCCCATGGTGAAGACAACCTGCAAAGGCTCCGCAGGCGTGTCGAAGATTCCTTCGCACGGTCTGCTTGTCCAGCTTCGTCTTCTTCTGAACTTGAAGTTGGTCCTGAAGAACAAGAGGACCTACGAAGGAGGGTGGACGAGTTCATGCTCCACGAAGAGTACCACCTGTCCACCGTAGGAGTAGATGGAGAACTACCTCTTGATGCCCTCGGGTCGCCGCCCCAAACTGAGATGGGCTCCTTCCTCTATTCTGGGCCATCTACAGACATAGCGGACACAGTATCACTACCGAGACGACCGAGAGTACACGAACACCCGAGAGCAAGGCATCCAGACCTGCCGATAATGGATCCACCTCGCCCAGAGCCCACCCATGGGGCTCTGGATCGTACGGCCGAACTATTGGCCAAACTTCTATCCGGATCGGAAGACCCGGATATGACAGCTCTGTCAGAGGCTGTCAAGGCAAAATTGGGTATCACTGAACCCTTACGCAAGCCAGCGTTACTCTCACCTTCACCAGGATTGAGCACGTTGGCTGATGATATCAAAAGATCAAGGGTGTCCAGGTTGCTACCCAAGGTTACTTGCCCCAGCCCTTTTCATCCTCGCGCCAGGACAGTCCCTATTGCTGAACTACAGGACGTGCCGGTGACGGAGACTGAGAAAAGAGGGCTGTCAGCCCTGCCACCTCTTGCCGGCGTATCTCCTTCTCCTTCTGGCCTAACCCCGGGGGGTGGGAAGATGGGCAAACCTATTGCCCAGGCGAACATCCAGCTAGAACTGCCGGAGTTCGAGCCGAAAATTTTGCCTGAATGGGCAGAAGAATTTGCTGAGTTTCTTTTGCTGACTTGCCAATCCCATGTGGATGTGGCCACCAAATGCTCCTTGCTGAAACGCTCATGCAAAAAGAAATTTTTGCAAAAACAGGTGAAACAGATTGTGAAAACCTGTTCAACCTGGGTAGAGGTACTCGAGAGGTTGGAGAAAACGTTCCCAGTCTATGAGACTGACCTCAGTGTGCGCACACAGATAGAGGAGCTACCTATGCTCCCTGAGTTTCCTTCCGCTGCGTGAATCTCTGAATACGTGTGCGACCTGGAGTATCTATTTTCACGGATGAACGTGGGCTCCTACGGAGCCACTGAGCCCCACCTGTGGCTCATGAGTAAGATCCCCCAACGTACGTGGGATGACTGCCGCGCTACCTCTGAGAGGAAAAGCCGGAACCACTCGTACGACGAACTGGTGGACCTGCTGATTGAGCTAGCTCCTGAGAGGGAGAATGACTCCCACATGGAGAAATTCCTCAAGAAGCACTTGGGTCGGGGTGGTACCCCTACCCCCGAACGTGGCGAAGGGAAAGGGCCTAAAAATCCCACTAACACCAACCAGGGAGGTGGTAAAGGGAGGGGTAACCTACGTGCCATGAATGAGGTTAAACCTGATGTAGGTACACCCCCTTTCTTCTACTGCAAACCTGTCAATGACAAGGGGGGGCCTTGTCATGCCCCTGACTGCGATCAATGCAAGAGCTGTATGCTGCAGATGAAACGACAGCAGCATACCAAGGACGGGAAACCTGTGACCCATCAGAATCATTTCAGGTGTACCATCACCTGTGGCTATTGTGGCAAACTTCGTCACTACGAAGACGAATGTCACATAAAGAAACGCGAGAGTGATAAACTCAAGCGGCAAGAGGCTGAACGCCAGAAGACCCAAAGACCCCCCAAAAACCCTCAGAATGGGGATAAAGGTGGTAAAGGAGGTGGCAAGGGGGGTGGCAAAGTAGGACCCCCTAACCCCCAGAGGCGCTCATTAGCGCCCGCTGGTACACCCCCTCCTGCTGCTACACCCCATCCTGCCGCAGGTGATCCCAAGAAGCGCCCACAGGGGGATAACGCTACCCCTGAGGGAAATAACTCCAAGAAGAGGCGATTGGCCTGGATGGCCAGGTCCCTCATAGCTGCAGGGATGGATGTCAAGTTCCCTGATGAGGAGTAGGGGGGCGGCTCCGAAGAGGAGGACTTGGTTTTCTGGATCCTCGTGAAAGTCGGGGATCAAGTTTTTCGAGCGGTGCTTGACACTGGTGCAACACTTTCCATAGTGGCCCGCCGCCTGCTAAAGACTTTCAAGAAAACTAAGACCGTGGCCATAAGAGTAGGGGATGGGCGTACCATCCATTCCTCGGGGGGGGGTCGATCTGACTACATGCCTGGGCGACGAAACCGTGACCCAACACTGCAGAGTGCTGGACAGCGACGCCTTTGACATTGTCATTGGCACCGACTTCCTACGAAGAAACCCCCAGGTAAAAATGCTGTCCCTCCAGCGCCCCTATTCTTTGCACTGCCACTTTGGCAGTGGGCTGTTCTCCGTACCTTTGGAGCTGTCAGGACGAAAAGAGTCTGGGCTGCGCTACGCATCCAAGACTAACTATCGTACTGAAAACTACCAATTGGCCCGTCACGTTCTTGAAAATGGACTGGCGGCCCTTCAGGTAAACCTGGATGAGATCCAGGTGGAATTGTTTGCGAGCCAACAACAGCACATCATGCAGTTGTACTGCTCGAAACAATTGAACAATGCTTTCCGTTTCTTCTGGAAAGCAATGGGCCTAGTGTATGCTAACCCTCCCTTCTCCCTGCTCGCGAAGGTTCTAACCAAAATAGCTTATGAGGGAGGAAGGGTTGTCATGTGCACCCCTGACTGGGGCTGCTCTGGTGAACATGCCTACTGGCGCCGTATGCTAGATCGAATGACCGTGGGAAGACTGCAACTCCCCGACGGCCCCATCTATGTGCCTGAGGACTCAGACACAGCTATGCAGGTCCCTGAGTGGGCCAGTTTCCTGTCCATCGTTGATGGATCTCTCAATCCTGTACCCCTGTGTGACCTAGACCAGGTGGTACTGAAAGAGGTCATGGCCAAAAATCGTGGCCTGACCCTTTCTGATCTCAAAAATTGATCTCCTGAGCACCTATCTGCCACACTTACAGGGTGTGAGTCTCCCGATGGCTATCTGGAACCTGCATCTGTAAAAGAGGATGCTGACGACCAACTGTCTGAGATCGCCAGCACTATTCCTCCTGTTGATCCCAGCTGTGTTGACCTAAAACACAGTGCCTTCCTAGCCCAGCTGTTGCTGGAGGAGGTAGATCTAGAGTCAACCTCTGAGCCCGCTTCCCCTGTTGGGAAGCCAGTGCTACACATGCAGCCTATGCACACAGGTGAACCCGTGGCCCGGATTGCTGATGCTCTGGCGCGGCCTGCTTTTAATAACATGCCATTGTCTGAGCATGACACTCAGCAACTCCGGCGGCTGTTGTACCTGAAGGCCGAAGGTATTGAGTGCCAAGAGCGGCTGCAATACCTCAGACAGACCTGGAAATCCTCCATCTGGTCTGAGGAGGACGATGATTCCTATACGCCGCCTGATCCTGAGATACCGCTAGTGTATTCTCTGCACTATGGGCAGCAATGTTCCCCTTAGTGGGACGATGGTTCTGTGCCTGCCGAAACTGCTGATCGGCAGAAAAAGAAAGAACATGGAAAGAGCAACCTCCATGCTGAGGAGGATTTCCTTCAGAAACTCGAGAGTCTTAACCTTGACCCCCGACTGAAGAAACTGCTGATAACCTATGAGGAGGCTTTCGGCGCCTTGCCGCCCCCCCTCTCTTGTAAAAAACTGGTTCAGATGGACCTGAAACTGAAACCTGAATTTGAAAAGACACGAGTGAGGCGTCGTCCCTATCCCGCTCCACAGGAACAGGTAGGTAGGTAGGTATCTTCGGGAGCTCGGGATGCCTCCTTTGACATTGCAGGAAGAAGGTCTTACCAAGGGGACGTCCTGTCCCTCCCACTGCCCTATGTCAGGTGCCTCTTGAGCCGCTCCCGCATGTGCTTGGGAAGGCATTGTCGCGGCCACCCGGTCCATGTGTCCCAGGTGGGAGGGTGTCCCCACATGGGTCCATGGGTAGGGCCACATGCCCCCTCCTTTCGGCGGCAGCTCTGGGGGCTGCCCAGCCGTGTGGAGTATCTCTCACCACAAGGGGTATTGCTCCCGCTAGTCTACGGTACGACCGCCTCACCCTTGTGGTTTGAGTTGCGGGGCCACTCTGCTTGGCAGGTGAACCCCTCCTGGACTCTTGAAACCAGAAGTTGAAAAGACGCGAGTGAGGCGTCGTCCCTATCCCGCTCCACAGGAACAGGTTGAAGAAAATCGAGCGCCAGATCCAGGAATGTATTGATGCCGGCCTCGTTGAAGAATATAAGAAGGGGGACTACCCCCATCACTGCAGTCCCTGTTTCCTGGTTGCCAAACCAGGGTCGACTGCCCTACGACTGGTTGTTGACTATGGTGAGGTCAACAAGAAAACCCAGAACCACTCAGGGAGTATTCCTAACATGGAAAATACCCTGGAGCGTATTGCCAAATGCAGGTACAAGACCAAAATGGACAAACGCTCTGGTTTCTGGCAGGTGGACCTAACCGCCGCAGCTCAGGAGCTGCTGGCTTTTATAACCCCTAAGGGCCGTGTCTTTAAGTGGAAGGTTATGCCTTTCGGGGTGGCTAATGCCCCAGCGCTTTTCCAAGAGCCAATGAACAAAATTTTGTACATACTGAGGCGCAGGCCTCTAGTACAGGAGTTGATTTCTCGAGGTGCAGAAATGGAGGCCCACATCGACGACGTGAGTTTGGGTACTAATACCCAAGAGGACCATGTCCTCCTCCTCCGTGAATTTTTCATTGTCTGTCAAGAAAACCATCTCCTAATCAAACTCGAAAAATGTGAGTTTCTGAAAGAGGAGATGGAATATTTGGGTTTCAACGTGGGGTATGTTTGGTGGAAACCAGCCGCGTCTAAGATGCAGCCCCTACAGGACATGCAGATCCGCGATGACCCTAAGAAGGGTCTTCACGATGTGAGGACTTTTGTGGGTGACTGTAATTTCTATCGGCGTCACATCCACAATTTTACTTACTCCTCTGCCCCCCTCACTGACCTAATCCAGAAAACTACTCCCTGGAGGTGGACCGCCAGAGAGAAAGAGTGTTTCCAGGAGTTGAAGAAGAAAATTGCCTCCTCCAACTGCCTGGGAGTACCCCGCCCTAAGGGCGAGATAGTCCTGATCACTGATGCCAGTGATGTAGGGGGGGGTGGTATGATCTACCAATGGCAGGAGCTTAACCCCGCTGAACTAACCCACTGCCATTATCGTACTACTGGACTGAACCGTGATGGTTCGTTGAAACATGACTATCCTACCAGGGAGTGGCGACTGGTGCAACTGGGACACTGGAATTGGAAATGGAACCAAGCGCGTTCCAATTACAGCACCTATGACCAGGAACTCCTGGCCGGTATGTTGGTGCTTTCGTCACAATCCCGACTCCTGGGATCTAACCCTATTGTCTGGCTGTGTGACCAGGAACCTGTGAAGTCTTTTCAGAAGGGCCCACCACCAGAGAAAGCAAAGCTAAAGCGGCGGTGGACTTACCTGAGCCAGTTCAGGCTGACAGTTCATCATATCCCCGGAATAAAGAATGAACTGTCTGACTATACATCGCGCAACAACTTCGATGCGCTTATAGGTGAGAGCTCTGAGGCGCTCGCCAGAGAGGCTTTCCAGCGTATGGATGTCCAGCTTGACCTGTCCATGCGCACTGCTGGAATCCTGGAGGGTTGGAGTCTAACCAACTATCAGTCAGAGTATAAAGAAATTCTCCAAACCCTCAGCACTGGTCCCGAACCCCGTGCCATTGACGGGCACCAGTGGTATAAAAACAATCAGTACCTCTTCTACGAGGACCGAATTGTGGTGCCTGAGGCACGACTGGATGGGTGCCTACAGTGGTCCCATCTCAGTTCTGGTCACACTGGCACTAATCGCTCAGTGGACTTGTTCCGTGAGTGTTTCTACTCTAGTCTAACCCTGACTCAACTGAGGTCGCGTATGCAGACCATTGTGGATGCTTGTAGCTGTCATGCCAGCAAGCAGAGCGACAGTAGGGATAGGGGCCAGATCTCCAGCTTACCCATACCCTATTGTGCTAACTCTCTTCTCTGTGTGGATTTCAACCACGGCCTACCACGCTTCGGCGGCTATGATAGTTGCCTAGTGGTCACCTGTGGCCTATCTCGCTTCACCTGTGTGTTCCCTTGCAGTAAGAAAATCACAGGTGAGCAGACTGTGAAAATGTTGGTCGAACAATGGTTCGAACCCTAGGGAGCACCTAAGCAGGTGCACTCTGATGAGGATGTACGCATCCGCACTGACACTGGGTGGTACAAACGAGTGCTAAATGCCCTCAACGTGGAGGTAACCACAGGTGTGCCCTATACCCACACGTCTAACCCTCTCTGTGAGAGACATAACCGTGTGGTGGAGCAAAACTTAAGAATCCTCATGAAACAGGAGCGTACCAAGGACCCGGTACGCCTAGTGCCCTGGGCAGTGCTGACCATGAACTCACAGCGGAGCTCCTCTACGGGTTTCACCCCCCACGAACTGTTCCATGGAGGACGACCTGCATGGTTCTTCAAAACCCCCTTTCCTGAGGACTTCAAGAGCCCTGTGGGAGATTGGCTGGAACCCAAGCAGTCTCTGGCTAACCAGGCTGGGACTAACCTGAGACACATTCGTGACCGTGAACTGAGCCGACGGAACCGCCTACGGCAACCTGCCAGCTTCAAGGTTGGTGACCTTGTTTTGGTTCACCATTCACGCCTACCCTCCTGGCCATGTAACTGCCTACAGGACCCTTATTTTGGACCCTATCTTATCATCAGGATAGATGGATCCAGGATCCATGTCATGTGCAGTCCACGTCTAGGTGGTGAATTACTGTGTGCACCTAAACAGTTGAGGCACTATCACTCCCCTGACGATTTGTCTTGGGATGAGTGGCACCTCAGCGACAGTGAGGTCAAGCGTATAGACCTAGAGAAAGCTGCCAGTCCAGAGGAGGCAGACGAACTCGAAGAGATGACTGCCGATGAGATGGCAGTCGATGGTTACTACGTGGTTGCAGGTATTGCTCGCCACGAGTATAAACAGGGCTGGAAATTCCTAACCCTGTGGGATGGCTATGGGTTATCTGAGGCGACCTGGGAACCTATGTCAGCCTGCATACAACCAGATGGGATTATCAACCCCATCTTCCGCTCCTACCTCGTTGAGAACAACGAGGGGCAGCTACTAATGAAGCGGTATGGGGTGCTTCACCCATACCCGCTGCCCAGCCTGTGGCGCTCTTCGCCAGGCCAGATCAGGAATTTTCCTGTTGATGCTACGGCATCCTGATTTCTGTGGGATTTCTGTAAAATACCCCAGAAATCGTCATTTTACGTCTTTTTTGGGCTGGCGACGACAGTCGTCGCCTGCGCGACGCAGCTCCAGAACGAGGATTTATTCCTCGATTTCTAAAGATTTTAGGCAATTTTATTATTGTTTTATCGTTTTTAGAAATAAAAGATTATGGCGTGACCTTTTTCGCGCCGTTCCGCGAAGGTCCATTTTTGCGAAAAGTGGCACGTTCACGCATTTTTCAAAAAATGCTGAGGCCATTCCAGGAATCGCCCAGACGCCCATGGCGTAGCCCAACAGTGGGCCTTTTCATATGTAGGTTGAATTGGTACAGAAACGCGTCGTGTCGGCTACGCGACGCGTTGGGGGGAGACACGCAAAATGAGTGTTTTTGACTCAAAAATCACTTTATTTCATTGTTTTTCGCCCAAAAACCACTGCTTGGCCCAGTTTGGGCAGGCTCTCAGTGGAGATCCTGATGGCGACGCCTCGTAGCCGTCAGATTTTCTGATGGCGGCGACGCCGTCGCCTTCATTTCGTCTTCTTTTTTATGCTATTTTATAGTATAGAATTGTTACTTGTACATATTACTTGTCTACATATTTTCTTTGTCTACATATACCTTCATCTCCTTGCCCATGTTCAGCCCAGGACCCCAGATTGTGTCATGGCCGAGGCAAGGATCACAGAATCCTTTGGACAAGCGTAAATGCAAGTGGAAGACTTGGCTTTCATGGGTTTGGGGTTTGAGGTCGTGCATGCCGAAGGGAAGCTTCGAGGTCGCCCCCTCCCCCCAAATGCTTCAAAAGGATTCTGCCGACGCCAAGGCCACCAAGGGCGCGTGACGGCCTGCGGACGGCGACGACGCCCAGACTGCAGGAGTACGCGGATCGCTGATCGCTGTTCGCTGGGAAACTGCAGGAGCTAAGGTCAAGGGCATCAACGCGATGAAGGAGGAATTCCTTGACTCCGACGATGGATAAGACCATGGCTTCCCCATGGACCCTATGGAGCCCCCAAGTCCATTCCGTCCTCTGGGCGACGACCACAGCGACGACGACGACGTCTGCGAAGTGCACAAGAAGACGCGTTAATTCGTCGCCTTGGGTTGGTTGACCCTTTGGGAGGTCCCACCCTAAATCGGCGTGGGGCGCCTTGGGTAGGAAATGACCCTAAATCCCCCAAATTAGGCGCGTTAATTCGTCGCCCTGGGTTGGGAATCGACCCTAAACTGGCACGGGTTGCCTTGGGCAGGAAATGGCCCTAAATTCAGGCGCGAGGAAGTCGTTGCCTTGGGTTTGACCCTAAATAATTTTTTCCGAATTTATTGAATTATTGATTTCCATGCCCATGGAGAAAAAGGGCCAATATGTGCGCCTAAGCGCCATCAGTCAGGGCGGAAGGCCCTGCAGCGCCTCTGTTCGTGTAACTACAGGCTACAAGGAGTGCCAGGGACCAGTGTGGTCGCCTGAGGGGCAATTGCCCTATGAATATTTCAAGATCAAAAAAAAAATGTTTTTTTTTACATGTGTGTGGCATGTAAATTACTCACGAAGCCCCCCCCCCCCCCACTGTCCTGCTGCATCAGAGTTGAAACCAGGGCACTGCAGGGGTCAGAGCGCCTCCTTGGCCTTGCCTTCCTTTGGATATAGGCAAGGCTTCTAAGGAGGGGGGTGAAGCGGTATGGGGTGCTTCACCCATACCCGCTGCCCAGCCTGTGGCGCTCTTCGCCAGGCCAGATCAGGAATTTTCCTGTTGATGCTACGGCATCCTGATTTCTGTGGGATTTCTGTAAAATACCCCAGAAATCGTCATTTTACGTCTTTTTTGGGCTGGCGACGACAGTCGTCGCCTGCGCGACGCAGCTCCAGAACGAGGATTTATTCCTCGATTTCTAAAGATTTTAGGCAATTTTATTATTGTTTTATCGTTTTTAGAAATAAAAGATTATGGCGTGACCTTTTTCGCGCCGTTCCGCGAAGGTCCATTTTTGCGAAAAGTGGCACGTTCACGCATTTTTCAAAAAATGCTGAGGCGATTCCAGGAATCGCCCAGACGCCCATGGCGTAGCCCAACAGTGGGCCTTTTCATATGTAGGTTGAATTGGTACAGAAACGCGTCGTGTCGGCTACGCGACGCGTTGGGGGGAGACACGCAAAATGAGTGTTTTTGACTCAAAAATCACTTTATTTCATTGTTTTTCGCCCAAAAACCACTGCTTGGCCCAGTTTGGGCAGGATCTCAGTGGAGATCCTGATGGCGACGCCTCATAGCCGTCAGATTTTCTGATGGCGGCGACGCCGTCGCCTTCATTTCGTCTTCTTTTTTATGCTATTTTATAGTATAGAATTGTTACTTGTACATATTACTTGTCTACATATTTTCTTTGTCTACATATACCTTCATCTCCTTGCCCAGGACGCCAGATTGTGTCATGGCCGAGGCATGGATCACAGAATCCTTTGGACAATCGTAAATGCAAGTGGAAGACTTGGCTTTCATGGGTTTGGGGTTTGAGGTCGTGCATGCCGAAGGGAAGCTTCGAGGTCGCCCCCTCCCCCCAAATGCTTCAAAAGGATTCTGCCGACGCCAAGGCCACCAAGGGCGCGTGACGGCCTGCGGACGGCGACGACGCCCAGACTGCAGGAGTACGCGGATCGCTGATCGCTGTTCGCTGGGAAACTGCAGGAGCTAAGGTCAAGGGCATCAACGCGATGAAGGAGGAATTCCTTGACTCCGACGATGGATAAGACCATGGCTTCCCCATGGACCCTATGGAGCCCCCAAGTCCATTCCGTCCTCTGGGCGACGACCACAGCGACGACGACGACGTCTGCGAAGTGCACAAGAAGGCGCGTTAATTCGTCGCCTTGGGTTGGTTGACCCTTTGGGAGGTCCCACCCTAAATCGGCGTGGGGCGCCTTGGGTAGGAAATGACCCTAAATCCCCCAAATTAGGCGCGTTAATTCGTCGCCCTGGGTTGGGAATCGACCCTAAACTGGCACGGGTTGCCTTGGGCAGGAAATGGCCCTAAATTCAGGCGCGAGGAAGTCGTTGCCTTGGGTTTGACCCTAAATAATTTTTTCCGAATTTATTGAATTATTGATTTCCATGCCCATGGAGAAAAAGGGCCAATATGTGCGCCTAAGCGCCATCAGTCAGGGCGGAAGGCCCTGCAGCGCCTCTGTTCGTGTAACTACAGGCTACAAGGAGTGCCAGGGACCAGTGTGGTCGCCTGAGGGGCAATTGCCCTATGAATATTTCAAGATCAAAAAAAAAATGTTTTTTTTTACATGTGTGTGGCATGTAAATTACTCACGAAGCCCCCCCCCCCCCCCACTGTCCTGCTGCATCAGAGTTGAAACCAGGGCACTGCAGGGGTCAGAGCGCCTCCTTGGCCTTGCCTTCCTTTGGATATAGGCAAGGCTTCTAAGGAGGGGGGTGAAGCGGTATGGGGTGCTTCACCCATACCCGCTGCCCAGCCTGTGGCGCTCTTCGCCAGGCCAGATCAGGAATTTTCCTGTTGATGCTACGGCATCCTGATTTCTGTGGGATTTCTGTAAAATACCCCAGAAATCGTCATTTTACGTCTTTTTTGGGCTGGCGACGACAGTCGTCGCCTGCGCGACGCAGCTCCAGAACGAGGATTTATTCCTCGATTTCTAAAGATTTTAGGCAATTTTATTATTGTTTTATCGTTTTTAGAAATAAAAGATTATGGCGTGACCTTTTTCGCGCCGTTCCGCGAAGGTCCATTTTTGCGAAAAGTGGCACGTTCACGCATTTTTCAAAAAATGCTGAGGCGATTCCAGGAATCGCCCAGACGCCCATGGCGTAGCCCAACAGTGGGCCTTTTCATATGTAGGTTGAATTGGTACAGAAACGCGTCGTGTCGGCTACGCGACGCGTTGGGGGGAGACGCGCAAAATGAGTGTTTTTGACTCAAAAATCACTTTATTTCATTGTTTTTCGCCAAAAAACCACTGCTTGGCCCAGTTTGGGCAGGATCTCAGTGGAGATCCTGATGGCGAAGCCTCGTAGCCGTCAGATTTTCTGATGGCGGCGACGCCGTCGCCTTCATTTCGTCTTCTTTTTTATGCTATTTTATAGTATAGAATTGTTACTTGTACATATTACTTGTCTACATATTTTCTTTGTCTACATATACCTTCATCTCCTTGCCCAGGACGCCAGATTGTGTCATGGCCGAGGCAAGGATCACAGAATCCTTCGGACAATCGTGAATGCAAGTGGACGACTTGGCTTTCATGGGTTTGGGGGTTGGAGGTCGTGCATGCCGAAGGGAAGCTTCGAGGTCGCCCCCTCCCCCCAAATGCTTCACTAACCCGTGCTGAGACTATGTCCCAGCGTGAAAAGCGAAACTAATTCCCCTGTGTCAGTCTACTGACTGTGTCCTAACCTCACAGGTGCAGTGAGCACTGCACTGACCCTGTCTGTGCCCTGCAGACCCATGCCTATGGTTTCCAGCGTGGACCAGGTGGCCGCTTATCAGGTTTGCAGCCACCCAGCGAGTGTATGCCTTGTTGACCATATGTTGCATGGGGACTGCCCTGATGTAATGACCTTGGGGAGCCAACGAAGAACGGTGGCTTACTACACCAGGGGGGAATGACAAGCAAGGTGTTATGAGGCAAGGTGTGTCTTCCCTCCTTGGGGACAAGCGAGCCCACAGTTAGGACCTCTGACTGGTCCAGACCCATGGGGTTCCACCCTTCCTTACTGGGTTTACCTTACCCCTAAGTGTGCTACGTATGTCTGTGTGTGTCTCACTTCTCTCCCGGTCGTGGCTCCCAACTCCATGGGCTTCGCTAATGTCCGACCGAAGGTCCTAGTCAGTTACTAGTACCACTCCTATGGCGCCCAGTTTCTGTGCTGGTGCCTATCCTTGGGGGGAGACGGCAAAAGCCCTACCTACTAGAGGGGAGGGGTGGCCAAGTGTGCTGAGGGCATACAAAACACCCATTTTTGCTAAAGGCCAAAAGCTAACGCATTCCCCTGCCCACGTGGAAAAGCACGCGGGACAGGAGACACCACTACACTACACTCACTAACGCCAGCACCGGCCTTCGAAGGCAGGGTGAGCACTCATCACCTGCACTCAACTCCTGCCAGGCCTGCTGACCCTAACACCTACACACGCTACTTGATGTTGCTGTCAATGAGGTCTCGGGTCCTATTGACCCTCCTGTGAGAAAGCAAGAGAACACAGCGCTACTAAGCGGCTGTGGCCTAACAGGGACGCCACTACGCGTTTCCCTGTCAGGGCTTGGAGGGAGGGAGTGCTCAGCGTGCGTGCACAGGGTGGATGGCGATGAAGTCGTACTGCACTCACCACTCCTGGTTGAGTTGCAGTTTGTTGTTTGTGATCCGCGCAGTATAGTTTAGCACTGCCCTAGTGGGACTGCTGTAACAACTGCACCAATCACCCTTACCTTCCCACCTGAAGAGCAAAGGCGGATGCAGGAGCGTTTGCAGCGGAGGAACCAAGACAGACTCCACGTGTTATACGCTTCTCACTCTGCCCTATAATACGCTATCTACAAACGCCCCTATCAAGCAAGCAAGCTTAAGAAGCTCCACCCGTTCTCTTATAGAACGTGGGGTGGAGCCCCTGGATAACCTAAACAAGGTTTACCGTGCGCACTTCGCGTGGCCTACCCTTTGATGCGTCATATGCATGCACAGGTATGCAAAATCTTGCCATTTCCTGTTGTTTTTACCTAATTTAACCCAACATAACCAATCACAAGCGTGACTCAACCAGGAGGTGAGCTCCTCCTGGGCTTACCTACCTTACTCACCACGCATCATGTGAATGCCGAGGAAAACACGAGCGCTGAACAACCCTACGCGCTTAAACAAACCTACGGCGAATTATGAACCACCCTAAGCGATTAATGCACTGTGTGTCATGCATGCTTCCCTTGTCTTGTTTCCTGCAGAAAGAGGAGTGAAAGTGGCGCACTGCACAGCGCAAAACAAGCCTAAGCGTTTTAAGCAACCCTACTTTAGCGCTACGGCAACACAAACACGAGCAAGCACTTTCTTTTCTTACCTGTGAAGAGAGAACAAGGGTGAATTGGGGTACAGGGAAAGCGCCACAGCGTGTGAATGCCTCAATTAGGCACATGCATCGCGACCACAGCGCATATTCTAACCCTACGTGCGCGCTGCGCGCTCCATTCGCATCGCATACCTTTCATTCCTGTTTTGACCTGTGCAGAGCAAGAGAGAGGAGCACCCGAACCCCCAACGAACACAGCGTTGACAGCCCTAACGTTTTGACGAAGCAACCAACACGAACGCAATGCATGCGTGTGAGATGACACTGGCATACCTGAGAGGTGGGTTGTCCACCTGCTCTGTGGTGTGGGTAGAGTTTGAATACTTTTCCCTAAAGTTTATAAAACTTTTGATGCAACTGTGCAAAAATTTCTTTTAGAACTTTCAAAACTACGGCTCATACCTTCTTTTTCAAAAGCCGTTTACGCTTGCGCAACCTTGTTTTTGAAGTCCGCTTCCGTTGCGCTTGTCTGCGACTTTGATTTTTGGTGTAAAAATGACGATTTCTCGCGTGCTTTCGTCAATTTTTGGCGATTTGACTTCTTAAATCGCTACACCTTTCGCTAAACCGCAGGAATCACTCCCTGTTGGTTACATTTTCTATTTTTTTCAGCTCCTGGAGATTTGTGTCCTCCATTGGGAGTATTGCTCTGCCCTGGCCCTTGGTCAGGACGTTTACTAAAACGCTGTTTATGCAGCGATGGCCGTCTGCATTAGAGCGTTCGACTGTACCCTTGTGCGCAAGCATATGTGCTCTAGGGAGGGAGTCCTGGGTTCAAACCCCACTACCCCCAAATTTTTGCCAAACGTTTTCGTCGCACGCTGGCGACTTTTGAGGAATGCCCCATCGAAAGGACATCATTTACGGTACATTACACTGTTTTTCAAGGGTACCTACAGTGTGATAGGCTTCTATGAACTGATGAGGATGTTTTTGGTAAGTTTAATGCATTTTCTGAGGTAATTTTGGGAATATTTGAGCCTTTTTCCTTGGTCCTACTAGCTTAGCTAATGACGCGTTCCCGTGGGGGGCCGGCCACGGGACGCTGCGGTGACACGCACAGGTGAGCAGGCAGGCAAGGCACTACGCTCACAAGGGCATCAATACGCCTGTGTCATGTGACAAAGCGTTTCAGAATCCTTGCCACTCTGCAAAGAGGGAACGAAAGTATGTACAGCAACACATCAGGATATGTACACATGGGGTTAAGACTGGACTGGGGTAAGGGCATCACAGGACCATAGACACTCAGTCCCAACTCGTATCCCAATCCCAGGTCCGACCCTCTCAGTGGCTGATGGGGGCGGGGGCTCAAACACAACCCATGCCCTGCTCAGTCCGGACCCTGAAACCCTGCCAATAGGGGAGGTGTCCCGCCCAGCCACAGGCGAGTTCCTGGGAACCAAGGGGCTCCAAGGTCAACCGACAGTGGCTCCCTATGCTCCCTTAACGGCAGGTCCCATCTCCACTCTGAGCCAGAGATATGGCCCCGCCATTATCCCTCAGGAGTTGGTAGCTGAAAATGGGCTGTTTCAGCCCAAACTGAAATTAGCTTAAAAAACTCCAAAATTGACCCCTCGTCCGGACCCGCCAGAGGTAGGGACGAGGCAACTGCCCCTATGCCCTTCGAGTACGAACTCCCTGGAGCCCTCACCCAACCTGGTTCCCTCTGAGGTCCGGGCATCAGGGCAACACGGATGAGTCAAGTGGGGTCATGATGCCAAAATCACCAAAATTGGCGTCATTCCCACGCGTGGCTCGCCCGGCCAAGGTAAGGCCAATGGCTCACAGGGTAGGAGGCAGGACCTAGGACTTATATCTGAGTGTACAACTTGGATTTAGGTCCGGGCTCCCTATGGGCTCAGAGAAATGGGGCCGCCAATTGACCACACGGAAGGGGGAAATTGGGGTCCCAAAATTGGGTCATTTTGGCTGCCTGAAATGAGCCAAAATTCAGTGTGCTCCCAATAGTATATCTGCACGCCAGCTTGGAGATCGGATCCGGCATTCCATACGCGATCCACCGGGAGTCCAACGGAGACTCCTATGCCCTTGGCTCCCAAAGATCTCCATGCTACTTGGCGTGGTGACGATCCCAATTGGGTCCACAAATGCAAAAATGGCAAAATTGCCCATACCCAATATGGCCTAGCGCCTTAACGAAGGCGGCTCCGCTTCGCCCACGTGGTGTGTGGACCATGGGGACCATTACCCATAACACCCATGTCATATATGGTCCATTGGTCCATGCGTCCGGCGTGCACGAAGGTTAGAACATGGGGCACGGCGGGCAGCAAAAGTGGAAAAATACTCAAAATGGCCAAAAATGCGCACACTCATGGTTGGGGCAAATGAGGCACATGCCCGACTCGGACCGGAGTGTGCCATAGAATTGGTATCAAGTCATTTTGGTCCAACATATCTTTTGGGCGTCGCCCAACTCCTCCGATATTGGGAATGGCAGGGTCGCCAAGTGAGCCCATGATTTGGGATAGTCCCAAATCGCCAACATGGCGGCCACGGTATGCCAAGCCTAAGAGGAGTTATTCGCCGGGTCCAAGATATGTTGGGCACCGAAGTATGTACCCTCATAACATGCTTGGGTCATGATGTCAATTGAGCGCAACGTTGAGATACAAGGTCGCCACTTGACATCATGACGGGCCAAAAACGGCAAAATTGGCACAAAGACAAACCAAAGTGCCTTGAAAGGCGCCCAATTATATTATAATATCTTTGGCTTGGATCGTGCAATCAACTAATCCTTCTAAACACAATGACTTGACACCATTGACCTTCGATCCCACATATGTGCTCCACTTGGGGCGCCTTGAAAGGTTACGAGCGCTACTTCCCAAGTGGGCACATGAAAATATGGAAAATTGTAAAACACACACCTTGCTCCCAACGCATCGCTTCGGGATCACCACACAAGCTTCCCTTCACGAAGGTTAGGCTTGCAATTGACCGTAGGGAGTATGGAGAAGGGGCTTGCACAATATGAGGTCCATTGGCGGGCTTGTCTTGGAGCAATGGACCCGCCAAATGGGCACGCAACACAACACATGGCACATACCAAATATTGCCCAAAAATGTAGCTCCCACCACGATATGTCATGCCCCTCCAAGGGCATATCTTTGTGTCAATCGCTCATAGGAACTCAAGGAGAGTTCCTATGCCACACCAACACTTGCGCGCTACACTCGAAAGTTATCTTAACGCACGCAATATCATGGTCAAAGAGTTATAACGCAAACTCTACCCAATTGACCATGATCCATTACACTAGCGCGCACGTGTGGAAACGCAAGGCATATAATGCTTCCTAAATTACGTCGGGAGTATTGTGAATACATCCCACGTTTCCTTATCGTCAATACTCGCAAGCAGCACGAGATATGACCTTCACAAGTGGCCTCACGAATCAACTTTGTTTTGCCCATATCTTTAAGACAAATGGGGGGCAAGAGAAAAGGAAAGTTGATTCGTGTATAGGGAAGCACGTAGGTCCACTCGAAAGAGGTCAAATCAAGTGCGGGGATGTCGAAGTCGAAAATCCGATTTCGACATCCTGAAAAATTCGGATTAAGGTTGCGAGTATTAATTATGAAAATTGCGGAAGCATCCATGCAGTTCCTGGCGACTTTGGAGCCTTCGTGACGGATAGCGTTAAAATTTCCATTATAAACAGTTAAACTGGCGGTTACGGTAAAGTCGCGAACCAACCGCCAGCAGTCAAAACAGTGAGTATCGGAACGAAAGCGTAAAAATTGACGGAAACAATATGAAAATAAAACCCTGTTGATTCCTGATATTCTGATACACAAATCTCCGCTGGCGGTGCATCGGTTGCCGATGCGGGGCTTCACGGCACGGAACACGCCGTGCATGGGGTTAGTGGACCGGAGACCGGTTGTATGCCGTAATCTGGCCATGGGGTTCTGGGTACCGCTTCACCCCCCTCCTTAGAGCAAACCCTGGGGGGGCTCGATAACACCCACGCATGGCAGCGGGTACCCAGGACCACTTCCTGAAAGGGGGGGGGGTGTCACATCCTCACTTCAGTAAGTCACAGTAAGATAGGTATCCCACAGTGGGATAGGTATGCTGCTGTAACAGCTCGTAGCACATGTATAGTATCAAGTATCAAGTCCCGGGTCCTGGCGGCGATTGTTCGGCATCCAAGGGACCCGTTAACCCATACCAGGCGCACCGGGTGCCGGCTGCTACGGTCACCACCACAGTGGCAGTGGCATACACGGCCAACATAGGCGTCACACGACGGCCGAGGTGGCCCCACAAGTCGAGAGCGACCACAAAGATCCATCAGGCTACCCCAAGCTTCCCAAGGCCCGCCGACTGGGGAGAGTCCCCACGGGTCCTTCCTCGGGCGCACCATGTCCATATCCATACGACGCGAGTCCAGAGTGCCATAGTCGAACTCCTTACGAACCCCAAATCGTAAGGGAACTCCTCCTGAAGGGATCGGGCATCAAGGCCGTCTTTTCCCTCGCCCTACTACCACGAAGCGTGGCCATACATGAGGGAGTCCTCATGCAGTGTGGGCGGAGGCGTCGACTCCTCAAACCACCAGTTTCCCAGGCAGACTGACCGAGGTCAGGAGCACCGGAGGCCGCCATCCGAATGCAAGTGCGTCTGCGAATCGGTAGGCTCACACTGGGACTGACAGTGGCGGACCGCTGGGAGTGTAGTCAGGCAACTGGGCTTCCCGCCTGGCGCCATCAGGATCTCCACACATCACAGCGAATAGGGCAACACGGTATCACGGGCACTCAAACAGTAGAATCTGTAATCAAGTACTGGTCCAGGCTGGACCAGGCTGTAAGGATATGTACACGGCGACTCAAGGCGCCTCTGTATCCCGATTCCTGGTGAAAAACAGTCCATCCCTCAGCGATGGGCTGATGACACTTAACATACAGATGCACATATCCTGGAGGGCAGAAAAACAAGCAACAATTTGGGTAAATAGGCGTGTAAACACACTCAGAACAGAGCGCCAAACCACGCCACGGTCAGGATAAGGCAAATGCAGGAGGATGGACAGGAAAACGCCTGAGTTCAGGCATATATAGTCTCGAGACACACGTCGACTGGTCTGGATTCCGCAAATGCCATGGAACCAGACCACACACTCAAAAATCGCAATGCCGATGACAGCGGCATCCGTTGCGCAACGTCGTACTGGGCTTCAAGGCCCCAAGAGCTCAGAAAAATGAAGGTCAGTCGCCCTACCTGGTTTCCCAAGGATTCAGCAGGGGGGGGAGTGACGAATAGAATTGAAGAGAGGGGCCATCCTCCTCTGGATTCAGCAGGGGGGGGTATACGGCCACTCTATCACCGAAAGATGGAAGAGAGCAAGCAAGTCAGGGACGATTCGTCGGCCTCACAAGCGCTCATAACACATCAGGGGAGAGCTCAGGGCGCTGATCAGGCACCCCTGGCTGCAATCGCCCGGGTGAGTGCTGCCAAGTCCGAAACGTGGATCTTGGTCTTGTGCTTGCGGATGTACTCCATGAAGGGAGTATTGACCCGCGGCACAAACGAGGAGACGGGTTCCCAGGTGTCGTGGGACGGCCCATAGCCTCGCCAACGAACCTTGAACTCCAGACCTCCGGGTGCCGAGGCCTTCGGACGCTGAGCCAGGATCTTCTCGACAGTATAGTCGTCCTGCTCAGCATAGTCGTCGTCCGAATCGGCCTCATGTTTGGCATAGTCCAGGGACACATGTCGGCCACGGAGGTCGGGTTCCCGCACACGAAGTTGACTCTCGTGGCGCTCCCGGAACTGTCCGTGACCCACCTTGACGCGGTAGGTGTCCTCACCAATCCTGCGGACCACCTCGCCGGGTGTGAACCAGGTCTTGGTGCGGTGGGTGCCCATGGGGCGGGGTCTGATCACCCACACCGGGTCTCCCACCCTGAACTTCTGCGCTGTCGAGCTCGGGGCGGACTTCTGACGCTCAGCATGCTCCTTCTCAAGCTGCTGGCGGATGTCCCGCGCCGTTTGCTCTTGCCGCGCGAAGAACTCCTTGGCATCCATAGCCATGCCATCACCAGACAAGGGAAGTCCCCTACCCAGGGGGTCCCTGCCAAACAGAATCTGGTGAGGGGACAAACCGCCCGGAGTGGGGGTGTCATGATGGGCCTTCAGAGCAGGCCACATCTCCTCGAACCAGTTCCGCCGTGGATTGGTGATGTGGATCTTGCGCAGCTTCTCGAACAGCTGCCGTCCAGCCACTTCAGCACGGCCGTTAGACCGGCTGAGATAGGCAACGCTCTTGGCATGTCGTATTCCCATGAGGGAACACATAGCCTTGAACCAGCCACCAGTAAACTGGGGCCCTCGGTCACTGCAAATGGTGCGGGGGATGTCAAAGACGGTCAGCCAATGACGAATCATCATGACTGCCACTTCCTTGGCAAGCAACCCCTTTTTGCGTGCCGGAACGGCTACAACGTAGCCGCTGTGGCGGTCCACACAGAGAACCACACAGTCAAAGGTCTCCTTGCCAATGTGCACTTCGGGCATGGAGAAGACGTCCATGGCCACGCTCTCCATGGGCTGGTCAGGAACCGGGGTCCATTGGGGTTCCCCCTTGACGTTCCGGTTATCGGGATTGCAGGCCTGACAGACCGAGCAACCCTTCCTGACCTTCTTGATGGCGGTGTAGAGAACGATATGGTCGATCTCGAACCGACGCTGCATGTCAAGAGCTTGCTTCTTGACCCCTGGGTGCAGCATGTGGTGGTGCCAAGCTTCACACAGCTCGAGCACCCGGGACTCCGGGACTAGCAGCTTACCATTCCGGTAGAGCTTGCCATCTTCCTCGGTCAGCCCCTTTGGCCACTTCTGCCCGTCGTCAGGGTCGGTCACAGCCCTATACTCGGCCGCAAAGGCCTCAGACTTGGCGTAATCGTCGGTCCAGTCGTCCTGGAGGCAAGACTCCGGGAAGAGGTGCTTGTCGGACTCAGTTCCTACAGGGGGTGCCGGACCGGGCCTTCCGCCCGCGGCACCCACAGGGGCGAGTACACTGACCGTTCTGCTCACCCTCGATGCGAGGGGGGCATCTGCAGCCATGACGACCAAGCATTTAACATCCTCCTCCTCCATCAGGCGCTCCATTTCAATGATCTTCTTGGCTTCAGCGGTCTCAGCCTCATCGCCATGGGCAGAGATATCCTGCATGCCCTTGCTGGCGGGATAGGCCCACCTACTGAGACAGTCCGCCACGGTGTTATCCTTTCCAGGAATGTAAACAACCGTAAGGTCGAACTTGGCCAAGGTCTCATGCCATCTTGCCCGTCGGGAGGCGGGACCTGAGGGGGTGTCCACGTGCTCCTTGTGCCACGACTGCAGACTCTGATGGTCGGTGCAGACGGTGACGGGATGGAGGGCTATGTACCCAGCCCATTTCCTGAGAGCCATGACAATGGCATACGCCTCCTTTTCACGGGGCGTCCACGTCCGTCTCTGGCCTTCCGCCAGGACTCGGCTCCAGAAGGCCACGGGCACGTGCCTCCCATCGTCAAGCACTTGCTCCAACACAGCGCCAATGGCGTAGTCGGAGGCGTCGGTGCGCAGGACGAACCCTCGGTCGGGATCCACGAGGTGCAGACCCACTGCGGATAGCAGCGCCTGCTTCATCCCCTCAAAGGCACGGTCAGACTCTTCAGTCCAGACCAAAGCCTTCTTGGACCCCTTCTTGGTCTCCTCTCGGTTGCCCTTGAGCATGGTCGTCATGGGGGCTGCATACTCGGCATACATCTTGATATACCCCGAGTAGTAGTTGCAGAACCCCAAGTACGCCCGTAGCTCAGAGACCGTTTTGGGCTTTTCCCAGTGTTCAATCGCAGCCACCTTGCCAGGTATGGGCTTTCGCTGCCCGTTCCCAACTACGTGGCCAGCGAAGACCACCTCGCTTACCGCAATGGTGGCCTTGTCACTGCTGCCCGTGAGTTTGTGCCGAACCAGAAGGTCCAGCACTCGAGTGACGTCCCTCTCGTGTGCCTCCAGGAGCTCCTCGTAGCTCATGCTGGGGTCCCCGGACGCGATGATCACGTCGTCCACGAAGGGGTCCGCACAGTCGCGCACCGGCTCAAGCAGGTTCTCCAGCATCCGCTGAAAAGCCGCATTGCCGTTGGTAACGCCCATAGGCATCACCTTCCACTGGAGAGGTCCAAGTGGGGTGCTCATGGCTGTGCAGGCACGGGACTCCTCGGCGAGAGGCATCTGATGATAACCATGTTTCAGGTCAATCACCGTGAAGATCCTCCGCCGGTGTTGTTTTTGCAGCATGTCCTCAATGAGGGGCAGCGTATAGCTGTCGTGCTGCGTTTGGGCGTTCAGGCCGCGGTAGTCGACCACGAGCCGCCACTCACCGGCAACCTTCTTGGGGACGACGAAGCAAGGAGAGGCCCATTCGGAGTGGCACGGCTCGAGCCAGCCCCTCTGGATGAAGTCACGGAGGATCTTCTCCATGGCCTCTTTCCTCTCGCCCCTCAGGGCGAACTCCCGGTGTCTATACACACGGGGGTCCTGCTTCAGTCGTATCTTGGCCTCGCCATACGGTCCACGCACCGGTGGGGGGAACACAGGCTTGCCGCTGAAGAAGGTCTCGCCATACTTCTGCTTCAGCCTGGCCCTCAACGCCTGGATCTTGGGGCAGTCATCGGACTCCGCCTTGGCTTTTCCGGGCACTTGAACCACGGAGCTTACTTGAGGGGTAGCGACCCCGCTCGCTTTCGGCTCAGGTGGTCTTCCCAGGTGGCCCAAAGGGCCATCTCTGGTCTTGCCTCGGAACAGATCGCCGTAGGTGGGTGGGTTACCGCCAGGCGGCTCGTCTTGGCTGGACATGTGATCCAGCACCCTCTGTACGAAGGTATTCCCGTCATAGGAACCGGAGACGATTGAGTCCACTTCCCACCAGGCTTTGTCCTGGCCTTTGCCCTCACGCTGGTTCCCCCAGTCGTGAAAGGGCTGATCCATATACCCCTGAACCAGATCCCACTCCTCTTCAGTGAGGGGGTCTTCGGAGTCCGATTCTTCGATGTCAACAGGGGGAACCGCAAAGCATTGCCTCCAAGGCTCTGCTATGATACGGTTGACACACACGAGGTCCGTGGTGTCGGCCTGATCAAGGCCCCCATCCACATAGTGGAATTCTGTTGGCCATCTCTGGGGTGGCATGGGCTGTCCCTTAGCGTCCTGATAGACACTCTCTCCAGCCGGTAGGACGACCTTGTTCAAGGTCATGTTGGTCAATGAGGCTACCCAATGTCGGGTACTTTCCTCCTCGGTGCATCCCATAGGAACAACCAGCACTGCCTTGGAGCGGTCCTTGCGAATCTTCGCTATCGCTCTTGGAATGTCCCAACGGGGGCAATGGATCCACATCAATCCCTGATGCGGACCCCAGTGCTTCTTCCACGCAGAGTCCTGTGCGCTCCAGTACTTCTCACACACCCGCAGATGGGCGGAGGTTCCTGAAGAGAACGCATCCAGGGCCAGATCCGAAGCTCCCAGGTCCGCGACCACTCGGTTCGCCACTTCGGGCCTTACGCCGTACTCCTGGTTTGCTGGCCCAGTGGGCTCAGTGTCCAGCGCGGCCACTTCGAGCTGATTGCGTTCGGGGTGGATCCATTGGCATTCCACATGGTGCTCAGGTGACGAAAGCCACGAGAGCTGGTCGTCCTGGTACAGGGTCATGGAGGCCTGGGCCGGGAGGACGCCGGAGTCCGTCTCCATCATGAAGTCGTACCCGACGATCATGTCCCAGTCCATCTCGGCCTCGTAGAAGCTACCGTGCAGGAGGATTTCCTTGCCGAGGTCTGGGCGGCTCAGCTCACGATGGTTCACGAACTGCAGCCCAATGGCCGCTTCCTTCGTGCCTCCCACCATGTACTGGCCGTTCGCCACCTTCAGCCTGACAGGCTTCCGACTGTCGGTCAGACACTCTGGTGGAAGTAGGCCAGCCCTGAGCAAGCTGACTTGAGCTCCCGTGTCGACCAACACGTCGAAAACCTTTTCCACTTCCCCGCATAGGGCACGGACCTTAAGATGCAACTGCCGCTCGCGACCGACACGGCGCACGGCGTGCAAACTCAGGATCTCCGGCCGTTCCAGAAGCTCAACAAGCGACTGGTGCAGGTCGTGGACAATGGGCTCAGGCTGCCCATCTGCAGCATCCAGCTGCGGTCCGGGTGATCCTCCGATACTCTCGGATAGATCCTGTAGTACATCAAACACGTTCTTGGTCGCGAAGGACGGACGGGTGCAAGGGTTCGTGCCTTCACTTGCCCTCACCCCGCCTCCGCGACTGGGCGCCAGACCGGGCCTTCTGCCCGCGGCAGTCCCCCTGTGCTTATCGACTCCCGACTGGGATGGATCGGCGCTTCCCACGTCACCATCCTGCGACCGCCCTAGCTGGGGCCCTTGGCTGCAGGGGCTCCGCTAGGGGGCGTCGGTTGTGGAAGAGGGGGTGTTCTCCTCGGCCTCAACGTCGTTGATGCCCTTCTTTCTTCCCCCTTTACCTCCTCCTTTACCCTTCTTGTCCTTGTCCTTGTTCTGGTCATTCTGGTTGTTCTCCTTGTTCTTGTTGTCCGACCTGGGGACCCAGTTCCGCTTGATCTCCTGGATCTCCTTGGCCAACTCGGTTCCCACCGACGACATCAGCTTGGCCAGCTCGTCCTTGTCCACCTCCATCTTGGCTTCCCGGATACCCGCGGGCGCACGCTTCTTCGACCCGTGCGCCTTCTTGTAAGCCTCCGTGTCGGCCTTGTGGACGGGGCATGTTCGGTGGTCATGGTTGAAGCCTTTCTTCCTCCCATAACACACGAAACAGCCCTGAGGGTGAGCTCGTATGAACTCCCCAAAGGACAGCGGAGGGTCGCCAATACGGCGAGGGTCCCTCTTCTCCTGCTTCTTCCAACCTTGCTGCAGGGGCTTCCAGTTTGCTGGCTTGCTCCCCGTGTTCAGGTTCTTGGCCACGAAGGCACAGACGGCCACTTCGGCGGGCTCATCGTCGTCGTCATCGTCGACGAGAGTCTCATCGCCGCCGGCTCCCGCTGGGTCCATGGCAGCTTCCCCGCCAGGTCCCTCGCCAACATAGTTGACGTCGCGGTCGCCGGGCCTCAACCCGCGGGTGTGGTGGAGGTTTCGGTACTCTTTGAGTACTTCCTCGCCAACCCACTCCAGGATCTCGTCGCAGCTCATCCGCGCCGGGATGGGCTGCAGACGGATGGTCTGGCCGCTCAACTCACAATCGTCAAGGCGCCACATCGCGGTCTTCTCGCGATCGCCCGAGACGGTGATGAGAAGAGCGTTCCGCAGGGAGTGCCGTTTGACATCCCGGGCCACGTTCTTCTTCGCCCAAGACACAACGTTCGTATGATACTCCTTGGGGAGCATCATCTTGACCGTGTGGTTGGACTTGGCCCTCTTGGATTCCTCCTTGGTGACCCTCTTGATCCATGCTTCCGGTAGCATGGAGAGCAGGCGAGCCTGCTCGTCACCCTCGTTCCAATCCTCCACGTTGCGGCGGAAGAGGGTGTATTTCCCTCGGAAGTCACGCCATTCCCGTAGGCGGATCTCCCGTCCATCATGCTCAAGCTTGATGGACTTCCAGCGCTTGGCAGCCACCTGCGGAGCGTCCACCCGCTCCTGCTCGTTGAGCCACTTCTTGGCGTCCTTGAGGGTCTTGATTCTCCCCTCCTTGGTCGCCACGAAGTATAGCTCGCCGAGCACTTCCGGCAGGTGGTACCTGAACCGTTTGAAGACATACTTCTCCGCATCAGCGGGAGGCAGGTCTTCAGTGACGGTCAGCCCCCAATCGTCCAGCTTCTCCAAGAAGCGGTCGAGGTTGAGGGGGTTGCCGTCGTACATGGGGGGCTTGATGTCCTTCAAGTCTTCCCACACGGCGGCGTCCGCGGCCTTAGAGACCATGAACGCCGGCCGCGAGGTCGACCGAGGTTCCCATCGGCCTCGCCCACGGACTCCCACGGCCGCCACGTCCATCTCCTCCATGGAATCCCTGTGGCTACGCCGCGGTTCCTCCACGTACGCTGAACCGAAATGTTCACGCCGTACTGCATCCATGTACGCATCCTCATCACGGCGCCGGCGGCTGCGTTCAGCGGCCTCCCGTCGTACACCACGCGGCGGGCTGATGTCGAACTCCTCCAGGTCCAGGTCCAGGTCCAGGTCCTCACCTTCGCCGACATCCCACTCCACGTCTCCTCTGGGGACCTCATCCCTGAGTCCACCATAACGTCCTCCAGCCCTGGGGATTGGCACCGGGGCTGGTGGCGGGCGTCGGGGGCGTACAGGCGTCCGCGGTGGAGCACGGCGGTTGTGGTAGTCCGCGCTGAGCCACTCATCGCGCCATTCCTCACTGCCACTGCCGGGCGGCACGCGCTCGTTGCGGCGGCCCGCGCTGTGGTGAGAGGGGGCGGTGAGAGAGGGGGCACTGGCGCTGGGGCGACTCCTGGGGGCTCCGCCGGGGGCGTGGGGTCTGCCTGGACCTGGTCCAGGTCCCCAGCCGTCGTCCGATGAGCCTGACTCCAGGGGTGGGTGGTCGCTGCCGACTCTCCCACGGGCTTCCAGCGCATCCAGCCTCTCCTGCAGGCCGCTGACGACGTTGGTCAGCGACTTGGTCTCGGCTCTGGCGATGTCCAGGTCCTTCTGCGCGCGCGCGGCGACCGTGGAGATGCGAGCCATCTCGCTCTTGCCCGTGTCTACCTCCAGCTCGAGCAACTGGACTCTCCTGCGGAGGTAGACAATCCACCGCCAGGTGGCATCCGGGTCGCCGTTCCCTGGTGGGTCGTTGGGGTCCCCAGGGGGTCCTCCAGGAGGGCCTCCGCCGGGTCCGCCCGGTCCAGGGGGTCCTCCCCCGCCCGGTGGTCCGCCTCCAGGGGGTCCACTTGGTGGGCCTCCTCCAGGGGGTCCTGAAGGTCCTCCGCCAGGGGGTCCCGGTGGGTCTCCGCCGGGTCGCCTCGGTGGGTCCGAGGATGGGCGCTTCCGCGTGATGCCGAACTCCATGTCGTCATCTTCGTCCATGTCGCCCCACCTGGGCGTCTCGGTCACGGAGGACTCGGAGCTCCGGTAGGGAGGAGGGGGATCCTCATCCTCACCTTCCATGGGGACGTCTCCGCCACCTCCGCCCGTCCAAGCCACCACTTGGCGATGTCGACGGCCTCGTTCATCCCCGTCACTGGCGGTGAAGAAGGGGTCACTGTCGTGGGGGTGCCCACCCGCTGGCCTCCGCGGCCTCTCGGGGGTCTTCCCCTTGCCCTTCCTCCGTCGACGGGCGGTGGTGCTACCGCTCCCACTGCTGCCCGTGTCCGCCTCATCCAGCTTCATCCTGGAGGAGGCGTCCCCTTCGAAAAGCCTTCGAAGGGTCTCCACTCGCGATCCTCCCGGGGGAGTCTCGTGGCGGAGTTTGGCCTCTGCCTCCTCCATTGCGGCGGCGGTGGCTGCGGCAGCTCGCGCTTCGGCCTCTTCCCGAGCACGAGCCGCCTCGGCTTCCCGGGCCTGCAGCAGCTGCGCCTTCTGCGCCTCCAACGCCGCCAGCTCCGCCTCCGTCTTGGCCTTCTCCTCAGCGACCTTCCGTCGCGCGGCCTCGATGGCTTCCTTCTTGGCGGCATCCTCATGGGCCTTAGCCGTCGCTTCGGCGTGGGCCCTTTCCTCCGCCTCCTTCTTTGCCCTCTCTTGGGCAAGCGCCTCCCCCAGCGCCTTTACCTCGGCCTCCTTGCAGGCAATGGCCTCCTGCGTCAGGCGGGCTTCCTCGTCGGCTGCCGCCAACTCACCGTTGACCTGGGCAGTCGCTACCCCATGGGCGGCTACGGCCGTGAGTCCAGCCGCGATGGCCGCCACGGTCTGGGTGTGGATGGCCATGCCATGCGCCCACTGCGCAGCCTCCTCCTGGGCGATGCCGGCGGCGCCCTCCACGGCAGCGCTGTACTGCTTGGCCCGTTGCCGGGCAACCCGACGGTTGCAGGGCACCCCACAGGCGCGCTCACAGGCGCGCGCCACGTCCCTTTCGGGAGCGACGCTGCTGCTGGAGCTGGCCTGGTCGGCCGGCATATTCCCGCGGTGGGCCAACTCCACGTCGCTGCTGGGGCCTGCTGGGGCCTGCCGGGCCCTCAGGAGCAGCGGACGGGGCTTGGCCTGGGTCTGCTTGGCGACTTGGATGTAGTCGCCAAGGGTGGTGGAGCCGGGGTGGTGTCCACCATTGGGCCGTTGGGGACTGGGGGCTGGGGTTCCGCCCTTGGCGCCTTGGGCGGCTTCGGCAGCCAGGGACTCCTGGTACTCCCGCCACCTCCGGTCCCTCTTCTTGTCCCCGGCGGACCTCTTCTCCGTCGCCGGAGACGCGCTGCTGCTACCCTGCAGCCTGCGCTCGCTCCCCGGTTCCGGGAAGTTCTTCTCGATCACGTCCCACAGGGAGACGTTGATCGAGGCGCCCGACGGGTAGGCGTTGGGGTCCTCGTCCTCCTCGATCCCGTCGGGGCGCAGCCCTTCGCCGGGCCTGTCCGGCCGGGTCCACGCCCTCCAGCGCCTCTGCTGGTGGCGGTACTCGTACCCTTCCGCCCGCAGCCAGTCCTCCACGGCCTGCAGGCGGTCGGGGGCGATGTCCGTGCGGAGCTCGAAGCTCCTGGGCATGCCGCCTTCGCACTGGGGGTGGCTGTGGCGGTAATGCTGGTCCCAAACCAACCCACGCAGCAGGCGTGCTGCATGGGGGTGGGGCCGCGGCCACGTCCTGCCCGCTTCCTGCCAATTCACCATGGCAGCGGGGGCGTAGATGGTCTCGAAGTCCTTGATGTGCACTCGTTCAACTCAACGAACTGGTTGTGGTTGTTGAGGAGGGTGCTGCAGCACTGGATTGGAAGTGCGGCTGGTGCTGGTCAGCCGGTGGTTGTGGAGGTGGTTGACGCGGCCTTGCTGTGTCGGCCGATGGGACTCCGGGTCGGCCGATGGGGCTGATGCAGGAGTCCTGGTCTGTGCACCTCTTCCACGGGCGCTGCGCGGTCAGGGCGATGCTCTGGACGGCGCTGCGGGCTCCGTGACGAACTCGGCGCTGTCGCTGAGTGGCGCTGCGAGCTGCTGCGCTGCGCTGCGAGACGCTGCGCTGCGCTGCGAGCTGCGAGCTGCGCCGCGCTGCTGCGACGCGCTGCTCGGGGTTGGTGGCCCCGAGTGGCACGCGAGGGTTGGGTAACCCCGCGGCGGTGAAACGCTTTTGACGCGTTCCCGTGGGGGGCCCGCCACGGGACGCTGCGGTGACACGCACAGGTGAGCAGGCAGGCAAGGCACTACGCTCACAAGGGCATCAATACGCCTGTGTCATGTGACAAAGCGTTTCAGAATCCTTGCCACTCTGCAAAGAGGGAACGAAAGTATGTACAGCAACACATCAGGATATGTACACATGGGGTTAAGACTGGACTGGGGTAAGGGCATCACAGGACCATAGACACTCAGTCCCAACTCGTATCCCAATCCCAGGTCCGACCCTCTCAGTGGCTGATGGGGGCGGGGGCTCAAACACAACCCATGCCCTGCTCAGTCCGGACCCTGAAACCCTGCCAATAGGGGAGGTGTCCCGCCCAGCCACAGGCGAGTTCCTGGGAACCAAGGGGCTCCAAGGTCAACCGACAGTGGCTCCCTATGCTCCCTTAACGGCAGGTCCCATCTCCACTCTGAGCCAGAGATATGGCCCCGCCATTATCCCTCAGGAGTTGGTAGCTGAAAATGGGCTGTTTCAGCCCAAACTGAAATTAGCTTAAAAAACTCCAAAATTGACCCCTCGTCCGGACCCGCCAGAGGTAGGGACGAGGCAACTGCCCCTATGCCCTTCGAGTACGAACTCCCTGGAGCCCTCACCCAACCTGGTTCCCTCTGAGGTCCCGGCATCAGGGCAACACGGATGAGTCAAGTGGGGTCATGATGCCAAAATCACCAAAATTGGCGTCATTCCCACGCGTGGCTCGCCCGGCCAAGGTAAGGCCAATGGCTCACAGGGTAGGAGGCCGGACCTAGGACTTATATCTGAGTGTACAACTTGAATTTAGGTCAGGGCTCCCAATGGGCTTAGAGAAATGGGGCCGCCAATTGACCACACGGAAGGGGGAAATTGGGGTCCCAAAATTGGGTCATTTTGGCTGCCTGAAATGAGCCAAAATTCAGTGTGCTCCCAATAGTATATCTCCACGCCAGCTTGGAGATCGGATCCGGCATTCCATATGCGATCCACCGGGAGTCCAACGGAGACTCCTATGCCCTTGGCTCCCAAAGATCTCCATGCTACTTGGCGTGGTGACGATCCCAATTGGGTCCACAAATGCAAAAATGGCAAAATTGCCCATACCCAATATGGCCTAGCGCCTTAACGAAGGCGGCTCCGCTTCGCCCACGTGGTGTGTGGACCATGGGGACCATTACCCATAACACCCATGTCATATATGGTCCATTGGTCCATGCGTCCGGCGTGCACGAAGGTTAGAACATGGGGCACGGCGGGCAGCAAAAGTGCAAAAATACTCAAAATGGCCAAAAATGCGCACACTCATGGTTGGGGCAAATGAGGCACATGCCCGACTCGGACCGGAGTGTGCCATAGAATTGGTATCAAGTCATATTGGTCCAACATATCTTTTGGGCGTCGCCCAACTCCTCCGATATTGGGAATGGCAGGGTCGCCAAGTGAGCCCATGATTTGGGATAGTCCCAAATCGCCAACATGGCGGCCACGGTATGCCAAGCCTAAGAGGAGTTATTCGCCGGGTCCAAGATATGTTGGGCACCGAAGTATGTACCCTCATAACATGCTTGGGTCATGATGTCAATTGAGCGCAACGTTGAGATACAAGGTCGCCACTTGACATCATGACGGGCCAAAAACGGCAAAATTGGCACAAAGACAAACCAAAGTGCCTTGAAAGGCGCCCAATTATATTATAATATCTTTGGCTTGGATCGTGCAATCAACTAATCCTTCTAAACACAATGACTTGACACCATTGACCTCCGATCCCACATATGTGCTCCACTTGGGGCGCCTTGAAAGGTTACGAGCGCTACTTCCCAAGTGGGCACATGAAAATATGGAAAATTGTAAAACACACACCTTGCTCCCAACGCATCGCTTCGGGATCACCACACAAGCTTCCCTTCACGAAGGTTAGGCTTGCAATTGACCGTAGGGAGTATGGAGAAGGGGTTTGCACAATATGAGGTCCATTGGCGGGCTTGTCTTGGAGCAATGGACCCGCCAAATGGGCACGCAACACAACACATGGCACATACCAAATATTGCCCAAAAATGTAGCTCCCACCACGATATGTCATGCCCCTCCAAGGGCATATCTTTGTGTCAATCGCTCATAGGAACTCAAGGAGAGTTCCTATGCCACACCAACACTTGCGCGCTACACTCGAAAGTTATCTTAACGCACGCAATATCATGGTCAAAGAGTTGTAACGCAAACTCTACCCAATTGACCATGATCCATTACACTAGCGCGCACGTGTGGAAACGCAAGGCATATAATGCTTCCTAAATTACGTCGGGAGTATTGTGAATACATCCCACGTTTCCTTATCGTCAATACTCGCAAGCAGCACGAGATATGACCTTCACAAGTGGCCTCACGAATCAACTTTGTTTTGCCCATATCTTTAAGACAAATGGGGGGCAAGACAAAAGGAAAGTTGATTCGTGTATAGGGAAGCACGTAGGTCCACTCGAAAGAGGTCAAATCAAGTGCGGGGATGTCCAAGTCGAAAATCCGATTTCGACATCCTGAAAAATTCGGATTAAGGTTGCGAGTATTAATTATGAAAATTGCGGAAGCATCCATGCTGTTCCTGGCGACTTTGGAGCCTTCGTGACGGATAGCGTTAAAATTTCCATTATAAACAGTTAAACTGGCGGTTACGGTAAAGTCGCGAACCAACCGCCAGCAGTCAAAACAGTGAGTATCGGAACGAAAGCGTAAAAATTGACGGAAACAATATGAAAATAAAACCCTGTTGATTCCTGATATTCTGATACACAAATCTCCGCTGGCGGTGCATCGGTTGCCGATGCGGGGCTTCACGGCACGGAACACGCCGTGCATGGGGTTAGTGGACCGGAGACCGGTTGTATGCCGTAATCTGGCCATGGGGTTCTGGGTACCGCTTCACTAACTAATACTCCAGGGGGGAGTAAGAAAAAGTCACTGCCATGTCTTTCTTGGAGGGCTTGATCCAGGCCAAGCCCCCCTTAAAACCCTTTTGTTGATGCTAAGACTAACTTAAGTATTTTTATCTCTCCTTGGAAGCCTAAAGTACGCTTTCTCAAAGTAACTAGGGTTGTAACCCTAGTCCCCCATGAAGTTCACCCCTACCACTCAACTGAGCGGAGGTACCTTCCTTCATGGAGGATATACTGAAATGAAATAGGCATTTCATGCTTTAGGCCTTGGTGGTTAAGCCTAGTGGTCTCCCACCCCAAGACCCCTATACTCAATTGTTTCTACCACTTATTGTGTTTCTACTTTTTAATTGTTTCTGAATTCAGTTGCTTGGCCAAGTCATTTTCTGTGTCTGGCCTGACACCTATTCACCACATTCCTAACCAGCACCATTACACCCAATAGAGTGCACATGAAGTGCTTAATGCTATCTTGGAGGCTAGAGTCAGTCCAGTTTTCATATAAAACCTTTTGTATTATCCATTTGTGATTGAATCTTTGTGTTTATACCTGCTTTGTCTATCTGCAGCCCTTCTGTGTTACACTGGATTTCAAACCATTCATTGATTCGATCCACATCCTGTTCTTGCTCTACTTGCTCCTTTGGTTTTGGGAATTCACCATCAAAAACCTGCAGGATTTCATCAAAATCTATAGGGCACTAATCAAGGACATCTTTCTCGTGGTGCATTTGTTGTAGATCGTCGGAGTGTGTTTCAGAATGGGCGAGTCGTTTAAGTATTGTGGTGCGCATGCATTCATTGCATTCATGCATGCATTCACATGTACCATGTGAGCAAGTAGCATAAAGGATATGGTGTGTGTATAGTTGAAGCATAGCATTGATAGCCTCGTGATAAACACGCACGTGCATGCATTCATTGCATTGGTGCATGCATTTGTACATACCATATGCATTGCACTTGTAACCGCTGCATAGTGGTTGATCTTTGTGTTAACTGCGAAGCCTGTAGCCTTGATGCCCCAGGGGTCGTAACGCCCGACACTGCCCCTGATATCTCCGAACCCACATAACCCTCTTCGGACCCATATCCAGCCTCTGGGAGCGACATATGCGAAGCACTTGTAAGTCCAGTGAACTCCATGGTGGAATATGAAGAGTACGAACACCCGGTCTACAAAAATGGAGCAGACATAGAATCTCAATGCGCATTCATCGCACATAATGACACGACGTGAAATCATTCGAAATAATTTAAATAAATCCGATTGGGAAATCACGAAAGACAAATGCGACTCGACGCGCGCTCACAGGCGACATCTGGCGGCGAACGAAAAACATGAAACTGAGCGGAAAATTTACTGCACTAATGTACATCTGAGAATCATTGAAATTCTGATCACATCAGTGTATAGTTGAGTGCTGTCACTGCTGCCGTTACACTCCCCCTCTGAAAACATACGCCAGTATGTCAGGCTGGGTCAAGTGAAGTGAACGAAACGGCGAAAGTGACCAAAAACTGCCTAATCTAAGGCAAAATGTGTGAAATTGAGCTGAATTGAGCAAAATTGTGCTGAGATCTGTGCTTCGCGATGGCCATCGACTTGAATGAAACGCATAGGTACCTTAGGGCACACAGAAAAAGCTTCGTTCAAGCTCGAAAATTCGAAAATTGAAAGTCTGAGTGAAGAATGTACATGATGATCCATGATCCATGATTCATGATGAAATCAGGATCTGACATCTCACTGCCAGAAAACAGAAAACGAGCGTCGCCATGTCGTCAAGCGTCAAAAAAATAGGGTATCCCTTCATGGAGTCCAAGATGTGTGAAACTGGCTGGTGTCATTTGCAGTCATGAGACCAGATGCCAGATTATGGTACAAAATGTGCCTGAATTGAGACCAAAATCAGTGAATCGCACACGGATTCAGGGTGGCGAAACTCACCGCAAACCAAAATAGGTCCAACTCAATGGCGATAGACACTGTGTGTAGTGTTGAACGGAAATCAGTTCTCATTCATAGCCAATGCAGGTCAAATCCTCATGATGATGATGAATCCCATGATGGAAATCCAATCATTTAAAGTAATGATAGCCAAGAAAACCCAGTGGGTGCACCACACTGTCAGTATTGTTCCCAGGGCTTCATGTTTAATCCAGTATGAGCCAGAAGGGGTAATTGACTCGTTATAGTCCCAGAATGTATAAGCATCCAATGCTTGGTACTGGGAATTTGCCAAAATTGAGCTGATTCTGAGGGGGATTCCAACACAATCCACGGATGAACAGCGAGTCGACACAAGTAAGAACACCATCGTCGTCACTTGGTCTATATAAGCCCTTTGACAGTGGTCTAGTGGAAAACGAACCAACCGTCTCAATGTAAGAGCTGATGGAAATGACATTCTCAGCAGATCCGTCAAACACATGAAATGAATGAGACTCAGTCATGTGCCAGAATCTCTGTAATGAGCACGAACTCGAACGAGTCCTTCCCAAGGCGAGTAGAGGGGTCCAGCCGACAGCAAAAGGCGATAGTGTCGTCGTGGTTGAGGATAATGGCCTCTCGGATCTTCGGATTGGAATCATCTGAGATGAAGCACATGATTCACATGATGACCATGATGGGAATGATGGATGGAATGTCCAGGATGACCCCAGAATGTCCCATCATCTGTTCATCGAACCACATAGACGATGCGTCAGGACTGTATTGTCCCCATGCCAAGGGTATATGTCGACCGTAAACCTCGTCGAAAGTTTCGGCGACTCAAATGCTGATCAAATCTTGTCTTGGATGGATGATGCCACAATTGGAGCTTCTTCTTGTGCTTGTAAGTCTTCCTTGGTGACACAATCCTTGATCAGCGAGAGCTCTTTGTCAATCTCAGGGTGTTTCTTCAGGAACTTGATGAAAGTATCCGTATACCCATGGATGAAGCTTGAAGCTGGCTCCCATTTGTCTTCTTCTGGACCGAATCCTTTCCATCTGCACAGAAAGTACCACTTGCCTCGAGCATTCTTCTTGTACTCAAGAATCTTCTCCAACTCGAAACTGCTTGTGACCATCTTCCTGTCGCTTAGGTACTTCGAAGTCCAATAGAGAGGCTTGAACCTTCCTTTGGGGCAGGGTACTTTGGCCTTCAAACGATCTCGATGTACTTCTTGATGCCTGCCTGGCTCAATCTCAATGTTGAATGTAGTCTCACTTAGTTGACTTTTGACTTGGAATGGGCCATCCCACAAAGGTAACAATTTGTTGTCGTCCTTCAGGGTCTCGTCTGACTTACGAAGCCAAACTTGCTGGCCTTTCTCGAAGGGTTCTCCTTGCGTTCTTGACTTATTTTTGAAATTCAACCAATCTGCTTGACTTTCGACTTTGGCTTGGATCCACTTGGACTCTAGATCCTTGATCCTCTCAAACCATTGCGAGGCATCGTAGCACTGCCTTGGATGATGCATCACTGGTCCTGGACCCATCTTCTCGCGACCAAAAACCAGCTCATTCGGACTTAATCCAGTGTAATTCTTGGTGCGATGGTATCTTCTCAAGACACAGTAAATTGTCTCCAACCAATTGTAGTCTTTTTCAGTCGCCAGGAATTTTCTCAGAATGGAGATAAGAATCCTTCCAGCGCGTTCAGCAGGGAGAGCTCGATGGTCGTAGACTCGGGCACGAAGGTGATGAACTCCCAATAGGGCACACATGTTCTCCCACCAAGTCCCAATGAACTCTTTCCCACTGTCCGTCAGAATTTCACTGGGAACATCCCAGTTACTCATCCACTGACTTGCAGTCCACTTGGCAGCCATTTCAGAGGTGAGATGCTTCGTGTTGCAAGGGAGGACTTGGATGTAGCCACTGTGGCGGTCTTGAATTAACAAAACCCCATCGATAGGCTTCCTCGTGTAGAGACATTCCTCTTGGATTTGTCCCAACTCGAAGACATCCGCCGTCACCTTGTCGAACAGCCTCTCAGGAATTGGTAATCCCTTCAGTAGTCCTTCTGCCTTTTGATTCTTGGGGATGGTCGCCTGACATTGCTTGCATCCTTTGGCAACTCGTTCACAGGCACCCTTGAGGTCCCGTGTGTACACTCTGTGGCGTAGCTCCTGCTCCAGCACACGAGAATGTGTGTGGGCTGTCTCATTCCGATGCCAATGTTTGACATATTGGTCAATCAGACAATCAGGAACACAAATCCGTCCTTGCCAAAATAACTTGTCGCCTTGGATTTTGAAATCAGACGTCTCTCCAGAGTCGTAAGGCTTGTCCCCTTTCAACTTGTGGTATACAGACCCAAAGAACCTGTCCTCCTTGTACATCTTCGTCCAATCCACATAGAGGAAGGAAGTTTCCTTGTCCTTTTGCTGTGGAGGGAGCGTGGATTTCGACTTGGATCTCGTCAGAGGAAACACATTTAGGAGTGGCAGCGACGACTCAGAGTCAGAGTTAACTCCTGCAGTCTGATCTGCCTTGGTAATCTCCTTGCATCTGACCAAATCCACCTTCATCCGATTTTTAATCGAACATTGGAGACAATGTTTCTTGATCAGTGCTTGTTCCTCCTTGTCGAACTCGATCACTTCAGCTTTATCCGTCGCTGTCCCATGAAAACTCACTTCAGAGTAAGCCTCTGAGGCTGGGTAGGCCCAGCGACTCAGGGCGTCCGCCACTGTGTTGTAGCGACCCGGAATGTAAGTCACATGGAGGTCAAATCTGCTGAGAGTTTCATGCCAACGGCCTCTTCTCCCAGCTGGTCCACCAGGGGTATCCACATGTTCTGTCCTCCAGCTCTCCAGTGACTTGTGGTCAGTCAGTACCTCGACGCGATGGCCCAAGATCCAACCTTCATAACGCCGTAAGGCACAAAGGATTGCGTAGGCTTCTTGTTCCCTTGGACTCCAATTTCGCTGTCTTGTTGTAAGCTTGCGAGACCAGAAAGCCAGAGGATGATGGTGACCTTCGTCGTCGACTTGTTCGATCGTAGCACCAATGGCGTAACGACTGGCGTCTGTACGAATATAAAAAGGTCTTCCATCCAACCACGGAGTCTTTAATGTAACCACATTTGCCAGTGCTTCCTTGAGACCAGTAAATGCCTCTTCACATTCTGGCGTCCACTTGAGCTTGACTTGAGATCCCTTCTTTCCTTCTATTTTGCCAACCTTCAGTAACTCTGTCAATGGACCAGAGAACTTGGCGTAGAGAGGAAGGAACTCGTGGTAGTAATTGCAGCAGCCTAAAAAGGCACGAAGCTGCGTGATGGTTTTAGGCCTTTCCCAGAGCTGCAGGGCAGCCATTTTTCCTGGGGCTGGTCTTCTTGTCCCATCTTCCAAAACAGAGCCACAAAATTCCACACTCTGGAGGAACATCTTGCCCTTCTTGGGTCCACACACGAGCTTCTCTTGTCGAAGGACTTCGAGAACTTTTCGAACTTGTTCTTCGTGCAACTTCAGGCACTCATCAAAGTTTTTTCCCAACGGCGTGGCAATCAGAAGGTCGTCAATGTAGATGCTGCAGAATTCTTGTAAATCCAGAGACTTGTGCTTCTGAAATAAAATAGTCTCCGTCATCTTCTGGAACATCGACGGCGCATTCTTCAGACCCATCGGCAGTACAGTCCACTGCACAGTGCCACAGGGCGTGCACATTGCCGTCAAATGCCTATCCTCCTTTCGAAGGGGCATCTGATGAAAGCCATGGCGCAAATCCAACACAGTAAAGAGCTTGCCTTTGGCTCTCGCGGCGATCTCCTTCTCGATTGGAGGAAGAGGATGCGCGTCTGGTACTGTGGCGGCATTCAGGGCTCTGTAATCCACCACTAGACGCCAAGCATCTATGCTGGATTGGTCAGCAGGTGGGGGTTTTGGCACAGTAAATGGTGCTGAACACCACTCAGAACTCATGCAGCCCTCCAACCAACCGAACTCATAGAGATTGCGCTCAATAATCTTTCGCAGGGCATCTGCTTTGGTGCCGTGGAGATAGAATGGACGTTGTTTGTGCACCTTTGAGCCTTCGATTATGTCAATCTTGGCTTCCCCATTTTCACATCGAATTGGGGGGTTTTTCCACAACTTCCCACTCAGCACGTCATCTTGATAATCTTCGAACACTGCGTCCCTTCTTGCAGATATCTTGTCTCCGTCGACCTGATTCCCACATTTAATCACCGACATTATGTCCACCAATTTGCGAATTGTTGGTCGTGGTCTCATGTTCTTGGCCACTTCATTCCAAACTTCTTCGTCGCATTGCTGGCGGATGAAGCTCACCTGAGCTCGCTCCTCTGTGGGATCCCACCAATGAAAGGGGTCCACGAATGTCTTGAAGGGATGGTCGGACGAATTCAGTTTCATTCCTGTCAATTCAGGCGAGATTCTTGGAGATTTGTCTTCATTCTTGCTTGAAATCTTGACTTTTCTGGCTTGATTCTTGTCTGATGGGGACGAATTGTAATGGATGGAGGCGTTCTCTTGAGGGACGCCGATTGTCCTTCCCTCCTTCCGCGACGATACGTCGGGATTCCACTTTCGATCGTCTTCATCCACCTCAATTTCGTCGATTCTTGAGGAATTTGAGATAACCTCTTCTGTTCCCATTTCACTGCCATCTTGCCAATAATCTCCCAGATTTCCGTCAACTAAGCACGCCAACGTGCTCCACGAACGCTGTGGCAAAGGCTTGCCATTGTCTTCGCAATACAGCTTCACGCCCTTGTGAGGTAGCTCGACAATGTCGATTGAAATGTCCATAATGTCCTTGAACCACTCTTGTCTTGGCCAATTGGGGACAATTAAAATCGCTTTTGCGCCGGATTGCTTCAGCTTCTGCACCACACGAGGAAAAACGTCGAAGGGCGGATTGATCCAAAGAGGTTCAGACCAGTCCTCACCCCAGGCATCGTCGTAGAACTTCGGAAATCTTTTATTCTTTTTGTTTGCAAAAGCATCAAATTCAGGACGAAAATTGTGGTTCTTTTCGAAATAATCCACCAGAATGTCCCGCCATTTGTCGACCACTCGATAGCAAACTGACTTCCACTTCTTGCTGTTCAACGAATCCACCTTTCCTTCGTCGAAATCTTCTTGATTCCTTGTCCATTCCTGCCCATCTTGCTGAAAATGCAGCTTATTTCTCTCCTTGAATTGGTGGATACTCTTGGTATATGGGTGCAGATAATACAGTTCGGACGGGTCGTTGGTCGACGGATCTTGGAGGAAGCATGTCCTGTGTCCCATGGGCGACACACGGTGAGCGTGTAGCCAGGGTTGACCCAGGAATAAATCATACTTTATGCTGGCTTCATAGAACTTTCCAGCAAACCACTCCTCAGTGACCGTCTCTTCCACACTCCAGACTGATTGTTTCACCAATCTGACCGCCAATTCTGCTTCTCTGTCGCCACCGTCAAGGCGATGTCCGCTGACTCCCTCCAGCTGTACAGGGGTGGAGGACATCTTCGTCTCATCCTCCTGCAGAAAGCCTTTCCTCACCAGGTTCACCTCTGAACCATTGTCGATCAGACATCTGGCAAGTTTAACCTTACCATCCGTCGATCTGACCTGGATCCAGCAGACAAACTGGCGCTGCTTGCCTCGCCGGACAGCGCTGAGGACCCAGGCAGGGTACAGGAGGCCGGAGGACCGCGCCAGTCGATCCCAGCAGCGTCCATCCACCGCCCCAACTACCCTGATGGGTTTTTCCTCCTGCCACTCAACCCCAGTGTTGGGAATTGGGTCAAGTTGGCTTCCCTATTGCCATTCTTCTTCTTCGTTCGGCTGTACGTCCTGTACTTGTCCTTCGTCAACCCATTCTTCTCCTGCTTTGACAGCATTCACTCCTTTTCCACGTCCACGACCTCCAAATGAACTCCCCGCACCACCTTTCTTACCTCCTTGGCCTTTGTTGTTGGAGGTGTTGGAATTGGGGTTGGATTCGTTGGATCTGCCCTTGCTTCGACCTCCAGTATCCTTGTTGTTGCCGAAGGTCTTGTTCGCTGGCGTCTCCGCGTACAGGGGGTTGCCATTCACCTTGGAATCATCTTGATTCCCGGACTTTCCCTTGCCATTTCCACCTTTTTGGCCATTTTTTCCACCAGTTTTTCCACCAGCATCGGTCCATCTTGAGTCGCTTGGATCTACGCCTTGCTGCGAGTAATCTTTTGGTGTCCAGTCTCTGTTCTTTCCTTTGGACTGCCCTTTACCCTTTCCCCTTCCATGCTGGTCAGCATCTCGTGCTCCATCCTGCTGGGGATTTTTGGGAGAATTTCCCTTTCCATCCATTTTGGACTGAATTGTCTTGAGATCTGAGGGCGTCCACCTGTGATCTGCGGTCGTGTCAGTCGCCGCCCGACCTTCTTTTCCAAGGGCAATGCACACAGAGCATCCCTTCTCACCAACGGCGTTGACCTTGCCTCCGAAGCCATGTGCATCCTCGGACTTCTGGCGTTCTAAGTTTGCATACTTTTCAAGTTGGTCCCAGATCTGCTCGACTCCATACGAGAAGATCCACGGTCGTACCTTCAAAACTGTTCCCTTATACTTCACTTTTCCATCCACCATGCTGCAGAAAAACTCCGACTGTTCAGAATCGTGGAAACCAACTCTCCATTTGCCCTCACGAATAGTGATATCCTTCAATCCAGTAGCACTGATAGAGTGTAGCAACTCACGAACAGCCATTTTTCCCATAGTTTCTGGTAATCCTCGGACTTCAACCCAGTTGCCCAGGACTTTTTGGTCCGCCTGAGAGTCCCTGATCTTCTGCTTGGTCTCTGGCGTGAGCTTGCTCAGGAGGATCTTCTCCATTTCGCCTTCAGAAAGTCCTTCTCCAGAGTTCTCCGCCTCCTGCACCAAAAACTCCCAATCTTGCCTTGCAATTTGAATCTCTTCCAGAAATAATTTCTTGATCGCCCTGAAGTTCTCCAGACGGTTCCTGTAATGATCTTCAGGTAGTCGAGACCCTTTCTTCTTGAGACTTCTGTACAGCTCCTCATACGTCAGGGGATTTCCTTGATTTTGCCTCTCCACATAGAGGTTGTAACTACTCTCCCTGAGCTTGCCAGTCAAGCAGTCCATCAACCCCAGAATCCAGAGCTCCTTGTCCAGTTTCTCCGTCTGCAGCCAGACCATGAACTGCCGCTCGAACGAAGCCCAGTAATTGGGGTGCCCAGAGAACTTGGGCTGCTTCATCACGGAGCCTCGGAGCCGCATGTGCAACGGGTTCAGCAGATGGTTGAGGTTGAAATTTGTGGCTGTGCCAACCGGATTGACGAACACCGGGTTGACAGCAGCGCCTCCCATTGCCTGTGCCTGCGCAATTGCGGCTGCCAGCAACGCCTGGTCCACAGTAGGCTGCACGAACGGCGTCTGCGGTGCTTGATGCAGCCTCATCTCCTTCAATTTCTTCTGCTTTTCTTTGATCTTGGCCTCGTTTTCTTTTGCCTGTCGGTCCTTCTTCTTCAAGGCCATTGATCGCTCCTTCACGGTGGTCCTTGCTTCTCCATCAATATCTCCGACAGTACCCACGGACAGTACAGACTTCCCTGACGAAGATTCTCCTCCTTCGGTACCCAGATTGAACCCAATAGGACTTCCCAATCCAGTAGGGGGGATACCAGAAATTCCAGTAAAAGCTGGATGTGAACCAGTTTGGTGGCCAGTAAAAGCTGGGGGTGCTGGAGAATGTGGAACGCCATAAGGCGTGGATGTGGGTGCAGCTGAGGAGGTAGGTGCTGGGTGGCTTGCCATTGTAGGCGCTGGTCCAGTGAGCCCAGTAGTGCTCAGATTTTGTACCAGATTTGTAAGCGTCTCCAACTTCTGTTCCATCTCCTTCCACTTGCTGTCATCATCCCTCTTTTTCTCCTTGGCGGCCTTCTTCAGCTCCTTCACCCTTGATTCCAGCGACGAAATCTGTCTCCGACAGGAGCAGTCCTTGGCGCACTCGCCACAGGAAGGGCATCTTGTCCCCTTTCCTTTGCTTCTGACCTCGTCGACCCAAGTGTCAACACTGGAGTTGGAGTCAGGAAGCTTGGACAGTTGCTCCCTGGAGAGGTGAGAATGTGTCGACTCACACCTCATTTCGTCGACCTCTTCGTCGTGTCGACCCCAGGCGCCCGACGGACCAGCCTGCTGACGCAGATTCTGGCGTCTCTCCTCGGCGATGATGGCCATCTGCACCATCACGGCGGCCTGGTGGTCGAACTGGTCCATCAGCTCCTCCCAGGCCTCTTGCTCCTGCAATGTGGCGTCAAATCTCGACCGGCCGCTGTCCCTGAGGAACTGGCACGACGCCCGGAACCAGTCCCTCAGGCGGCCACGATAGCCCGCCTCCGCCAGCAGCCAATTCTGCCTGTGCAGGAATTCCTCATTCCAGATCTGCTGAAAGTGGTTTTCCCAGTAATCACCACTAATTTCAGCTTCAGACTGCTCTCCTTCGCTGCTGCTGTCTTCCAGATCAGGCAAAGCGTGAGAGGAGGAACCAGATTCACTCGAGGAGGGAGATTCTCGACCGGGTTTAAGGTTGGGTGGGGCGTTCACACAACAATCAGCACAAGTATGAACACCAGGCCAATGTTTATGGCCACAGTAAGGGCACTCTGACGGATGATCCTCGGTTTGCTGGGGAGATGCTACGAAGGTAACCTCGGGGGGAACACGCAGCGACCCAGGAGGAGTAATAGCCCCGCTAAAGTCCGACGATCTCAGAGTATCAGTGGAGATTCCAGAAGCAGAGTCATGATTTCCTCTGCTACCATGTAACCGCTGCATAGTGGTTGATCTTTGTGTTAACTGCGAAGCCTGTAGCCTTGATGCCCCAGGGGTCGTAACGCCCGACACTGCCCCTGATATCTCCGAACCCACATAACCCTCTTCGGACCCATATCCAGCCTCTGGGAGCGACATATGCGAAGCACTTGTAAGTCCAGTGAACTCCATGGTGGAATATGAAGAGTACGAAAACCCGGTCTACAAAAATGGAGCAGACATAGAATCTCAATGCGCATTCATCGCACATAATGACACGACGTGAAATCATTCGAAATAATTTAAATAAATCCGATTGGGAAATCACGAAAGACAAATGCGACTCGACGCGCGCTCACAGGCGACATCTGGCGGCGAACGGAAAACATGAAACTGAGCGGAAAATTTACTGCACTAATGTACATCTGAGAATCATTGAAATTCTGATCACATCAGTGTATAATTGAGTGCTGTCACTGCTGCCGTTACAGCACTATGCCTCCTTGCCTTCTTCTTTGTTGATACACCTTGCCATGCTTCTCAGTTTGGCATGGCAGGATGATCCGCCAGCCTTGGTGACCCGGGACGAGGTTCAACCAGGTATGGCATGGAGAATAAAGATGCACTCATGCCATACTGTGGAGTGCATTACCTCATTTGCATTTTGCTTTGTGCTTTGCTTCACTTGTGTGTAGTTGTGTATGCTTTGTTTGGTTGTTTTGGGGAATATGACCCTAGGAATATTTTTGCATTGAAAATAACTAGGGACAACAATCACATGAGATGATTAGATAAATTTTTCCTCGTGTTGGGACCCCTCCCAAAAATTATGTAGTTTTGTGAGCCTATTTTCTAAATCATGTCCTATAGGTTTTGCTAACCATTGAGTAGTTGAAATATAAGCATTTTGGGGATATTCTAAAGTAAGTCATAACTTACTACGGAGTCGAGTAGTTCTCTTTTTCTTTGTGGTAGCAGAGGGTTGCCTAATTTTGTGGCAAGCCAACAAATTTTAGGACTTTCCTGCGCCGACTCCGGAAATGCTCTCCTTTTGAGCAAGGGATCTTTTTGTTGTCTTGTGACTTTGTGTTACTTGCCTTTGTCTCCGACTTCTTTGTCAACACCGCGCCTCCGCTTGGGCGCCTAATAAATGCAAGGCCGCGCCTCCGCTTGGGTGCCTTAGAAATGCAAAGGCGCGCCTCCACTTGGGTGCTTTAGAAATGCAAAACCGCCCCTCCGCTTGGGCGCTTTAGAAATGCACAGCCGCGCCTCCGCTTGGGCGCTTTAGAAATGCAAAGCCGCGCCTCCGCTTGGGCGCTTTAGAAATACAAGGCCGCGCCTGCGCTTGGGCGCTCCGAAATTCAAGTTTGCCCCACGACTTCCTTGTCATAGCCAAGAGTTGCCAAGTACCGGAGAGTCACCCGGGCACCTTGGTGACGTGCCCCAGGGTCCCCAAGCCCCAAGGAGTTTTGTATGCTTGTGTCTTGGTTGCCCCTAGAGAGTTGAAGAATTTAGGGAAATTTTATCCCGTAAATTTTCGTTCCGTTGTGTCCTTCCTTGTTTTGTTCGCCTTTGTGTGGTCTTGTTCCCCATTACCCTCACCGACAAGGAAGTCTTCGATGTGGAGAGATCCGGCATAGAGTACGGCACCAAGACAACCCTTGGAGACGAGATGAACTTGGACGGCCGTCACTCTCACTTACGCCGTGCCCGTGCGGGTGTCATAAGCATCGTGCACATCTCTATTGGGGTCACGAAGATCGCCGCCCAGAGGGTGCCTCGGTTGAAGGGCAAGTGAACGGTATCACCTTCCTTGTGCCTATTCCCGAAGAGTTTCCACTTCGTTGTGAGGGTCACTAGGAAGGCCTACAAGAACACTATGAACGCCGCGTTGAAGACCTCCATTGAGGGCCCCTTGATCAACGTCTTGGCCTACATTGAGGAGCCCTTCGTGTCCTTTGACTTCAAGGGCACTCATGCCTCCTCCGCCGTCGAGGGAAAGCTGTCCATGGTTATGGGTGGCGACATGGTCGAGGGCGTCTTGAAGTACGACTATAATTCATCCTCCTCTCAATCGAGCCATGCGCCTTGCTTGCGGCTGGGCATGGCTCCTCCTCTGGACATGTGGCCTAAGGGCTTTTGGGGTTTTTCAGGGGAGAGCAAATTGTACATAATGAGTACTTCTCCCTCATACCTCTCTCTCCTTTGCTCAGGGGATTTGCGATTGTTGTGATCGTCACCCCGGGTAAAGGTCATCTTTCTCACGTTTTACCTTTCTTCCTTCTCTAGTGTTTTGGGAGGTCGGGAGATGGGGATTGAGAGCCACGAGTGGCAAACAAATTCATTTTCTTCTTCTTTGTGTTTGTCAAGTCAATGTCTAGTTGTTTGTTAGTTTTAGTTTTGTTTGGTCCTTTCTCTCTGTAACGCCGTTCGGTTGCCAAGCCATTGTTACGCCAATCTTGTCTTTAACCTGTCCTCAATCGTCCAGGTGGTTGCACCCTGATAGAAATGCGCTAAGCAAAGAATGGGAGCGTGCCTCGGTCGATGGCCGTGGGGCAGGCCGTTCAAGGACTTGAGTTTTTAAGTTTTGCGGTTTGCGTTTTTGGGGTAGTCAGTTTGACCATGCATGTGCCATAGCTCCTAAACGAGCGTGTGCCACGGTGTGTGAATCCCGCCGTAGTTTCCCTACAACTAGATGTGTCATGAGGAGACCCAAGCCTTGGTTTTGCATCGGTTGTACACGAGAACCAACATGTCAGTAAGTAGGCACTTGTTGACTGGGATATGGAAGTGGAGAGCTCAAGTGATTAATTGCATTTCCAAAGGTACAGCGGATAGATAGCAGTTTCTTTATAGAGACGCTCTCCTGTGCCTCTTGTATGGATGGGCAGGTGTCAACATGCTTGCTGTGCTCCCCCTTCCAAGCAATCCATGATACTGTGTCAGCGAGATTCACTACCTGTCTTTTAGTCAAGAGGCGTGCAGGCGCATAGATATTTCCTACAAAGGATTGAGGTAGCTCGGCGCCAGTAATGACCGAGTCGATCCGTTGTGCAGCTTGCAGCTTACGCGGCATATTTTGGCTTCAGTCCCAGAAAAGGTTGGTGGACGGTTGTATGGGTTGATGTCTTGGGCCAATATCCTTTGTGCCGTGCGCAGTTGGTGAGTGCCAAGGTGTAGGGTCCAAGGATTATGTTTAGTGTTACGCCTAGACGTACACCAGGCACATACAGGCATACATGTACACGCTCATTTACGTACCCCGTAGTTTCCCACGGTCTGTATGAGTTATAAGCAGGTCGGGAGCAGCCGGTGTGTGTGCGTAGGAGTGTATACCACTCTCCCCAGAGAGACGAGGGGAAATTAAGTCTATGGCCGGCAATTAGGGTTTACAGAGCGCTCTGCCCCCTTGTTGCCACCATTACTCTCGGTGCCTTACACATGATTGAGGTGAGACAACACCGACTGCTGCGCTCTCCTCTGGTCCAGCATCTGGGTTGAAGGTATGGCTTGGAATCCGAGTTTTCCGCCGACGATATCTGAGAACCAGTCGGTAAAGCACAAGCCCTGGAGCGAGCTGGTGCGAAGGTGACTTCCGGCTAGCAAGGTACTTTCATTGCCAGAGGCCGCACCTGTTTTTGCTGGGAACAGAAAATTCTAGGGTTACAAATGTTGTGGTTGTAGACCGCGTAATTTGGAGTTGAGATTTGATTTGCCGATTGTTGCTTTGCTGAATGTAGGAATCACACTTAGTATACTGTGTGTGTCCTACGGGTGTCCTGTGTGTGTACTGTAGGAGACCACTATGTTTTTTGCAACGCCTGCTGTGGTGGTGGCCAGAATGTACGTCCACACTGAGAGTGGATGGTCCATTCTGGCTGATGTGTACGGCGACGGCCGGGTACAGGTTCGCCGCTTGCGGCTGAGTGAAGGCTGCCTGAGACAGACCTGAGCGCAGTAGGTTGCCCTCTGTGCGAACCTGACGAATTTGCTTTCTGGCAGAGACCTGAGTGCTTGTAATATGGCTGCCTGGCAGAGACAGGAGCGCTTGCAAATTGGTTGTCTGGCAGAGACCTGAGCGCTTACGAATTGGCTGTCTGGCAGACCTGAGCGCAGTAAATTAAGGGCGGGTCGACGCAGCGCAAGAGTGGGTCGTTTCTGGGGCAAGAAAGATGTCGTCTTGTCGGAAGCCGTCTTACTGCAAGCGGAGCCCATTTTCACTTTGCTATTTGGAGTTCAATTGTTCCTCACTCTGATTGCCTTGAGGGGCGAGCGGGATTTCCGTAGTGCATGGGAGAAATGGTATCAGTGCCGCATTACCCTCTGCGAGTTGGCTCCTTCAAAAAGAGGATCATACTGTCGCAGTGTTTCCGCGCCTGGCGTTGTTTTGAAACACACTTACAGGACCCAAGCACTGGGTGCCCCCGACCAACGCGACTCTTTGGCCGAAGCCCAACACAGCGCTTTCGTCATGGCCCGCTGAGAAGGCTGGCTGGCGGATCCCGACAGGATTTTTTTTTTTTTTTTTAGGCATGGCGGTCCCCCGCCCAAGACTACACAAATCTGCTCAACTGCGAGGTTCCTCGGAGGACAGCCGCTATTTACAGCAAAACAGGGAAATATTGAGGCATAAGGTGTCGATGACACTCTCCAAGAAGAAACCATAGGCTTAGGCCCGATCTGCTGAGTTGCTGTGGGGCTCCTACAATTGCATTTGTGTGGATAAAATCACTGAAGTTGTTTCAGTGAAAAAGTAAGTTGTGCTGAGGTGAAAGGAAAAGAGGGAAACCTAAGATGTAATGGGATTGACTAGTTCTCTGCTGACTGAATGGTTCTGATTGGTGGACAAAATAAAGGAGGTTGATGTTGAAAAAGGGATTGACAGGACAACATTGGGCCAATACACAGGCAGTGCACCACAGCAGACATGCATGGGATCAATGGACCAAGAAAAACAGACAGAGTTATTCAGGTCCCTGAGTTCTCTCTTGCTGCAATTTGTCCAAGTGCTTTCCCAATCTGTATTTGAATGTCCTTACCAGTAAGTTGGCCATGTCCGCTGAGTATGGGTGACGAACAGGGGCGAATGTGGTGGTAGTCCAGTCCCATGATGCTTGAAAGACGTCGACATATTCTTCGGCTGATTGCAGTGTCCTTTCCAGTTGCTTGAGAAGTGAGGGATCTTTTAATTGGAAGTCTGATAGCGTGACCTGAGGTGGAGAGGTCGATAGAGTAGAAGAGCTCTGCAGGTGTGGTAATGCATTGGACAGAGAATCACTGTCGGTTTCTTCAGAGGAGTGTGTATCCTTATCCTCTTCACGGCTTTGAAGTGATAAGCTTTCGTCGGCAGAGTTTTCTTTCGGCGCGTTCTCTTCAGAGACCTGGAGTGACAGGATTGTATGGTTGGCAGCACCTGAGGGAAAAGAATAAGGCTTTGCTGCTGACTTCTGAAGTACCCGTGTCCAGGCCCCCACTGCCGCCGAAGGTTCCTGCTTCAGCGATCAGTGCAGTGGGTTATATTTCGAGGGAAGGGGACAGTTGGAGCTTCTGTAGGGTAGATCCATTTGTTGTTGTCCGTCCTCAGTCTGGTGTGAGTGTGTGTGTGAGAACCTGCAGGAGTTGTGTACACACATGCGACTGGGAAACATACCCGGCGAATTATGCCTATTTTCTGGCTAGAAACATTTTGGGGACACTTTGTTCCCCCATTTCAAGGCGGCCCAATTCGGTTAGCCTGTGAAAGGGAGTTTCCTTTCCCGTAGGATAGAAAACACCAAGCAAAGGGGTGGGGGAGATAAGAAATTTTGCCTTGCACCTGCATTCATTTTCTCTGCACGGTGGCAAGACCCCACCCCCCCCCCCCCCCTTACACACAACGCGTGCGTGGGCGCTTCACTTGGGCGCCGATAAAATAGCAAGAGTGCATATGCTAACCTTAGTCTGGTTGATCCGATCTCTGTCTGTCTCTGTGATCTGTTTATTGTTCGTTGTTCCGTGTCAGACAGTCTGCAGGGAATGCGCTTTTGATGTCTGTGGCACAAATGTTACGTTTGTCTTGGCCCGGGTCGTTGACTGTTTCTTTTGTTTGTCAGACTGGTATGGCGTCGTTAAGTTGCAGTCTGCGCTAGATGGCGCTATCCAGAAATCCAGCATACACTTAACCCTGCCTGTCTATTCTTCCTGTGCCTTTCTCAGCGCCCCCCTTTGCCTTTTTCTCAGAGAGGCACCGACCTAAGTACCGGCGGACAGGAGGGTGATTGGTGCATAAGTCCCCAGTCCAAAATGGGGCGCTGATCACAACCCTGAGTCTGAAGGTTTCTGGCAGTCAGTGACAGTCACGTCTCTGCCGGCCGGCCTCAACCTGTGTGTTTGTTTAGTTAAATTTCTGAATGGCACCGTCCTTGGAACAAGCCAGCCTCCGCCTCACCACCATCGGGCGTCTTGGTCCCAGCCCTATAGAGAGAGTGGACCGCGTCATCTGCCTCAACAACCATCATCGGGCGTCTTGGTCCCAGCCCTGTAGAGAGAGTGGACCGCGTCACCTGCCTCAACAACCACCATCAGTGCCATGGTCCCCTACCCCAGATTCAAACGGGGTGCAGATCACACTCAGCGCGCGACACCCGCGAAACCGAAGAGCCGTTGTTGTTTAGGTACAGTACCGTACCAGGCTGCACTGTACGGTATTGCGTTGCTGAGTTTTTCACTGACTGTATAGTATTGAGGTGGGCTGGCTTAGTACTGTTGTTTCTGTAGAGTGTGCTATGGTTCAGGATTGTGGCATGTTCAAGGGAGTATTTGAGCCGCCAGCTTCTGGCGTCAGAGAAGCTTGGTTGCTGCGCCTGAGTACCAACCCCTTTTCTTCTGGGTACCCCTGGGTAAGGCCTGTATTAACAGCCCTGGATGACCTACAGTGATTAATGGAAGCTGGAATATCAGTAGGGAGCACTGGAGTTGGAGCAACCAGGGAATACTCAGTGCTGTGGCTAGGCAACGTGGTTTTGTTGTGAGGTCTTCATGTGCTGGAATTACTGTCCAGTTTCCTTTGAGTCCGGGTCCGAGGTGTATTTACCCGTATGTGTCCTTGAGGGTGAGGGTAGAGTCTACACGCACCTCTCGCTTTGCGCTGAGTACCCCGTACACCCTACAGACCAGATTTTTGTTCTCCCTAGTGGGAGGGGCATGCAGAACTAAATTTAGGCTTTGTGTGTTGAACTACCACTGAGGTGGATAGTGTCAAATTTTGTGCGGGCGAAGGGAGCTGTGGTGATATAGATGTAAGCGGAACGGGGGAAGCACCCTTGCAGAGGTCTGTTTTATTTCTGAACTCTGAGTGTTCTTATGAATTATTGGTTTTGGGCTTGTTAAACCCTGATAGCGGGTACTCTTTCTTTGTGACCCGTACGACCCAATAAGTTATTCTTTGCCAAGCACTCCGTATTGACACCCCAGTTTTTGGAGCGTTGCTCACTGTGGGTTTGTATTGATTCCCCACTGGGGGACGTGTGCTGAGTTTGTTGAGTGACTCATTATCACTCACTGTGCACCTTGTAAGGTGTTGACTGAGCTGTAGTTGGATGGTTTCAGTGTGGCTGCTCGGCTCTTTCGTGATGTACCATAGGCTGGCAAGGAAGGACGGGGAGCTGGTTCACAGTTGCCCCTGTAAACCCAAGCTTACGGTAACCAGAGCGCCCTGGCCTGCAGTACTATCTACCTCTGGGTAATACCTTGTTCCTGTTGTGTGATTCACTGTTTTGGTCGGTAGTTTACTTCTACTGCTTCCTGATGCCAGGCCCCTGTCCTTGCCTGATTCTGGTCGGGGACGGTCAGTTCATTTTGCCAAACGCGTCAAAGGACGGAACCTGAGCCCAGCCCTGGCTTATGCTCAGGTAATGTGAGGTTGTCATAGATCACTGCTGCAGGGTTTCCGTGAACGGCCAAGTTGTCCGCTTTTGGCCTAGGGCCTCCAGCATGTACGTGCTCGGGGTAAGGCAACCCCTGGCAAGGGTTGAAGGGGTGACCAACCTTCCCCAATTTGCATCTAACCCCAGTCCCTAATTGGCCTGGTGATTTGTCATCTAAGTTTACTTGCTCTGTTCATTACCCAAGAGGTCACCTTGAGTGTCTCTCGATGATTTTTTGTTCTTGAGTTTTTTCAGTCCTGTACGCCCATTGTTTCCTTATGGCTGCCATCCTACTTGAGCTGCCATCATGATTTATTCTGGTTGGTTCAAATGTTTCTGTGCCAGTGAATGGCAGTGAATATGACTCTTGCTTTGCCCCCTTTCTTTAACATTACCAGGTAAACCCGGAAACCCGCAGTGGAGAAGGGACCTGTTTCGTCTGTTGGCCGACACTTTACAGGATGCGTTTCCAAGTTAAATGATACCTCTGGTTACCTTAGTCCTACAAGGGGTCATGACAACCATCAATAACTGAGATGGTTTGTGACACCTCCCTTTCTGACTCATTCGTACATGACGATGTCATGAAAGCCATCAATGACTGAGATGGTGCGTGACTCGCTCTGCCAATGTATTATGGGGTTCGATGTTACAGCCAAGGCGTGCACCACTGAGTTCCCCTACGTCAGAATGAACCGGACCTGCTGCCAGCTCTGACCTGATGAGCAGGATCCGTGTTGTTAAGCCCAGGTGATGACCCCAGTCCTCTCGAGCAAGCACGACCCAAGTCCTCTCCCTCATGCGTCCCCTACACAACACCCAAGTCGCATTGACCTCTGGGCGACGTCTGCGGACGTGTCGTCGCCCTCGTCTCCGGAGAGCCCGGAGACGGTCAGGGGGGAAGGGCCGGGGGCTACAGGGCGGCAGAGGGGTGAAGGAACCGTGGTGGGGAAGGGAGAGGGAGGGGACAAGGGAGGACAGGCGGAGGCGGGTAAAGAAGGTCCCTACCAGGACCGGCCCCCGCTGTGCCCCTTCCGCCTGTTACCCCTGCTGATTTACTCCGGATCAACGATTGCATTCCTCAAAGTCCAGGGTCCAAAATCCAAAAATATAGAAAATACAATCCTCCTTAAACCCTGAATTACAACCAGATCCCACAAATACAGCAATAATCCACTCCACTTTGCGGGCTTCCGTTCAGCACACCGGTTGTCTCACGGTGGCGGGCATGTACAAGAATTGCACCAAGAGGAAAGCCCTGAAAATGGCATATGAACACAAATAAAGCAAAGTTGGGGAGAGATGGAAACATACACAATCACAGCCATAGACCCCTCATTCCCTGGACTCAAGACCTTCCCTTGACTCACCAACATGATGCCCTGAACCCAGTCCAATAAGATGGCTAAATGCCATGTGCCAAAAGTCACTACACAAACCCCAAAAATGTGTTCACTCCCAAGCCTCTAAATCCTAGCCCAATAGGGGAGGTGGCGTGTCATGGCCTAGAGTGGCACTCAGGACCATGCCCTACCCTGACATAACCTTGGTTGGACTTGGAGTCGAAAGGGCTTGGAGAACTGCCCCATGAAGATGACCTCACAACCTAACAAAATCAGGCAAAACACACCATAGTGCCCAATATTCAATTATATACTCAAAAATGCATACGGCAAATACCCAAATGCTCCATGCATGTGTCAAACCGGAAAGTAAAATACAAGGGTGATATAGACCAAAGGTCCATGCCCAAGAATATCCCGTCATTGGCTCCGAAACCCCTCCGGTTATGTACATGACATGCTTCACAAGTCAACTCATGAATTTGAGACCTAATTTTGTGAGGCCTCGTGTGCCACGCCAAAGTGACCATGTGATCCGGCATATGCTGAGGTACAACACCGAAGCATATGCCAACATATAAGCAACATACCATAGTTCACAGATCTCTAGGCACTTTACTGTTAGCCGACCAGTTGAGCACATAAAATACAAAAATAAGCATAAAATGAGGTCAAAAACATGCAAATAATGCCAAGTTCATCAACCTATGATTCAAAACACACTTGCTTGGGACCATTTGCAGACAATCCCCCCACTTGGATCCCCACATGGACGCATAGGGACACCTTCGGACCTCCTCCCAACACGCACCACGAAAATGGGAAAATTGATATTGGCACTGGTGGGTCGCTCCGTAAGCCCTCCCACATGCACTATATGAGCGGTAGACTTAGTCTAGCGCTATGGAGTTCACCATTGGGACATGGGCGAGGCCCTTGCCACGTATGACTCCATATATCTTCCTACAAACGGAGATATATAACATGGGCGTGAGCATATCGAAGCACATACCATGCATATAACACATACCCTCAAAAAGTGGCTCCCACCATGATATGCCATGTCCCTCCATGGACATAACTTCACGTTAAAAATACGTAGGAACCCAAGGAAAGTTGCTATGCAACCCCAACACTCATGCGGTACACTGGAAAGTCGCAATGAAATATTCGGTTGCACGGTCCAAGAGTTATATATCACTTTCTACCCTCTTGACCATTATCCCTTGCTATATCTGGCATGTGTACACACCAAAGGCGTTTGATGCCTCCTAAATTAAGTCGAGACCAAGGCGGTTCCAACCCAATTCTCGAAATTGGTATACCTCGCCGTGAGCCGGAGATATGACCTTTTAAAGTGGCCCCACGAATCAATTTTGTTTTGCCTATATCTCCAAGCAAAACGAAGGACACAACAAAAGGAAGGTTGATTCGTGATCAGGGAAAATGTAGGACCACTCGAGATTCGTCATATCAAGTGCGGCGATGTCGAAGTCGAAAATCCGATTCTGAAAGTCTGAAAAAATCGGATTAATTTTGCGAGTGTATAATATGAAAATTGCGGAAGCAACGAACCCTTTACTGATGAAATCTGACCCTTCATCGGGGTTTCCGCCAAAATATCTGTAAAAAACAGTTAACCATTCGGTTACCGCAAAATCGCGAGCCAACTGACAGTCGCCGATACATTGACAATCAGAACGAAAGGCGGAAAAATTACGGAAACATTATGATAAAAAAACCCTGTTGATTCCTGATATTCCGATATATAAATCTCCGCTGGCGGTGCCTCGGTACTGAATATGGCCGCTCATAGCCGGAATGGCCAAACCTATCACACTATCACATCCGGTTAGTTCAGGTGGACGGGAGAGTATGATATCAGCCAATGGCGGCTTGCCGGCACATAGATACACACCCCAAGTGACCCAAAGATGGCCACGGGGGTCCGAACCGGCTTCACCCCCCTTCTCAGAGCGTTGTTACCGCTCGGAAGTCATTGAAGAGAGGACGGGAGGACCCCAATGGGCTCCAACCCCCCCCCCCATGTCCCAAGGACACATGGAGGCCCCACACACGTCGTAGGCGTCCCCCATGCCCCAAGGGAGGGGTGAGGACACTGATAATCAGTGCCCTACGCCATATCCGGTCTCCTCTTGATCTACAACATGGACCAAGGGGATCAAAGATAGAGAAACGTCGTCGGTCGACCTAATTAAGTATACCACAATGAAATATATACGTGGAGATCGAGTGAAGGGGGTAGATGGCCAATCAAGGCCCACAAATCCCCGGATGAACGCCCTCACCCGTCTCCCAAGCACAGAAACAAACAAAAATGCCAAGGGGGATCCATTATGGTGCTACAGCAGCCACCAAATGGACCAACACATCCTTGACATCCAAAGAAATATTCTTTTTCTTCAGATAGTCCATCCAGACCGTGGTGTACCTCGGCACAAAACTGCTCGGAGGCTCCCACAAATCCCTGGATGCGGCGAATCCCTTCCAACGGACTTTATAAAGCCTCCCCCCAGGCGTCCCCGGGTCCGGCTTGTCCGCCAGGATTCTCTCGGCGGTGAAGTCGTCGTCCTCACCTTCGTCGTCCGAGTCCACATCGCCGGCCGTGAACTCGAAGGTGACGGGAGGTCCGCTGGGGTCTGGTGCTCGGGGACGAAGCTGGGTGTGGTCGCGGTCCAGGATCTCGTTATCCCCCACACGAACCGCATACACATCCTGCCTGACCTTCCGCACGATCACCCCCGGCACATACCAAGATGCCTGCCGATGCCTGGACAGGACATCCTTGTGGTGCCGCTCCACCCACACGGTGTCTTGGAGAGCATACTTCTGGACTTTTCCCTGCTTGAAGTACTTGGCCCTCTTGTCATGCTCGTCCTGAAGTGCCCTGCACACCTTGGCCGCCGTGTCGTCCGCCTCAGCCATCATAGCGTTCGCATCCCGGGCCACTTTGCCATGGTTCAACCACGGGAGAGTGCGTGACACTCGATCCCGTAGGAACAGGATACGATGGGGCGGCAGTCCAGTGGGTCCCGGAAGGTCGTGATACGCTTGGAGTACTCTCCACAGCAAATTATACCAATTCCGGCCCGGTTCGTCGATGTGCAGCTGGCGGAACTTCTCGAACATCTGCCGCGTGGCCACCTCAGCTCGGCCATTCGACCGGCTGTGGTACACCACGCTCTTGGCGTGCCGAATACCCATGTGCTTGCACATCGTCTTGAACCACGTCCCCACAAACTGACTGCCCCGATCGCTGCAGATGACAGCCGGGACATCAAAAATCTTCCCTCGGCCAGGATCGGACTCCAAAACGCCACGGGCACGTGTGACCCGTCGTCCCGGATCTGCTCGAGGACTGCCCCTACAGCATAGTCCGAGGCGTCCGTCCGTAGCACCAATCCCTTGTCTGGGTCCACCAAGAATAGTCCCAGCTGCCCCAGGAGTCGCTCCTTCAGGCGGCTGAACGCATCTTCGGCCTCAGGGGTCCAGGCAAGCTTCTTCTTGCTCCCCTTCCGGCCATCGAACTTGCCCACTTGCAGCATCTTGTGCAGCGGCCCCGACAGTTCTGCATACATTCGGACATAGCCCGAATAGTAGTTGCAGAACCCCATGAAGGATCGGAGTTCGCTGATGGTCTGGGGCTTTTCCCAGTGGTGCAGGGACGCCAGCTTCCCAGGCATGGGACGGCGTTGCCCGTGACCAACCACGTGACCCGCGAACTCCACTTCCTTCGCGAAGAGTGAGGCTTTGGTGGGCTTGCACACCATGTTGTGCTTGTCCAGCTCACTGAGCACTCGGCGCAGACCCTTCTCATGCGCTTTGATGAGCTCATCCTCAGTCATGTTCTCCGTGCCAGACCCTATAATGATGTCATCCACGAAAGGGTCGGCACAGTCCCGGACAGGACCGAGTAGGTCCTCCATCATGCGCTGGAAAGCGGCGTTGCCATTCTTGGCGCCCATAGGCATCACTTTCCACAGCATGGGCCCCAGCGGCGTCGACATTGCTGTGCAGGGCCTGGAGTCCGGGTGTAGCGGCATCTGGTGATAGCCGTGTTTCAGGTCTAACACCGTGAAAATCCGCTTTTTCTGTTGTTTTTGGAGGATGGAGTCGTTCAGGGGAAGCGAGTACGAGTCGTGCTCGGTCTGCTCGTTCAAACCTCTGTAATCCACCACCAACCTCCACTCGTCCTTCTCCTTCTTGGGCACGATGAAGGCTGGGCTGGCCCACTCACTGTCGGAGGGTTCGATCCATCCCCGCTCAATGAACTCGGCCAACAGCTTCTTCATGGCCTCGGCCCGATCGCCCTGAAGTTGGTACTCCCGATGACGATAGATCTTCGGGTTCGGCTTCAGCTTGATCTTCGCTGTACCAAACCTCCCACGATCTGGAGGGTTCTTGTTGGCGACGCCACTGAATAGCCGCGGATAGGCATTGATCAGCCTCTCCTTCAGCTCGGCGACCTTCGGGTTCTCCTGGGCCTCTTCAACCGCTTGCTTCGGTATAGATACAACCGACCGCACTGCGGTATAGGCCTCTTCTGGGTCCGATTCCGACTTCTCCTCGTCCGATATGCCGTCTTCATCGTCGTGGGGAGCTCTTCCTACCGATAATCTTCGGAAATTTGCGGCATCCGGCTGGTGACTGTCGCTATCCGCACCCATTCTTGCAAGATCCCATGTCGGTGGGTCCGACCCAACCGGACCATCGTATTGGTCCGCGATGTGATCCATGACCCTCGCCACGAACTCGTCCTTCTCGTACTTGCCGGTGGCCAACATCTTGTCATCCCACCAATGCGGAGATGTGACCATGGCCCGCCTCTTCTTGGCTGCCACACGGTCGTGCATCCCGGTCCGCATGTAGTTGACGACGTCGTCGATCTCGGCGTGGGACAGGATGTCAATGCCATCAATAGGCTGATCCGTCCCCTCCTTGGGCTCAAACATGACCTTCATGGGCACCGCCTCCACCCTACGAATGAATGCTTCATCACCCGTGGGCTGGGCTTGCGCCCCATCCACCAGGAAAGCCTTGGTACCCCACGCTTGACCCGGGGAGGGCATTGATACACCCTTGGCGTCGATGAACAACTCCTGCTCTGGCCCGAATGACATCTCGTTCAGGGTGATGGAGTCCAGCGTCGACTTGAGACCTTCCAGCGGACATGGGGTGGATCCTATGCCGGTGATGACCAGGATCCCCTTTGCCCTATCCGAGACGATCTTCTCCAACGTACGTCTGGTATTGTCCAGGGAGCCATGCCAATACATGGGCCCCCACTCCTTCAAACCCCAATGCCTGTGCCAGGCTGAGTCTCCTCGATGCCAGTGCCTCCTATACTTCCGCAGAAGTGGGGCATCCCGGGAAGCGAAGACGTCCGTCTCGGGCGCTTCGGCTCCCAGCGTCTGGATCATCCTGTCGTACACCTGCGGCGCCATTCCATACTCCGTGAGCTGAACTCCGCGGTCTCCTCTGGACTTGGCACCCACAGCTTGCACCGCTTGGACGATCCGATCCTCTTCCTCGGCATTCCATTGGGATGATCCGCATGCATAGTCCGTGGACAGCCATATGAGGCAATCATCATCCCCCCGGACCAGCGTTGCACGATGGGGAAGGGCTCCAATGGCGTTTGCCACCATGAAGTCATACCCCATGATCATATCCCAATCTGTAATATCGGCCACATAGAAGTTCCCGGATAGAGTGCTTCTCTTCGCCAAATCAGGGCGGTTCAAGCGCTCATGCTCCCAGAATTCCATACTGATAGTGGCCTCATGGGTGCCACCACCCATAATCTCACCATTGGCCACCTTCAGGCGTACCGGTCTACGGCTGGGCTGCAGGGATTCCTCCTTGAACAACCCTCTCCGGACCAGGCTCACCTGGGCACCCGTATCCACCAAAACATCCACCGACAACTCCTCTTGTCCGCACCGTACACGCACCTTCAAGTGCAACTGCCGCTCGTCACCATGCGGTGTATGGACGACTCTCACGGCATGCAACTCTAGCACGTCCGGGTGCATCAGGACTTCGAGGGTATGATGGCGGATGGTGTAGATCTTGGGTTGGTCTTGCCCGTCCACGGGGCTCTCCGTGGTCGCTCCTTCCTTCTTACCACGTCCCTTGCCCACATAAACTTCCCTTGGCAGGGCGCTCCAGGGGTTGGGAGTGGCGAAACTCAGTGGTTTTGGCTCTTCTGGAGCCTTCTTCGGCACCCGATGTGCCTTCGCTTTCTCTGGGATTCCACTGTAAGTTCACCCTTTGTGGTGCGCTCGGTTCACATGGCCATTGTCTGGCGGTAGCTCCGTGTTCTGGACCCTTGAGTAGTCCGAGCGGCAGTGAAGGGGAACCTTGGGGTGATTCCTGGCCCTGGTGCTTGGGCCCCGGCGACTCTGCGGCGCTTGCCCATGTAGGTGGCAACAGGCGTGGAGTGGACCTATTTTGAGGTGCTTGCTTCTGCCGTAGTTTGCTGCCCCACTTATTGTTTGAAGACCATATCATGATTCTCCTGCTGGGTCTCCGGCTGAGACAAAATCACAGTTTGAGAAAATAGTTGGGAGGAACAAGGGAAGCGACGGCAAAGACCAAAGCTGCAGTACTTGTACTGATTTGTTATTCCGGTTGTCACGTAGGTCCACAACGCCAGAGACAATACATGGGCTTACAACACCCCTGAGCAACACAAACAGGAAAGTATGTACATCTCTGTCAGATACAAACTTTGCAATAAAATCCCCACAAGCAGAAACATTGCGTAGCACTCTTTGTGTGCTGTCCTGGTTATCCTGCCGAGCGCGCGTCTGTCAAAGGCGTCGCGCTTCAATTAAGTCGTCGTACTGCCTGGAGGTGAAGGCAAAAAATATGCGTGGAATATAATGTAGGTGTATATAAGATCAGAACTTGTTGTTGGATCGGGTGTCTGGCTTTGGTGGGCGACTGCAGTTACACCCCCCTACCAGGATGCATCCAGAGGGGTGAGGCTGATACGCACAGAGTAATGCGGTCGGCCACACCTGACACAGGCTTGGACCTAGAAACTGTCACAGTCACAATGTAGGGCACTCTGAAGCGTCCCTAAAACAGTCCTGCACCGGCAGGCGCAACTAACTGGGTGTTGCCGCACCCCAGCCGACTGTGTACCCTGTCTGCTGGTCAAGCGATTCAATCACCTATCTCCCTAGCGAGTGGTTGGCAGCTCACTGCTGGTCCATGTATACCCTCAACAGCTGTGGTGTTACCTATCAACTTCCGGGTCTACACATGTGTCCCACAAAACAGTGACTCTTTTTGCGGCTGTGGTTTGACCTATCAACCTGGTTGTGGTTTGACCTATGAACCTGACACATCGCAGCATGCCATGCATACACTGGAATTGTCGCTGCATGACAGTCAAAAGAGCTGTAAATATTGATAATAATTTATGGAGTGATGCTGCGGATGATGATGAATGATGATGCACTGACACTGAAGTCATGTGCAATGCAATGTTACATGCTGACAACAACAGAATGGATGATGAATGATGATGAATGATGAGATGATGAATGATGATGAATCGATAGACTGCTGATAAACTCCTGATGAATTGATAAAGTGCTGAATGATGAATGATGAATGATGGATGAAACTGATGACATGAATGACACTGACATGATTGCTGAGATGAACTGCTGATTGAAATTGGAACTGAAATTTCAAACCTCCTGAATGCTCCATTTTCTCTGGCGTACCCAAACTGAGGTATGTACAAGCGACAGTGGCGCCTGAAGCTGGCACACAGATACATGGCTGGAGGACAGAAAGAATGTGCGAAAAAATGTCGGTATATGCGGGTGAGAAAAGGGATCAAGTGAACATTTTGCGGCTCTGCTGTGGTTGTGGGGTCTGTGGGGTCTTTGCCTGCTGTGGTTGTGGGGTCTGTGGGGTCTTTGCTGCAGTGCTGCCACGGCAGTACTTACACCCCCCTGCTAAGGGTGGACTCAGGGTTCAGCCTGATACCCGGCAGCTAAGACCCACCAAACAAACACGTGGATCTCTTGTCTCTCCGAACGAGTACAAGTCAGCCCTACTCCGGCAAGAGTAACTAGTTGCGTGTTGCCGCACGTCAACCGGCTTGTGTCCATAATGCAATGGCTAATTCAGACGCAGGTAGTGTGCAGAGCTAAAGTGGCGTGGAGTGGTGTCCGCTGTGGTAGTACCTATCAGCGCGAGACCCTGGTAATACCTATGAGTCCCCAGACAAGAACAAAGTGGACACTGTGGCACAACCTATCAGTGTCTGTGATCTGAGTCGCCAAACAGAAGTAGACTTGTCGGAAGAAAACTGGATTGTATGGGTCGCCGATATACAGCAATTGAGTGGGTTAATCCTCTGCTCAACTACCATCATGGTCACTTCTTCAAGTCATGTGTCATGTGTCATGTGAACTGTCATTCTTGATGCACTGAGCGTGGATGGTGAAAGATGTGAAAGGTTGTTACCAAGTTCTGACCATTCGTAACTCACTTACACGCAAATGAAACAGTGAGTGCTTCTGCAACACTTCTGGTGTTTGAGATGAGTATGGCAAGGCCATGGGCCTAGTGCCTAATTTCGTCGCTTGGGTGGGCGCGTTTCTGCGCTCAATTCCTGACAAATTCGTACTTACTTTAGAGACCTGGGAACTCGTGGCTCATACACTTTGAAGTCACATACAAGGATGGAGCAAACATACAACTAGGTTAATTGGCGTCCACTGTGAGTGCTCTATAGACTCTCACTAAGTTGACTTGGGGCGCTCTGATACATGGGCTTCACTGAAATGGGTATATATAGGGGTCGTACATGGTGTATTCTGTAAGTGTATGAGTGCAAGTGTGGAAGTGTGTCCTTCAGGTTCGCTCTGGCGAAGGAGTTGACTGCACATGAGCAGCCAAAATAGGCTGATTGACTTGAAATGGTGATGGATGATCACAAAGATGAAATTCTCTCAAAGAGTGAAAAATGACCAAAATCGACCCAAAACTCACCTCGAAAACACCCAGGCGCACTCGGAGTGCCCCAGCAGCGCCGTGGCGAACGACGGAGGGCGTCGCCACGCGTTGCAGCTGTCGCTTGCGACCGATCCTGCCAAAAATGGCACATTTGGCCAGAAACAGGCCAAAAAGGTCTAAAAACCCAAAATGGGCCAGGATGAAGCCCTGAAACTGGGCAAGACGCTGGAAGAGAGCCGTCGACACACAATACCAGTGTCGACGAGTGCCACGAACGCACTCGCGCGTCAAAAAGCTACGACAAGCGTCGCCGACAGAAAAAGAGAGCAAAATTTGAAAATTTGCAAAATTGAAGAATTGAAACAGAATTAGCTGCTACAGGTGGCGCAGGACAGTCAAACGCTGTCAGCGCAGCGTAGAGCGTCACGTTGTGAGCGCCGTAACCCTGTCCGAGCGCGTCGCCAGGGAACAGGGACTCTGATTCGCAACAAAATATCAAAATCCAACTTCAAACTTCAAAATTGCTTCAAGAACACCAAAATGAGAGAAACAAACACCTTGTGGACCTGTACTGTACTCCCCAAATTCCAACAAAAGGTAACAAACCAGGACTTCGTTCATTTGAATACGATGTCTCCACTGGAAGGGCAAACAGAACGACGATGGACAGTTGACCTTGTAGGAACAATAAAACAAACCAACAAACAGACCAAGACCTGGACAAATCAAACATGTGAAGTACAACATATGGGACATCAGGACAGTTCAAAAAAGGCCACATCTGACAGTCGAGGGTGAGGCATTTATATATAACTCAAAACTAGTCGAAGCTTGAATAAATTTACAGTCAGTCAGGCACTGGAGTCAAAATTTCAAGTGAAGCTTGTTCCCTCAAGGACCTAGAAATTCATGGTGCGTGAGCGAGGGAAGGAAGGGAGTGGTCAGGGGAGTGAGGTTAGCACGGCCAACGCCAGGGCTTGCAACAAACGACGAAGCCTCCTATTGACCATCAACTGAACCAAAACAACAACAAAACTGACCAACTGACCCTGACACGAGAAATTATCAACCAAAGCGTTGTAACCCTAACCCTAACCAACTAAACGTTAGCGAAGACCAGAGTGCTTGTTTTCATGGCGCCCAAGAGAAAGCGCGACTGCATTGTGCTTGGTTTCAGGGCGCCCAAGCGGAAGCGCAACTGCATTGTGCTCAAAATTTGCGACACCAAGCTTCTTTGCGGCCAGTTCCTCCAAACAACCCTGCTGCAATCCTCACTCTGTCGGCGTCACAGTCGCTGCGAGGGGCCTTTCTTGCTTCCACGACTGCCATGACCCGCTGCTTGTGATCACTCTCATACATGACGAAAGACACATTGTCCCAACTGCAGATATTTACAAGCCTTGCCATAACGGCACCAACGTTTTTGCGCGTACTGGTTGGAGTGTTGGCTTTCTTCCATTGAGCCGTAGTCCCAGTTTCCATGCACGCCTTGTGCAAACGCGTCTTGAGGTCCCTCCTCTTGTGAATGTTCGTGGGCGCCACTCGACAGACTCACAGTCCAGAGCGGCGCCACACTGCAGTTGGCTGGGAGGATACCTTTCATTTGGTGCTGGTAATCATCTTCTTCTGCCTCCGCCTCTTCCTCTTCGGCATGGACGCCTGCTTCTGCCTCTTCCTCTTCGACGTGGTCTTGATAGTAGTATTCATTGGGTTGTGCCTCATCCTGATCAGCCTCGACATCTGCTTCTGCCTCTTCCTCTTGGGCTTCGACGTCTGATTGTGCCTCTTCCTCTTCGACTTGGTCTTGGTAGTAGTCCTCATTTGTGTAGTACAGCTGCAACTGAGGGCCACTGTTCTTTAGGTACCAACACTCTAACTGTTCTTTCTCACCCATAATGAAGGAGTCCCAGTAGTTGTCAGCGTCCAGCTCAATCGGCTCGCTACCATCAGAATCCTTCCGTCCTTCGTCTTCTTCATTGTGGTAGGTAGTCTGAAACTCGTTGTCCAAACTACCCAAGACCATAGCATTCCCTTCACTTTGCATCCAGAGGTTATAGAGAACAAGATAAACAAAATCGTACAGTGTCTGAGAATCATGCCACGGCTCCCACTCACCGCAAAGAACCTTGCAACAAACCCTAGCCCAGCACCTGACTGGGCTCGGTAGTAGCCTCGCAGCAGACAGTGAGTCGACGTGTCCGAACATATCTTGCAGCTGTTGCGCTGTTACTTCCCAGAGATTCTCCACAACTTTGAGTCCAGATTTCCAGGCGACATCCAGTAGACTTCCCCAGAAATCCTCCAAACCCACGAGGACGGCATCTGGCGCTCTCAGCCCTGCGATATGAAAAACTTCGCGGGTTCCTTCTCCATCGTGGTTTGGATCTTCGGCATTGGTGTTCCTCTCTTCGTCGATCTCATCCCACACTATACAGAAAGGGCAACCCAAGAAGCAACATTCACATGTGACACGCGTGGCGAGCCCGCGAGCTCGTACTTCGGCTGCCTCCTTTTCAAACTGAGCACGTTCCTTCGCAAGACGGGCGACGCTGCCATCCGAGGAACATGATTGTGTTTTGCGCGGGCTGTGTAGCCTTGCATTGACACACGACCAGCCAATCAAGCAGCGTCTGCATTCACCGCAGCTCTGCTTCTGCTCTGTAGCACCATCAACAAGCGCAGCAGACGTGGAGCATGTATTGTCTTGTAAGTTCACCCTTTGTGGTGCGCTCGGTTCACATGGCCATTGTCTGGCGGTAGCTCCGTGTTCTGGACCCTTGGGTAGTCCGAGCGGCAGTGAAGGGGAACCTTGGGGTGATTCCTGGCCCTGGTGCTTGGGCCCCGGCGACTCTGCGGCGCTTGCCCATGTAGGTGGCAACAGGCGTGGAGTGGACCTATTTTGAGGTGCTTGCTTCTGCCGTAGTTTGCTGCCCCACTTATTGTTTGAAGACCATATCATGATTCTCCTGCTGGGTCTCCGGCTGAGACAAAATCACAGTTTGAGAAAATAGTTGGGAGGAACAAGGGAAGCGACGGCAAAGACCAAAGCTGCAGTACTTGTACTGATTTGTTATTCCGGTTGTCACGTAGGTCCACAACGCCAGAGACAATACATGGGCTTACAACACCCCTGAGCAACACAAACAGGAAAGTATGTACATCTCTGTCAGATACAAACTTTGCAATAAAATCCCCACAAGCAGAAACATTGCGTAGCACTCTTGGTGTGCTGTCCTCGCAAGTGTTATCCGGAGAAACGCGTTTTCTCCGGATAAGGGCTTATCCGGAGAAAATCGGCGCCGCAGCCAGATTTTGGTCAATTTCAGCCCATTATAGGACAGTACAGTATATTTTATATTTTTCTACATTTGTATTATTATTACTGTTATTATTCTATGGTACATCTGTTAAATTTCAGATGTTAAATTTGTCAAAATTTGTCTCCTTAGCCTTTAAATTTCAGATTTTCGATTTGTCAAAATTTGCCTCCTTAGCCGTTAAATTTTAGATTTTCGATTTGTCAAAATTTGTCTCCTTAGCCTATTGTTGCAAAATGCAAGCCCATAGCACCATGAGGGGCAAAAGGCCCAAAATTATTGATGTTGATTTGCTGAGTGATGTATCATCCCCATTTTTTTGACCAACCTCCAACCCATGATGGTCCGACCGCTCCAAGCCGGTGTGAGACAGCCTAGCACAGCCATGCATATTTGAAAAGTAGACACCTTAGGCTTTCCAATGGTCCAAACGGATTGGAAAAACACCACGGTGGCGCCAAGTTACCCCCCTAACACCTTTGCACCATGGTTTGTCAAAAACACTCTTGGGTCCAATAAAAGGGCACTTCCACCTTGTCCCACACCCCCAAACCTGATTGTAAGGCATTGCAGGTGTGGACATGTGTCGTGCAATGTTGTGTGCAAGCCCCATTGTGAGTTTCCGGTCAGTGTGGCCCCGGGCCAAGCCCGGGGCCTTTGGCTTTTTTAAAAATTTCACTTTTCTCTAGAATGATTCATATCAAATAATTTTCGGAATTGCAGCCCTGCAGCAGCTGAGTGGTAATGCGGCGGTCTCTCAAACGTCCAGCGGCGGTTCGATCCCTGCCGGCCTGTTTTGCGCCAGCCGCCAGCGCCAGCGCACTTAGAAAAATCCCACGTTTTTGACTCTGGCGGCTGTTCTGCGGCTGTTCTGGCGCCTCCGCGCCGATTTTCTCCGGATAAGCCCTTATCCGGAGACAACGCGTTTCTCCGGATAACACTTGCGTGCTGTCCTGGCTATCCTGCCGAGCGCGCGTCTGTCAAAGGCGTCGCGCTTCAATTAAGTCGTCGTACTGCCTGGAGGTGAAGGCAAAAAATATGCGTGGAATATAATGTAGGTGTATATAAGATCAGAACTTGTTGTTGGATCGGGTGTCTGGCTTTGGTGGGCGACTGCAGTTACATCCACTGATTTTCGGAGGAGAGACCTCCGAGGTCCCACTCCCGTGGGGGCTCCTCTAGACTTGGCTTCCCGCAACCCCTTCCGGCTGCGATCCGCCAGGACTTTGTCCACCACGTTGCTGGGCTTTGAGTTCCTCCAACGTCCTCAACATGTCCTCAGCAACCTCCTCGATTGACCTCACTCGTCGGTCTTGGCCAGGTCCACCACCATAGCCTCTTCCTCCGCCTTTCCCTTGGCCTTTGCCTTGGCCTTTTCCCCCGTCTCCGCCCTTCGCCTTCCAATCGGAAATCCGCTGCTCCTTGGGCTTCTCCTCAGGGTGGGCGGCGAAGTAGGCCTTCTTGTCCGCCTCATACACCTTGCACTGACGGTGGTCGTGTGCATGGTTGTTTCCCTTGCCATAACAGACCCAGCACCCGTCGTGCTGAGACCTGTACTCCCGGAACGAGAGCGGTGGGTTCCCAATCCTCCTTGGCTCATTGCCCTTCTTGGGTCCCACCCGGCTCCATCTGGACCGATCCTGCCCATGGTCCCTCATGTTGTGCGCCACAAACGCGAAGAAATGGGCCTCCTCGTGATCCTCCCGGTACCAGGTCCAGTGGTCTTGGCCACTTCCACTACCATTCTCCGCGGAGTTGGCTGTGTCCTCCTGGATCTCCCGATGATGGCGGTCGTCTCGGTGGCCTCGTTGTCCATGACCATGTCGATCCTGCACGTGGGCCTCGTTCTTCGCATTGAGCTTCAACTCCACCGTGATGTACTTCACGATCTCGTCCAGGCTCATGCAGGCGAAGATGACCTGCATCCTCAGCGGCTCCCCGCGCCTCCACTCCACGTTGTTGAGGCGCAGCAACCTTTGCCCCATGGTGTCTCCAAATACCTCCACATACACGGCGTTCTTCAGTCCCAACATCCGGTTGGGCTCGCCCAGGTTCCTCCTGAAGAACTCCATGATACCCGCATGGGTATCCTCCGCCGCCATGATCCTCACCGCCACGCGCTTCTTCGCTCTCTTCTTTTCCTCGTCCTCCACTCTCCTCTTCCAGTGGCCGGGGAGGACGTCCTTCAGCAAGTGGCGGATCTCGCTGGACTCGTTCCAGTCCTCAACCAGCTTGAGGCTCCGTCGGTACTTCCGCAGGTACCGGTTCCACTCCCGGACCCGCAACTCACCGCGGTCCAGCTGCAGCGGGATGGACCACAAGTCCTCCAGCTTCTGGTTCCGAGCGTCCACCCGCTCCTCATCCTCCAACCACTGGAGGCAGGCCTGCTCCGTACGGATCAGTCCTTCCCGGATCTGATCCCGCAGCTCCTCCTTCAGTTCCTGCGCCAGCCGGTGTGGGAATGTCCGGCATACCCACTTGTCCCGCGGCGCTCCCCGCATCTCACCGACGACCTCCTCGGCAAAGTCCTCCCAATCCAGGATGAAGTCATCCAGGTTGGAGGGGTTGCCATCGTAGTAGGGGATTTTGATTCCCCTGAGGTCGTCAATCCTGATGGCGTCTCCGACGTCCCCAGCCACCACTCCACCGAGCCGGATACCACCTGTGGCCGGGGGGTGTGAGTACACTCCCCGTACATCCCTCTCCTCCATGGAGTGCGGTCCAGTTGGGCCTGAACCCATGGGGTTTGGAATGCGGGAAGGACTTGTTCCATCGGCCGTCCATATCCCCGTATTGGGGTCCTTCGCCCACAGGTTTCCGCTTGGATGACCTCGACCATGTCCGTCGGCGCTTCCCATCGTTCGCCCCTGCATGGTCTGGCTCTGGATCTCCTCTTCCGCATAAACTGCATGGGCAGTCGTAGTGATCGGTAGATCCTGGGCGGCATGGGACATCTGTACCGTCAGGCTCCTCGGGTCTGTGGTTACGTGCCCTTCCCGCATGGACCCAGCCGGTGCCGTGTGTTCCCCGAGCATTGTGGATTCGCTGAACATGGGAACAAACGGCAGCGCACCCGGGTCAACACGCGGAGGTGCGTAGGGTGCCTCTGCAGGGCCGCCCATGGGTTTATCCATGGCGCTCCTGAGGGTCTTAACCCGCTCCACCAGCTCTGCCGCTGCCGGCTTTGCCGGGAGCTCCGGACCCGAGGCGAGGGGTTGTAACTCCCCTAGCCTTTTCAGGCGTCCCGACATGTCCTCCACTAGGTGAAGGAGGCTGTCCACCACTCGCTGCTGCTTCTCCAGGGCCAGGTCCAGATTCTCCCGGTACCGGTCCCGTTCCGCTCGCAGCTCCGCCATGTCTCTCTCCGCGGCGGACTGGTCATCCAGGATCTCGGCGACGTCTTCCTCTAGGCCGTCCTTCGCATTGTCCAGGCTGTCGAGGCGGTGCACGATGGCGTCCATCCCCATCTTTGGGTACTTGCCCATGAGGAAGGACACGTGCTCGCAGTGGCACTCAGCGTGCTTACCACCTGATCCGGCGCATCCCCCGGTTCCCGGCGCCTCGGACTCCTCCGCCATGGGTGTGTCGCCCATGATGTCCCGCGTTGGCTCCGTGTGCCTGGCCACAGGCGCCGTTGTGGCTCTGGCGGGCCTCTCCAACGCCTCGGCGTCGTGCTCCAGGCTGGGTTCTGGGGCCGTGTTCGCCCTTGTGGGCGGTCGGACCGTCTCCTCCGACTCCGAGGGTTGCTCATAGGCTGTCCGATAGCCCTCGGAGTGCCCTTCGGAGTCCCACAGCCTGACCTGGCTAGGGTCCGTATCCATAGCCCCGGCGTCCCCTGCTGCGGGCTTGGGTGACCCGCGCTTCCGGTAGCGCCGGGCCCGTCCTCCACTGCTGCCTGAATGGCAGGCCTCCTCAGAGTCCTCCGCGGAGGATCGGAGGTTGCATGCCTTTCGGCAGCGACGCTCACACATGGAGACCAGGTCCTCCATGTCAGGTCCTCCTCTTCCCGAATGTCGTACTTCTCTTCGGGCTTCAAATTCCTGAGTTCGCCATGCTCTTGAGCGTCTCGGCTCTTCTATGGCTCCAATCTCCGGCGTGGTCTCTGGCGAGTCCACAATACGCACCCGGGGCGTACTTGGGCAGGGCTCATAGGGGCCCAAGTCCCCGGGTCGGCGGTAGGTAGGGGCAGCGGGTACGCCTCTGCTACCAAAAAGAAGGTCCCTACCAGGACCGGCCCCCGCTGTGCCCCTTCCGCCCGTTACCCCTGCTGATTTACTCCGGATCAACGATTGCATTCCTCAAATTCCAGGGGCCAAAACCCAAAAATATAGAAAATACAATCCTCCTTCAACCCTGAATAGCAACCAGATCCCACAAATACAGCAATAATCCAATCCACTTTGCGGGCTTCCGTTCAGCACACCGGTTGTCTCACGGTGGCGGGCATGTACAAGAATTGCACCAAGAGGAAAGCCCTGAAAATGGCATATGAACACAAATAAAGCAAAGTTGGGGAGAGATGGAAACATACACAATCACAGCCATAGACCCCTCATTCCCTGGACTCAAGACCTTCCCTTGACTCACCAACATGATGCCCTGAACCCAGTCCAATAAGATGGCTAAATGCCATGTGCCAAAAGTCACTACACAAACCCCAAAAATGTGTTCACTCCCAAGCCTCTAAATCCTAGCCCAATAGGGGAGGTGGCGTGTCATGGCCTAGAGTGGCACTCAGGACCATGCCCTACCCTGACATAAACTTGGTTGGACTTGGAGTCGAAAGGGCTTGGAGAACTGCCCCATGAAGATGACCTCACAACCTAACAAAATCAGGCAAAACACACCATAGTGCCCAATATTCAATTATATACTCAAAAATGCATACGGCAAATACCCAAATGCTCCATGCATGTGTCAAACCGGAAAGTAAAATACAAGGGTGATATAGACCAAAGGTCCATGCCCAAGAATATCCAGTCATTGGCTCCGAAACCCCTCCGGTTATGTACATGACATGCTTCACAAGTCAACTCATGAATTTGAGACCTAATTTTTTGAGGCCTCGTGTGCCACGCCAAAGTGACCATGTGATCCGGCATATGCTGAGGTACAACACCGAAGCATATGCCAACATATAACCAACATACCATAGTTCACGGATCTCTAGCCACTTTACTGTTAGCCGACCAGTTGAGCACATGAAATACAAAAATGAGCATGAAATGAGGTCAAAAACATGCAAATAATGCCAAGTTCAAGATAATTACAATAGTATATACCTTCGCTCACCCATGGTATCAACCTATGATTCAAAACACACTTGCTTGGGACCATTTGCAAACAATCCCCCCACTTGGATCCCCAAATGGACGCATAGGGACACCTTCGGACCTCCTCCCAACACGCACCAGGAAAATGGGAAAATTGATATTGGCGCTTGTGGGTCGCTCCGTAAGCCCTCCCACATGCACTATATGAGCGGTAGACTTAGTCTAGCGCTATGGAGTTCACCATTGGGACATGGGCAAAGCCCTTGCCACGTATGACTCCATATATCTTCCTACAAACGGAGATATATAACATGGGCGTGAGCATATCGAAGCACATACCATGCATATAACACATACCCTCAAAAAGTGGCTCCCACGATGATATGCCATGTCCCTCCATGGACATAACTTCACGTTAAAAATACGTAGGAACCCAAGGAAAGTTGCTATGCAACCCCAACACTCATGCGGTACACTCGAAAGTCGCAATAAAATATTCGGTTGCACGGTCCAAGAGTTATATATCACTTTCTACCCTCTTGACCACTATCCCTTGCTATATCGGGCATGTGTACACACCAAAGGCGTTTGATGCCTCCTAAATTAAGTTGAGACCAAGGCGGTTCCAACCCAATTCTCGAAATTGGTATACCTCGCCGTGAGCCGGAGATATGACCTTTTAAAGTGGCCTCACGAATCAATTTTGTTTTGCCTATATCTCCAAGCAAAAAGAAGGACACAACAAAAGGAAGGTTGATTCGTGATCGGGGAAAATGTAGGACCACTCGAGATTCGTCATATCAAGTGCGGCGATGTCGAAGTCGAAAATCCGATTCTGAAAGTCTGAAAAAATCGGATTAATTTTGCGAGTGTATAATATGAAAATTGCGGAAGCAACGAACCCTTTACTGATGAAATCTGACCCTTCATCGGGGTTTCCGCCAAAATATCTGTAAAAAACAGTTAACCATTCGGTTACCGCAAAATCGCGAGCCAACTGACAGTCGCCGATACATTGACAATCAGAACGAAAGGCGGAAAAATTACGGAAACATTATGATAAAAAAACCCTGTTGATTCCTGATATTCCGATATATAAATCTCCGCTGGCGGTGCCTCGGTACTGAATATGGCTGCTCATAGCCGGAATGGCCAAACCTATCACACTATCACATCGGGTTAGTTCAGGTGGATGGGAGAGTATGATATCAGCCAATGGCGGCTTGCCGGCACATAGATACACACCCCAAGTGACCCAAAGATGGCCACGGGGGTCCGAACCGGCTTCATGGGGAGGGGCGGGGCAGAGGGGGTGGCGGCAGGGGCTGAAGGGCAAGGGGAGGGGCAGGGGCAAAGGGCGGCGGAAGGGCCACGGGCGGACCCATTCAATGTCGTAGATGTGAGGGCGGGCATGGATATGAGGAGGAGGGAGTGGAGGAGTCAGAGGGAGTCGGTAGTCGCCGACATCCTCGAGGTGTCGGAGGATGAGGGGGAGGGGGCGGGGAGGATGGTGGTGGAGGGAGGCCCAGGACAGCCGTCGGCGCCCAATGTGCCGGCGGCTGCCATGAAGTCCATCCTCTCGGAGGTGCGGAGGCAGGACGAAGGCAAGGGCGGCCGAGGGCAGCTAGAGGCGGGAGCGGCAGGGAGCGGAGACAGCAGCGTAAGCGCCGGAGGGAGAGGGCGGACGGGCAAGGGAGGGAAAGGGCAGGCAGGGACGTCGGGGGCTGTACACGCAAAGGGACACCTGGCAGGAAAGGGGGGAAAAGGGAGTGGACGGGGGCGACAGTGGCCGCAGCCCCAACGCTCGTTCAGGCCCGCCGAGGTCGCCCCCACGGGTCGGTGCGGCGGTAAGGGCGGAGGAGGAGAGGGAGGTGCGCCGCTAGCAGGTGGCCACGTGGAGCACCAGCGCCGTCGCCGCCAGCCCCCAGAGCAGGGAACGGACACCATCTACCAGTTGGAGATGGAGCCGGGGAGGATGGGGATGAGGGGGGGGCAGGCGGAGCAGAGCAGCGCAGCGGTGCAGGGCAGTGGTGCGGGACAGGTAGAAGGCGGCAAGGGCAAGCAGGGGAAAGGAGCGAGGCAACAAGGGCTACAGGGGAAGGGACAGGGGAGGGCGGGACTCCACGGAGTAGGCGTCAAGGGACGCGGGGCGATGGGGCGACAAGGCAAGGGGCAGGGGAAGGGGAGTGGCCTTGGGTACATGGGCTCGCCGGTGTTCCCAGGGACGGGATTGGGATGGTGGGGAGGTGTAGTCCCGCCAGCCGTCCCACCAATCGTCCCACCATTCCCGCCACCGCCATACCCGGCGATGGGGATGATGTACCCGCCCCTGCCGGCGTACCCGGGCATGCAGCCACAGGCGCACATGCAGCAGCACCAGCAGGCCGGTGGGACAGCGTGGGGGGCGCAGAAAGGGAAGGGAGAAGAGCACAGGAGGGCGTGGGAGAGGTTAGGGGAGGCAGAGAGGAGCCTGCGGGAGAGGGAGGTCAGGGTCAAGGGTGAGGTGGGCGGGGCGGAGGAGGGGAGGACGGAAGGGACCGACAGGCCGCAGGGAGGGGAAGCACAGGCAGTGGAGGAGCTGCAGAGGGCGCGGGCGGACCTTCGGAGAAGGCAGGAGGCGGTTGAGAGGGCGGAACGGGAGGGAGGACGACAAGAGGAGGGTAGGGGGCGGGAGGATACCCCGCTGGTGCCGTTCCGACAGCCGGCTATCCCACCGGAGCAGGAGGGAGAGATGCAGGAGAGGGCATGGAGGCGGATCAGGGGGGAGGCGGCGAGGCTGGCGGACAGGGACAGGGAGGTGGCGGCGCGGGAGCGCAGGGTGCGGGAGGAGGAGGAGGCGGTGGCCCGGGGGGCCCACCGGGTCCTCCCGGATCCGGAAGGGGACACCCCCTCCACGGATGTGGAGGCGCGGTCGCCGTCAGGGAAAAGGGCCAGGTAGGAGGACGAGGAGGCAGGGCAGGAAAGGGGGAAGCGGCGCAGGGGGGAGGAGCGAGGGGCAGGGGAGGCGGAGGGGGCACCGCGGCTGGCCAGCCCCAGTCCAGAGCCGACGCCGACGGACTGGGACTCGGAGTCCCCGCCGCCGCGGCAGTATGCGCCGCCGCCGTTGCGGAGGGGACCCGGGACGGTCGCAGGGTGGACGGAGGGGGAAGTGGCGGAGCTGGCCCGCTACGTGAAGTGGGCGGGGAAGACGAGGGGAAGGCCGGAGAAGAGGGGGCCCCGCCCCTTCAGTGACCTGGTCGGCAGGGCGGGGAGGCCCAGGGAAAGGGGGCCGGAGATGGATGAGGGGCGGTGGAGGAGGATGCTGGGAGCGGCGCTCCCGGGGGTGCGCCTGGACTGTCCCCAGGAGAAGGGGAAGAAGCCCAGGGTTCAGATGCTGCGAGAGCTATTGCAGCGGGAGGGGAGGTACGGTGGCGACGCGTAGGGCCGGGCAGGAGCAGGAACGGGAAGCGCTAGGGGCAGGGGGCCAGGGGCGTGCGGAGGGACGGGCAGATTGGATGCGGGGAGGCGGACGCGGGGGGTCGGCGGAGGTGGAGGAGGGTGAGGAGGGGATGTGACAGACACGAGGAGAGGAGGAGGGGAGCGGAGAGGTGCAGGTGCGCAGGGGAGGGCAGGGACACGGCTGAAAGTGGAGGGGGATGTGGTGATGGCGGACGCGGACGACAACCCCAAGCGGAGAGCACAGGACCAGCGGCGGGGGAGAGGGAAGATGGGGCGGCGGAGTACGGGGGCGCAGGCGAGTGCGGAGGAAGCAACCGGGCATTGGGACGCGAGACGTATCGTGGGTACGGCGAGCAGTGTGGGGCAGAACGAGAAGCAGACGGGAAGCAGTATCGGAGTGTGGTACAGTGCCGGAGCAGAGAGCAAGGTCATGACTGGCGAGAACGGCCGGTGAAGGCGTGGAGCAGCGCTGTGCCCTTCGGGTGCAGCACGGTGCCAGGGCTCTGACGTGCAGGAGAGGCGAACGGGCAGACACATCCAATATTCCGACAAGTTGGTGCCAGGGTCTTGGCTGATGGTGATCGAAGAGATTGCTGCGATGGGCAGGTGGCAGTGCAGGTGTACTCGAGTGCGGTGCAGTGGAGCCACGTCTCGGTGGCGCCCCTGTGGACTGGCAGCCGGAGTGTGCGGGCTATCCGCCAACTTGGTACATGGCGGCAAAGCTCTCTGCATGACAGGATGGTGCTGCATTGAAAACATTGGACTTACGTGCGCCCTGCTCTGAGGGGTTGACCACGCCAGGCCTTGGTGGCCACCGGCGCCATGGGACACCTGCGAGGTGCAACGGAGTGCGAACCTTTGTCTATGCGGCTGGGCTCCACAGTGCAAATGCAGCGACGGGAATTCGACAAGCGTCTCTCTGACGTTCTCTCTGTGTTGCTTCAGCACATGCGGTGGCTCATGGTGCGTAGGAAACCAACGGCCATGCCAGACCTCGGGCAAGGCCACAGTCCAGTCCACAGATACACCCCCCCCCCCCCCACACAGGGCACCAGGCAACCAGGATGGGGTGAGAGGCGGGGACCGAGGGAGCACTAGGGTGGGGGAGACCCCAGGGGAAAGGGTAGGGGCGAGGGGGAGGGGCAGGGGTAGAGCACGCGGGTGGCACACACGAGTGACAGCGCGGCACAGACAGGGAGGGCAGACGTACAGGCAGGGTTGACAGCGAGAAGGAGAATAGGAGGGGAGACAGGCGAGAGAGGGGGCGCAGGGCAGCGGGACAGGGGTAGCACGGAGAAGAGCAGGGGGCACACGCAGGGCGCGCGGGAGCAGCGGGGAGCGCGAACACGGAACAAAAAAACAAAAACAACAGCAGGACAGGCGGACACACAGGAAGGGCACATAGAGGAGGCAGGGCGCGGGAGGTGGGGGGAACAGGGGGCAAACAAGGGCGCAAAGGAACACAATGTCTCACACAGAGAAGCACCATGCCGATGACCCGCATAGAGCCGTACCGGCCGCCCCGCCCGACCATCAGGGAACTGATGGAGGGGCGCCCGGCGGGAGAGGACAACGGGGGAGTCCCCCCAAAGGGGTATCTGGGGAGGCCGCCCAGGTCGGCTTACAGGTCGGAAGACAGGGCAGAAGCCCAGAGGCGTGTGAGGGCGCGCGAGATACAACCATGGCGCGGGGACGACCAGCGGCGAGCACACGGAGCAGGAGAACAACACTAAGAGGGCGGGCAGGAGACAGAGGGGAGGGGAGGGTAGAGAGGAGAGAGAGAAGATACATGTACAACAACGCGGGCTAAAAGGCTGGGTCGCCTGGCATGGCCGGGGACCGCCAAGGGCCACGCCACAGGATGGCGGTGGGACAGGACGTGAGCACCGAACGGAACCGAGACAGATGGCGATGCAGTGTTGTTGTGCGTGCATGCAGGGAGGGGGGAACCACGCGGAAAAAAGCGCGGCAAAAAAAAAACGCGGACAACACCCCGCAGCACCACAAGGAGACGGGACACAAAAGGACGAGTGGCTAGGGCCACGCGACGGCCCCAGGGGACTAGGACAGCATGGGAGGCGGCACAGGAGTGAGGGGCGTGGGCGGGAGGGGAGCGACCCGTGCTAGGCGCACAAAACGGTCCCCGGATGGACGAGGATCCAGTGGGCCCGCGCCACAGGGTTGCTGGCGGCCCGTTGGGGCATAAACACGGGATGAGTGATGGGATGGGGCCGCACAACAACCCAGGGGATTAGGCCGGGGCCGCGGCACAGGGGAAAGGGACGGGGGCGGGAAGGGAGCGACCCGTGCTAGGCGCACGAAACGGTCCCCGGATGGATGAGGATCCAGTGGGCCCGCGCCACAGGGTTGCTGGCGGCCCGGTGGGGTATAAACACGGGATGAGGGATGGGATGGGGCCGCACGACAGCCCAGGGGATTAGGCCGGGGCCGCGGCACAGGGGAAAGGGACGGGGGCGGGAAGGGAGCGACCCGTGCTAAGCGCACGAAGCGGTCCCCGGAAGGAAGAGGCTCCAGTGGGCCCGCGCCACAGGGTTGCAGGCGACCCGGTGGGGTATAAACACGGGATGAAGGGACAAGGGGACGGGGCGGGGAAGGGCGTGTGGCTAGAGCCACACAACGGCCCGACGGGGTAGGGAGTCCATGGGACGCTGGGAACGGGCCGGTGCCGGGATGAGGCAAAGGGGAATGGGACATGGGATGGGCAGGGAGGCCGAAAGCGCCAAGCAACAGCCCCATGGGATTGGGAAACCAGTCGCCATGGAGTGGTGAACCATGGGCCAACCATGGGGAACCTGACCACGGGAAGTCGGGAAAATGCCCTGAACTCCGCGACGGCCGTGAGGTGTCCGCAGGGGTGAGGGTTGACCTTGAGATCCCCGGGTCAATGGCCTGAGTACACGTAGGTTCACGCGTGAGCGGGACCTAGGGGAACGCGGAAAGGGTCGCCCCCTGGCCTCCAGCCGTGGATGGACGACAACCAAGTGCATCCGGGAGCCGAGTGGGTACTCCAATCCGTGAGGGATGGGGAGTGGTGGAATGTGGTTGACAGACAGAAATGCTCCGCTGTCGGCGAGGGCTATCCACAGGACACCCGCCTGCAGGCGCCCAATAGGCTGTGCTAGGGGGCAAAGGCCGGGGGATCCTTCAAAGGGTGACCGGAAGGAGCTGAAACCGTGAGGGCAGCGACTGAAGGGAGCCTACCGCCGGTCATGCCCCAAGGGAACCTGGTTGAAGTTCTCGGCCGTGAGGTGAGACAGGGGTCGCCAGGGGAACTGATGGTGGAGAGCACTCCTTCCCGCCAGAGGCGGCCACCAAGTAAAACAAACAAGGAGAAGTCAGATGAGGCTGCGGATGCGGCCGCCCTTACTTACTTACTTACTCTGGGCGATGTTACCTGTTGCAATATGCAGGTATTACTTCTGCAGGCAGAGAGACAGCTAGCGGATTCTGGAGAGGAGAGTCGAGCGTGCCTGCCATGCTTTGACGCAGCAATCCCCGGGAGGGGGAAAATGTCATAGAACCCGCCTTGGCGAGTATCCCCTGGATGTTGGGTAAGCGTTAGTGAACCAGACAGCAAGTTTGCCGCATGGAACCTCCCGTGTGAGTTTGCCGTCAGTACACCCTTTGTTATCTGGAGATGAGTTGTAGCGGTGTACAGCTTCGGGTGTGTTTTTCTTTGCACGTAGGCTGAGGTACTTACTTCACCAGAGCTGTGTTGTCCTGTTACTTTACGTTGAGGCCCTTAGTGTGATCCGCCTGCTGTAGGGTGTATGGTAACTGACTTACCTCGGATAGTCCATTCGTCTTTGGGATTAACATGTATTGACTCTGTGCTGTGTGCCAGATGCCTACAGCAGGTTTACCCCCATGGGGCAGCCCGCTTACTCTTCCTGTTGAGGGTACTTGGAGCCCTGCTGTTCGTTGGTAGGCTCGTTTTTTTTTACTTGAGAGGAGATCAGGAGGTCGTGCATTTGTTGTAGATCGTCGGAGTGTGTTTCAGAATGGGCAAGTGGTTCAAGTATTGTGGTGCGCATGCATTCATTGCATTCATGCATGTATTCACATGTACGATGTGAGCAAGTAGCATAAAGGATATGGTGTGTGTATAGTTGAAGCATAGCATTGATAGCCTCGTGATAAGCACGCACGTGCATGCATTCATTGCATTTGTGCATGCATTCGTACATACCATATGCATTGCACTATGCCTCCTTGCCTTCTTCTTTGTTGATACACCTTGCCATGCTTCTCAGTTTGGCATGGCAGGATGATCCGCCAACCTTGGTGACCCGGGACGAGGTTCAACCAGGTATGGCATGGAGAATAAAGATGCACTCATGCCATGCTGTGGAGTGCATTACCTCATTTGCATTTTGCTTTGTGCTTTGCTTCACTTGTGTGTAGTTGTGTATGCTTTGTTTGGTTGTTTTGGGTAATATGACCCTAGGAATATTTTTGCATTGAAAATAACTAGGGACAACAATCACATGAGATGATTAGATAAATTTTTGCTCCTATTGCACCCCTCCCAAAAATTATGTAGTTTTGTGAGCCTATTTTCTAAATCATGTCCTATAGGTTTTGCTAACCATTGAGTAGTTGAAATATAAGCATTTTGGGGATATTCTAAAGCAAGTCATAACTTACTACGGAGTCGAGTAGTTCTCTTTTTCTTTGTCCTGTTCTCCCTGGCCACACGCTGAGCATGTACATCACGTGGTGCAGCGCGAAACCTTTCGGCAAGTCTGTCCAACCGGGTCTCAGCCCTCCTCTTTGCTGCTCTTTGTACAGCTGGTTTGCCTGGGACTGACAGGACGTCAATGTTGTCCTCCACCTCTGCCCCGGAGGCTTCATCTGCCTCTGCCTGTGTCTCTGAGGCTTCCTCTGAATCTGAAACATGACCAGGAACAACAAATAGCAAAGGTGCAGGCATGGGGATGGCTGCTGAAGGGCAGGGGAGGTCCACATCATCTACAGATTCTGTCACTGGCACCTTTGTAAACACCATGTTCCAGCTGCTGAGGACGTGTGTGGTTGTCAAAGGGGATGCAGCCCATTCAGCAAGCCAAGTTACAAGGAGCGCCTTCATCGTACGCTCGCTGCTATCCGTGCGTGTTAAGGGGTGGTTGTAGTTACCTTCCAGGAGCTGTTGCACACAAAGGGACTTTTGCGCCGGCGTCCACTCTAGCCAAGTCCTCGGCGCTGAGCTCTTGTATTGACGGGCCTTAGAACTGGTGGAGATTTTCTTGCTCTGGGACTGTGACACCACTGCAGCCAGAGCGTCGTTCATGGACTGGCCTCCCTTTGTGAGGAAGCGCTGCATGACTGAAGACAGAAAAATTATGAATGTTATTGATCATTATTGTTACTATCATCATTATTACTACTATTATGACCACAGAAGCTCAACAGAGCGCGATACAAAAGCCTCTGTTCTCCTTTCCCAAATTTGACCAATCCCGGAACACATCTGCGCGGTTTCAGTTCGTTGCTGCAGCGGTTCGTAACAGCTGGCGGTTTCTACATGCAGCAATTCGGAACACCACCCATACGAACTGCTACAAAACGAACCTTTACACTTACGAACTATGACCACCCCCTTTAGCCCCCCCCGCCCCATGGCCGGGTACCCCATTTTTCTGCAGGGGTCAAAACTTCTTTGCGTATTGTGGCCACTGCATGAAGATTTAGACCCGGGTCCCGAACAACTTTTGTCTTGTATATGGACCCCCTAACCCAAGGCGGGATCCGGGTCCAAACTCCGGGTACCCCCTGTCGCCCTCCCTCCCTCCCCTATATGGCCATTTTGGACGCTTGGATAGGCTGTTCAGTGGCACCTAAAATTATTTTTTCCAAAACTCAGCTTTTTTTAAAACCCTTCTGTCGCCCTTGGGATGGGTTTGGGTGATCCTTTGGTGACAATACTTGTACTTGAGCACCCATGGGGACCCACTTAGTAGTCGCCAAAGCCATGTAGCTCGCGCCACGGACCCCCCCTGTACCCGAGAATTGCCACCACATCTGTGTCCACCCTTCCAAAGCTCCCCCCCCTGTACCCGAGAATTGCCACCACATCTGTGTCCACCCTTCCAAAGCTCCCCTATCGTCTTTTGTCTCTCTTTGAGGTGCCTTGCTAAAGGCAATAGAAACTTTCTTTTGAAGGAATTGGCAAAGTTCGAGAGGTGTCGGCAATGCAGTGCAGCATGTTGTGATGCAATTGGGTCCTCCTTTTGGTGGGTGACCTGATCTTCGAAAAGTGTGGCCCCCGGATCCCCTCTGTTGCTTTCATGTGCATTGCAAAAAATGCATGGCTCAGGGATATCCGAAGTCACATCGATATCTAGCAGTGCGTTTCTGCATATCAAAAACTGTATCTTTCAATGCACTTGTGTCCTACACTGTCTGCCTGGATGCTAAACTAATGTTGCTTTCACTAGCACCAGCTTTTATGACTCAGAACGCAGTATGGGCTTGCACATTAGGGTGTGCGTGAAGCAGTTGCCACTTTGGGATTCCCACAGGTTGCAAAATCTCACCCTCTGGACAATTTGACCCGGCGAAACACTCCCTGGAACAACAACAAAGCAAAACACGCAAATTCTCGAAATAGAAAAGATGCATGGTCTATCCCACCCCATGTAACTCATTTTTTAATGGTGAAAATTGTGCTAAAAAGATGAATGACATAAAATTCTCTATTGCACCTTTGCTCGCCCCAAAATGGTGCCCTTGGTCTTGCCTACAATTGGTTCATGGACAATGAGTAAACTGAATGTGGAATGAAAACAATTGTGACATCCAAAAAACACTGTAACTTTGCTATAGGGCATGGTGCAGGTTTCGGAGGTAGGAGGTTTTAAGAGGCCAATTGCCCAAAATGTTGTTGGTCTGAAACGCGGAGCATTTCACAACCACTTTTCTCCTGGTCATTTTATCATATTCTATTTGTGCCATGCTCCCAGAGAGGAAATATTTTGTTTTTGCAAATTGGACTGCCAATGAACTGTGCAGTGGCACTTAGTGCAACACCGCAATTGGTTTGTACACGATTCAAAACAGTGAACTCAAAACCACTCAAAACTTTCTGACAATGGTGCTCCAATCCTTGTGGAATCTTTGCTGAGGAAGAAAACCGGTTTAAAAAATTAAGCAAATAACAGCAGGCAATGGTGGCACATAGAGTGTTGACTTCAGAAAATATTCAAATGAAATGCAGCACCACTGTACAAATCAGAATGCATGACACATCCTGAACCACTACTGGTGCATAGCACACATGGACACTCATGGCCAGCATCCCACCAGAGACATTCGCGACATTTGGGGGCATAATTTGCCTGAAATCTGTCTCCCAGTACCTGGACTCATCCACAACCGATGGGAGTTCCATGAGCACATTTGAGGAGAGGTGACACAATATGCATGTGGCATTACAATAATCTTTGTCATACCAACAGAATATGCAACAAAAGAGCTGATCAGTTTTGTTCCCCTGGTTTGATGAACAACAAACCACAGACAACAGGAACAATATTCATTGCCGTTACACCAACAAATACACAATGAAAGGTTTGTGAATGGCAGGCTTGAATTTAGTGCAAACCTTGCAAAAATTTTACAACCTTCGACAAGCACTTGATGGCCCCACCAGCCCCTCCCAAACATGAGAAAGCCTACTGGTAACACAAAAATTCGCGAAATCGGGACATGTAAATCAAAGGCCTTCTTTTGAGTAGCAGCCCCGTTACCCCGACTACGTGCTCCAGAGGCGATATATATCCAATGAGTTGGATTTGGCAGATGATAGAATCTGATATGGGTTGGGCTGCAGAGTGAGACTGACAAAATGCTGGCCCCTTTGGTCCCCCGTTCCTCCGTCTGCCAGCTATGAGACAGATGCACATGGGTTTTGAGGTATGGCATCTGCCCCATGTGCAATTCCTTGTTTCATTTACTCTACCACACCTTTCTTCTATGCGGGCAGCCCCATCCCTATCAATAGCAATCGAAGGCCAAGAAAAAGGCCGAAGATTGGTAGTGCAGGAACCCTGTCTCGTGGGTGCCATAGCCCCGTGCAGAGCACAAACTGGTGACGATGATTGTTGTTGTTGGTGGTGGTAGCAGCGGCGATGTTAATGTCGTTATTGTTCATGCTGCTGCTGCTGCTGCTGCTGCTGCTGCTGTTATTGTTATTGTGGTTGTTGTTGTTGTTGTTGTCCCCTACAACCAAACCAGCGGCGTTTGGTGCTGCGAATCAAAAGCCCTTGCTCAAACCTTGGCATTGTGCAACCCAATCTCAACACAGACACTGCACTGCACCAGACGACACATCAATGGCACAACATGACACGGCACTACACAATAGAAACAATGTTTTTCTTGTTGAACTCACAACAAACAACGGACACCACGGCAAGCAACAGCAAGAGCTAATTACTGTGTTGCAAACAACATTATCAACAACAGAATGTTGTTTGCAGAACAAACAACAGACATTGACACGATTTCAAACCAAACGTGGTCAGAAGTGGCGTCAGATATGGTTCAAAAATACTGCAAGCCTCCAAACCCCCTCCCATCCCCCTCCCCGAACTCGAGAAAGCGTACCAAACTTCACGAAAATTCGTAAAGGTGGGTCATGGAAATCGATGGATTTCTTGTGTCTTGCAGTCCTGTTGCCCCTACAATGCGCTGCACACACCGTATTTCCAGTGAATGAGCTGTTTTAAGTGCAGCTGCTGAGGAGGTGGGGGTGACGTAGGGTCTTTTGGGTGATGGGTCTGTGAATTGCTGATGGAGAACCAAAACTGTCCGGATTCGAAATGCGTTAGGCAATGCGTTGGGGTGCAGAGTGCGAGCACAGCATTGGCTCAAAAATTGCCTCAGCGCAATATCTTTGGGAGATATTTTGTTCATCCGCCAGACAACAACTACAACCCTTTGGGATAGCGGGGCCATCGCTGAGTAATGGGCCAGAATAGTCTGATTCCAGTCTGCAGAGGGCAACACCACATATATCCACTCTGTTCCCACTCAGAGATCCCATCCGCCGTCAGGGTATGCCATTGCCGACCACCGACCACACGCAAGGCGTGGGTCGGGGGCTGCAAGGAAGAAGCCTCAGTCCATGGGCTCTCGACCAAACTTCACCAACACAACCAATATCAGAGACCACACACGAGAACAGGCGGGACTTGCAGCAACACGTCTGGCATTCGCGATTCAAGACGTCCAGGCTTTGAGTTTGCCAGGATGGTTTGCGTGGGCAACGCAAGTGGACCTTGATGAGGAACATGAGGGCTTGATCAGGGGGTAGCAATTTTTTTTTTTAACTCGTGACCGAAGTTCCACCAAGTGTCCATCGAGAGTACACACAGCAGGTCATGGGTCAGTGACAGGGCCAGCTTTGGTTGTGGGTTAGGTATGACATACCCTCACCAAGACGGCTGCGGTGGAGTGGCGGGAGGAACGAGTCCTGCGCCTTGCCCCACCCCTGTTGCCCCATTTGCACGGGTGTGCGCGTCCTCCCGGACCTCTCGATTGATCAGGGGGTAGCAAAGCAGCAATTGCTGAACCACATTTCTTTTTGTTGTGAATGGCAGTAGAGTGTCAGTGCTCTGTCGTTCTGCAATCAGCCTGACAGCCTGACCATACCCAGTCACAAGGGCATATGTGCGCTGGGGCGAATGGGAAACGCATCCATGTGGCTGAGGAATTGACCTGCTGCACTGACGCCAACGCAGGCGACCAGGTCCCACTCTTTTGTTCGCAAAGCAGAGTGACTGGGTGCTTGTCAACATGACATCTGGTGTGTTACGACTGTTCAATGGCCCAGAGGGGCGGGCAAATGGGGGGAGGGGTCAACAGAGGCCGAGACAGTGCCGCCAAAAGAGCGATTTCGATGGACCTCCAGGGTCCCACCAGGGGTTCATGATGCGGCTGGCATCGGGAATGACGAAACGGAGCTCCTCTGCCCTGTTTCTAGGGCTTTGGGACTTGGGAAGAAAAGGAATGGGGCCAGGGTTTGCGCAGTGAGCGCATTTTGCAGCGGTAAACCACGCACACAACACTCATGGCACATTGCAAGCGGAAGAGCAGGGGTCAGCTCAACCAATCGCAGGCGTTTGGGGAGGCCTGCAATCCAACGCGCTACTGCCTCTCGCTCAATATCGTGCAATGCAACAACAACAACACGGACCGACGACACATTACGAAACGACATGACATGACACGACCCGACATGACTATACAGTACCACGGAGGTGCTGAGATTGCGATACGACTCAACGGCAATGTCACTAAAAAATCACGCTGGCTTCCAAGCCGCAGAAAGCAATGGCACCAACGTCATCGCAGTGCTTGGGAAATGGATCACACTGGCATTTACCAACTTGCAACTTTCGACCTTATGCAATGTGTTGACCCACCAGTACATTGGCCGAGTGGTAGTTCGCAGACGCCAACTGGGGGTCGAAAACCCCATGAATACGATGCTGCAATTGCCCGGGAAGACAGTGAGGGGCTCAGGACTGGGACTACAACGCGCAAACATGAGGCAGCGGCTGATTCGGCGGTAGATGCACTGGGCTCCTGAATTGGGGGGCTCGGACCCCGAGGGAATGCGAAGTGGGCAATCACAACTCTGTTCAACCGAATCTGGGGCCTTCTTCTATCATATCATCTACAATATCAAGCAATAGTTTGTACCTTGGTTGCAGGGGAATATGCGAACCATGAGCAGCATCCGTCTGTGATTGACGGGGCGATTGATGAAACGAGGGCTCAATAAAGAGCGCATCGTGCAACACAGCACCCATGCTCACCAGCACCCATCACACCACACCACACCACACCACACCACACCACACCACACCACACCACACCACACCACACCACACCACACCACACCACACCACACCACACCACACCACACCACACCACACCACACCACACCACACCACACCACACCACACCACACCACACCAGACAGCAGCCGCCCGGCACCAGAGGGACTGACGGCCCTCTGCCACCGGCGCACCACATACTACACACAGCGCGCGTTCACGGCCCTCCATCCCGGCCATTGCCAATTTGGTAACAGCGCCTTCCGCACACCACACCGCACCACACCACACCACACCTTCCCGGGCCTTGGCATGTGAGAGCCAGACTTTCTGGGATTCCGACACCACAAAACTCACGGCAAATGCTTTGTGCACCGCGGCACCGAACGGGGGGATGCGCCATATCCCCCCGTCCAACCGCAATTACACGCACCGCACCGCCGACAGGCAAGAGGGTTCGTCGCAGCCCACCACCGTCAACGGCACTTCCACATGGTGCTCGCCCTCCAGCCCCGCCTTATTGGACCCCCGGATGGAGACAAAGTACTGCCGGCCGGCCTGCAGCGCGACCGCAGCGCGGGCGTCCAGGACGTAGCCCTCCTCGTGGCTGACCGCCGTGTACGGCATCACGTCCTGGGCCCCCGCGGCGCTGCCCACCGCCCACTCGCAGCGGTCCACGCCGCTTTCGGGGTCCATCAGGACCCACTGCGCCCGCAGCTCCGGCCCCGGGCTCGCGCACTTGACGACGGCGGAGGCGTTGCCGAAGTGGAACCACGCCACCACCGGCGCCGACGCGTCCAAATAGAACGGCACTGACCGCCCGAACCGCGTCAGGCCCGCGGCGTTGGTGCTGCGCAGGTGGACGACGTACGGGGCCCCGGGCGCCAGCGCGAGGCCGGCGGCCGCGAGGTCGACGGCGTACCCCGCGGCGCCCGGCGCCAGCGCCGCGGCCGCGACGGGGGCCCACCCCACGACCTCGGCGGTCGGCTGCTCGTCCTCCCCGGCGACGAGCCGCACGGCCCATTCGGCCGGGGTCTCGGGGTCGTCGAAACCCGCGGCGCACACGACGAGGCGCGCGGGCGACCGCACCCACGTCACGGCGGCCGGGGCCGGGCACAGGGCGCTCGACGCGTTGGAGGCGTTGCGCGCCGGCGCGGCGTCGGCGTCGTCGGCGGGGCTCTGGAGGTACACGGACCCCGGGGCCGGGGGGGTGGCGTCCACGCAGAACCGGGCGTACGCCCGCCCCCCGAGCCCGGCCCCGTTCACGGCCACCAGCGTCAGGACGTAGCAGCGGCCCTGCGCCAGCGCGAGCCCCTGGAGCCGCGCGGGGCTGGCGGGGCCGATACTCGTGTACTCGTGGGCGGTGGTGCTGTCCTCCTCCGACCCGATCGCCACGAGGTACTCCACGACGCCGCATTCCGCGTCCGACGCCGCGCCCCACTCGACCCACACTTCGGTGGTGGACGCCACGTACCCCGCGGCCCTCGCCGCGCCGTACACCGCGACGCCGCCCATGACCGGGGGGCTGGCGTCCACGTACAGCCCGAGCGCCGCCTCGGCGGTGTGGCCGGCGCCGTCCGTGGCCCGGACCCGCGCCTCGTACGCGCCGGGCGCGCGCTCCGTCTCCGGGAGGCTGGCGTACGTGCGCCTGCCCCGCGGCTGCCACGCCGGCGCCGCGCCCGACGGCACGAGGGCCCAGTCGTACGCCGCGATGTCCGACAGCGCGTCCGCGAACCCGGACCACTGCAGGTCCACGCGGCTCGCGGTCTTGAGGCAGCGGGGGACGGCGGGGGCGACGGCGAGACGCGTGACGACTCCCGGGACCGGGGCCGTGTTGTCGACGACGAGCCGGTGGCTGACGACGGCGGACCGCCGCGTGGGGTACCGCGCGCGCACCTGCACCCACGCGGCGCCCTCCGGGAACGCCCCGGCGTCGATGGCGTAGGGACTGCTCTGCGCGGGCGACCAGCCGCTGAGGTCCTGCAGCCCCAGGGCCGACCCCACGGCCACCGCGTACTCGACGAGCGCCGGGCTCAGGGCGTCGAAGCCGGACCACGTCGCGGTGACGCTGGCGGCGGAGGGCACCGCCGCGGCCGACAGCCGGAGGACCGCGTCGTCCGCGCCCGGCGCCTGCAGCAGCACCGCGAGCGGCAGGTCGGCCGCGGCCTCGTGGCCGGCGCGGTCCCAGCACCGCACGGTCACGGACAGCGGGACGCCCTCCGGGAGGGCGAGCTGCGTGGCGGTGAGGGCGGTGGTGAGGGAGAGCTCGCCGGTGCCCTGCACCGCCGGGCGGAAGGGCATGTGGTTGTCGCCCCCCGGCGCCCCCCCGACGCCCCACGCGCACGCGTCCAGCCCGGACTCCGCGTCCTGGACCGCGAGGGTCGCGGTGAGGCCCCCGGCGTCCGTCACCCACACCGTCTCGCAGGGGAATCCGGGGACGCACTGCGTGGGCCCGGCCACGCTGAGGGTCACCGTCGGGGGGTTGGCGTCGACGACGAGGGGCGCCGCGGGCTCCCACGCGAGGCAGAGCCCGGCGCCGTTGCACGCCTCGAGCCGCAGCCACACGGCCGCCGGGAGCGCCGGCAGGCCCGCGTAGTGCACGGCCGTGGCCGCGCCGACGGCGTCCCGGCGGAGGTCGCACTGCCCCTGCGCCGTCCCCACGCACACTTCGGTGCGGACGGGGCCGGACTCGGGCTCCGCGAAGCCGGACCACTCGGCGCGGACGGAGTGCCGGTCCCTCTGCGCGGCCACGGGCGCCTGCGCAGTGCCGTAGGTAAACGCGGCGGGGGGCGCGGGGGCGGTCAGGTCCACCTCCAGGGCCGTCGTGGCGGTGGTGCTGCCGCCCGCGGGGTTCGTGGCGGTGACGGCGACGTCAGCCGTGGTCCCGGAGGTCAGGCCGTGCGTCAGGGTCACGCACGCCGCCTGCGCGCCGACCCCCTCGAACGACGCCACCTCCGACGCGGTCGCGCGCTCCGTCACCGTCACGCGGTACGACTCGACGCCGGTGTGCGGGTCCGAGAACATCCCCGTCCAGCAGAGCTCCACGGTCGTGGCCATGATGTAGGCCTCGGACACCTGCAGGACACAGGACCTCATGCACATCCGATGCGACACGTGGGCAACCCGCGGCTCCAGTCTGGAAGGGTGCGATGCTACGCGTGCCTGTGATGCCTCGCGTGTCTGAGGGTGCCGCCCGCGCACCGCGCACACTGCATCATTGAAGTATGCTGGGTTCTATGCTGCAGAGCATAGCCCCAAGACTTCAAAACGGGCTCATATCCGACATTGGTGGGATCTACGCACACCATCGCGAGTTCCTTGGTGGGGTTGTTACATATCTCACGGATGACGTTCGCAATCTGAACAGTGAGCTGAATCCCGTTGACTTCAGTGACCTCCATAGGACAGCACCCGACCCCGCATGGAGACCAATTGGAACTGCGATGTACATACCGATGCACATCCAAACCTTAGACGACGCACTGGATACGACGGGATTCAACGAGAGACACGAATGGGCGGTGTAGATTACCATCATCACTCTTGTGGGGATCTACCGTGCATGGAGTCAGAGTACCGAAAGTTGTCATTTTCGAGCTCCTTAACACCATTGTAGCGCTTCAATTGTCCGGTCCATTTGTGGTTTTTATACGGGTGGTAGTGCAACTTAGGGGATCTTTTCTTGTCTGTCTGTGATATTTCAGCCGCCCACTTCCGATGGAAGTCGAAAATGACACCTTGACTATACCAGTTTTCGGTTGCATTCTCTGGGTCTAGTGCGGTCATCGAGACAAGCTCGAGCAACGTGGTGACTTGCGGCACACATGCTGCATCCGGGTTCACAGATGCGGCCCAACGCACATGCCCTGTTGCACTCTGTGCACCGCACGCACCGTGCGGGCGGCACCCTCTCTGGTCAGGCTCAAACATGCTCATGCCCCGCCCTGCCCCGACCGCCCCCAACCCCACTGCGTTGCAGCACGGCGTCGCTATCACGGCATGCGATGGTGTACTGCACATGTTGGCGAACGGCTGCGGTGTCCCGTTGCTACTCCGAGGCCACAATGCGCACTCGACCCATGTTCGGAATCGGTCCCAGACGGCGAGCAGGTGGAATTCATGGGCACACAAATGTCCAAAATCCGGTTGGTGTTGAACGCGCGCGCGCGCGCGCGCCACTCTGACCCGTGTGTTCGCACCACCGCAGGGGCAAATACCTGCGGTCCCGCCGGGTTCGTGACGGCGAGCTTCCCGTCCCCGACGACCGGGGCACTCGCGTCCAGCACCACCCGCGCGGCCGCGAGCGCCCCCGTGCGGGTCTGCACCGTGGCGTAGTACGCCGCCCCGTCCAACAGCGGCGCGCCGGCGCCGTCCCACGTCCACGACGTGGCGGCGCCCACGTCGTGCCACGGGAGGAGGTTGTCCGCGGCGGGCGCCGTGCCGACGGCCACGCGGAAGTCGTGCGGCGCCTCGCTGGACGCCAGGAGCGCGGCCCACTCCAGCGGCCACAAGGGCCCGGAGGCGTGGGCCGGCGCCTGCAGCGGCCCCGGCAGCCACGGGCCCGCGGCCCCGGGGACCACCAGGAAGCCGTCGGTGGTCATCGTGGTCTCGTACCCCAAGTGGTTCGTGATCCGCAGGGCCGAGAAGTACACGCCCCCGACGCTGAGGGCCGCCGCCTGCTCGTGGGCCGCCCCGGTCACGCGCTGCCAGTCCACTGCGGTCTGCTCGCCGCCCCCGGGAAGCCTCTGCATCAGCTTCCAATCCAAAGCTGCGAGCATGAGCGCAGGAGGGCGGGGCTGAGGGCTGACAGGCAGTGAGACCGGGGTTTTGCTGAACCACATGGGGGGGGGGGGGGGGGCAGGGAAGGATTAGAGCATTAGAAGGCGGGGAGGGGGGGGGTCTGGGACCCAAAAGTTTGCGTACCAAAAATGGCCCGACAAGATTTTCCCGATTGTAAATTTCATTTCATTTCATTTTCTCACGAGGGTCACTTTGGTCTGCAGAGGGGGGGTCCAGGGGCGGGGAGGGGGGGGGGTTCCCCCTCCTCCTGTGGTGTACGGCCATTCTAACCCTTCCCTTGGGGGGGGGGGTTATCTGGCGGACCCCCCCCCCCCGGCCAAACCATGCACCCGCCTCTCGGGAAAAAACTGAAATCTTGAATGGGGAGTCAAAAAAATGAGGAGCCCGTTTTCAGTACACAAACTTTGCTTTGCCCTCATACCCCCCCCCCTCCCTCAAAGAGTAGGCCACACAGTCCGCAAGACCCTGGGGAAGACGTGGGAGGAGACACAGGGGTATGGGTGCGGACGAGGGTGGACAGGGGGTGCACTAGGGGGCCGCGGGATCCCGGAGGCTGGTGCTTAGTGCTGGAGCGCGCGTACACCCGACATTGTCAGTACACCGCCCGAATTGTGGGTGTGTGTGTGTGTGTGTGTGTGCGTGTGTGTGTGTGTGTGTGTGTGTGTGGGTGTGGGTGTGGGTGCGGTGTAACGTAGTGTGATGCCAGGCCCCCCGCAGTACACAGGTGGCTGTCTTTGTCGGCTGAGGTGAAGTCGGACCTGCAGCCCAAATGCGCGGGACTCATACCGTGCAAACAACCACCTGCCGGTAAAAGGATGCCCCCCCCCCCCCTTTTGTGTGACATTTCGTTGGGTTGCGGTTTCTTTACGGGGCCCTGGACAGTCCCCCGTTCTTCCCTTCGCGTGCTGCGCCGGGTCAATGCTTTCTCCCCCCCGCCCCAGGCTACCGCTGCAGGGCTTTTTTTTAAAGGGATGGGTGGGTGGATGGGTGGGTGGTTCTAGGGGGGCTGGGGAGGTAGGTCCCCACCCCCGGGGGTGCTGAGTTGTTGGAGGCGCCAAAGGCACCGAAGAAAAATTTGGTCTAAACCAATTGGCACCAAAGGCGCCAGAGAAAATTTTTCATCAGCCGAAGGCCTGTAGGAAAATTTGGTCCAATATTTTTGTGTTGGGGGGGTCCAGGGAGGGGGGTGGGTGGGTGGTGTGGGACCCCCCTCCCCCCATCCCCCCATCCCCCCCGGTGGTGCCGAGTTGCTAAAAGGAGCCCTGCACTACTCCCCCGCACACTGGGCCCTACTCCCCGCAGCACGGGCACACCGCAGCACGGCCCTCGCCCCCCGGCACACCTGTGATGAGGGCGTCCGGGTCCTGAATGCCACGCCACGTGGCCCCGACCGGCGACCCGACGGGCACGTACTGCAGGTCCGCACGGCCAAGGCCGTCCCAGATCTGCGCCCCCGCCGGGCCCGCGCTGACCACGTACAACGGGGCCTCGAACTGCGCCGTGCCGCCCGCCCCGTTCCGCAGCTCCACCACCAGACGGTACTCCCCCGACGGCACCGTCAGGCCCTGCACGCGCCAGCCCGCCTGCCACGCCGCCTCCACCTGCGCCGGCGTGACCGGGGCCGGGGCGGCGGCGGCGCGCAGCCACCAACGCACCTGCGCGATCCCGGTCTCCGGGTCCACGCAATCGTCCAGGAACGCGTAGAAGTCGGTGGAGGGCACGCGCGGCAGCACGTGCGGCGCGAAGGCCCCGGCGCGTGACGCGGTGAGCGAGAGCCGGATGCGCGCCAGTTTCGGGAGCGTGGAATCGTAGTGGACCTTCCCGGAGCTCAGGTACGCAGACAGCCCCGTGGCATCGCGCGCGCGCACCGTCACGTAGAAGCCGTACGCGGGCGCGTGCGGCGGGAGGGTGAGGGTGGCCGTCTGGGCTGCCCCCACGTCGAAGAACTCCACGAGGCCGGAAGCACCGGCGGCGAGCCCCACGGCCACATCGTATCCGGCGACCCCCGACATCGCGTCGGAGGCCGCGTCCCACTCCACCGCAAGCGCGCGCGACGTCGTTCCACCGGAGGCGTCCGCGACGCGGACGCCGGCCTCGGGGGCGAAGACCGGGGGATCCGCGTCGAGCCGGACGCTGTCGCTGTGGCGGTCACTGAAGAGCCCGGCGCCGTTGCGCACGCGTACTGTCGCGAAGTATGGCCCGGGGCCGAGCGGCGCCGAGGCCTGGTACGTGTGCATGTGCGGGAACTCGGCGGGAGAAAAGCCGCTGATGTCGCACAGGCCCGCAGCAGTGCCAAAGCAGACCTCCGGGGGGGCCATGAGGCCGCTCTCGGGATCCGCGGCGGAGGCCCAAGTGGCGGTGAGGCGGCGCAGTGACCGCTGCCAGTCCACGTCCACCCGCCGATCTGGGCCGTCCCACACGAGGTCCGGGAAGTCGGGGGCGGTGTCGTCGGGGATGACGGCCAGGGACGTCTTGGAGGCACTCAGCCGCGCGGGGGCATCTCCTGCGGAGGCGGCGAGAGGGTGGGGCATCGGCGGATGGGCAGGGGGGGTCTTGTCAACCAAAGCGCTGGTGCGCCACGACGGCAGTTGTAGGCATGGGCATGGCGGTTGTGGAGGCAGTTGTAGTTGTGAGCATGGGGGTTGTGGAGGCGGTTGTAGTTGTGAGCATGGCGGTTGTGGAGGCGGTTGTAGTTGTGGGTATGGCGGTTGTGGAGGCGGTTGTAGTTGTGGGTATGGCGGTTGTGGAGGCGGTTGCAGTTGTGGGTATGGTGGTTGTGCGGGTGGTGAGCTGCGGGGGCACAATGGCATGGCGGATTGGGCTTCCCGGGCCCCAATTCTATTGCCTTTGGCAAGGCACCTCGAAGAGAAGCTGACAGTCAGCCAAGCAGTCAGTCAGGCAGTCGATCGGGCAAGCAGGCAGGCAGACAGGCAAGCAGAAACACACAGTTGGTTTTTTTTTCAGTCGCAGACTGCGTCTGCAAACAGTGGGGGACCATAATTACGCCAGACCAATAGGTGATCGAGTGGTAGAACACTGCTTTCAGCCTCAAAAGTCGTTAGTTCCAATTCCGGCCGGCTTCAAATCCTTCTGAGCACAAACTTTTGACCCCCCCCCCCCCCCCCGCACCCCCCCCACCCCTAAAATGTGATGTTCAGTTTCAGGGGGATAGAGGCCTGAAAAAAAAATCCATTGGGGGATTGTGTTGTCAGGCAAAATAATGATTTTACAAGCGGTTAGATATCCAATATCATACCTTCGGGTATGCTACACGAACGACCCCGAAAAAGGGGGGTGTACGGGCCCGCGCCTGAGATTGATCTAACTACCTCTCTTCGAAGTGGTTTTTCCTTGGAGAAAATTTGGTGGATTGGGTCCAGACATGCCACTAGCGTCTGGGAGGGAAACTGGTTCTCGGTAGCAGCCGGCCCAGTATCAAGGGCCACTGCGTAAAAAAACAACAACGCAGTAGGAACGTGCCACGTCCAGTTTGTGGCTCAGTAGGAACGTGCCACGTCCAGTTTGTGGCTCAGTAGGAACATGCCACGTCCAGTTTGTGGCTCAGTAGGAACATGCCACGTCCAGTTTGTGGCTCAGTAGGAACCTGCTCCATCCGTTCGTGTCTGAGCTGGCACATGCCAGTGGCAGGTCTGGTTGGGTCCTCTGGAGGTACGCGTACATGAGGCTGTCGCACGCACTTCCGCTTTCAGGCGGCGTTCCCGATGAGATTTTTTGGGCGGCTACAATGGCCGTGCAGCGCGCGGTGACGCACGACCTGCGATTTCATACGTCGCCTGCAGTGCGTTTTGTGTGCTTCTTCATGACTGTTGTGCGTGGCTGAGTTTTTCTTTCTGGCGCTCGTTTTGTGTGTTTTATTGCAGTGATTTGGGCGTCTGGCGCTTTTGGGGGTTCCCAAGGGGGGCGACCCCCTTCCCGCCGCAGCGGTGGTGGAGAGGACGCGCCGAGCGTCATGGTCGTGAGGAGGCCGGTCTGCGAGGCTTCCGCCGGCGCCCGGGTCGGGGGGTCCACGGACCCCCCCGACGACACCCGGCGTACCACGCCGTGCCCGGCCGGCCCGCAGTGCCCCCCCCCCCCCCCCAAACGCTTTGGGCCGATCGAGTGGGGGCCAGTCTCATTCTCAGGGCTACTCACCAGCAAAGGCACGGCCCCAGCGCCACTGGCCATGACCCCCCCCTGCAGGGCTCCTTTGCAGACGGGAGGGTCCAGCAGGGATGTAGTATTTTTTTACAACCGCTGAAACCGTAGCCGCAGACTTTGTGCAGGTTATGCCTGTCCGCTGCTATGCCTGGCCACAGGTGCGTAAAGCTTGCATTTTGCACAGTGGTCACCCGTTTTGGACACGGCTCATGTTTCTGAACACGTGCCCGGCTAGTCCCACCTGAAGACGAGATGCGTGTGGGGCTGCATCCGCGAAAAGTGTTATTTGGCGTGAAGGGGGGGAGGGGGGCGGGGGTTTGGCTGGGACCCCCCCTCCTCCGAGGGTCCCCCTATGGTCCCCACCGAAGGAAGAAGAGGCGCATCGCAGGGGGCACGCCTTGTACCCCCCCTCCCCCCGTGTGACATTCCGTCGGGTTGTTGTTTCTTTACGGGGCCCTGGACAGTCACCCGTCCTTCCCTCCGCGTGCTTTTGATTGGCCGAAGGCCTGGAAGAGAATTTGGCCCAATCTTTTGAGGGGGTGGGGGTGGAGGTCCAGGGGGGGGTGGGTGGGTGGTGTGCCCCCCCCCCCCCCCCGCAGTGTTGCCAAGGAGCCCTGCCCCCCCCCCCCCCCGCCGGTGCTGGCGGGCAGGCCAGCGCGCGCGGCACCGGACGGCGCGCGCGACCCCACGGCGGCATTCCACAGGGCACACACCTGCAACGCCCTCGCGCCGGTACACTGCACCAGCGGGCCACGCGTGGCTCAGGTCCGAGCACGCCCAGGCCCCCGCGCAGCGCGCGGTGCCGTCGGGACTGGACGCGTGCCACTCGACGGCCACGCAGCCCAGCGTGTCCAGGCACATCCGCTGGCACTCGCTGAGGGAGACCACGCCCCAGTCGCCCCCGCCGTTGAACAGGGGGTTGTCCGCCCGGTTGCCGTCCTGAGGGGGCTCGGCGTAGTGGGCCTGCACCTCCGCGGCGCTGGCGTAGCACTGCGTGCCGGGGTACGCCTTCCAGCCTGCGGCATGGGGCGGTGGCGGGGGGCCAAATATGCGAACAGAGGCGGTGGACCATCGTGTTCCGCCGTAAAAAAAAAATTCGACAAGCGCTTGAGACGTTGTGTTATGAAGCGAAACCGTTGGAATGCGTTCGTGCCGACCCATAGGCACGCGATACCGTGACCAGCAGAGGGAAATGGCCGCACGTGCAAATGCTAGCGTAACCTCCGGAGTCATCATCGGTGCACTGCACAACCACTGGACTGCAATCCTGATGCCTGCTTGGGAATACATTTTGCAGGTGCCGCTGCTGACTCTTGCATTGTCAATCGTTGCAATGCGGCGGATATCAAAACCAGAGGTTTATTGAATTGAAGGACCGATCTTGTGTCGTCGTACCGATGCCCAACTTGATCACCAATCGCAGTGCCGTGATGGCGGGTGACGGCCGCACGGATGCCGCCCGTGCTGTGTGCCGCACGACACACGGCACAACCCACACATCACGCAGTGGGAAATCGGCTTGCGCGCCGGGGGGGGGGGGGGGTCGAGTTCCTTTTTTTGGGGGGGGGGGGGTCCTGCAGTACCCCAACATCTGCGGCTCAAAATGATCCCCCGCCATGCGCTGATCATTTTGACGTATGTATCGGGGGGCAGGGGGGGCTTTGAATAAACCCTCTGGCCTGTCATGAGAGCCCCCTTTCCTGCCCCCCCCCCCCCCTCCCTTTTCCTTCCGAGGGCTCGGACGACCCGCCCCCTTCCCCTGCGCAAAGTCACAGTTCCCACTGCCCCAACAGCAACCGCACTGAAAATCGCAGGGACAACGCCTGCCGTTGCCCAGACCAGCCCCCCCCCCCCCCCAACACACCGCACTCACATCCCCTGCGCTATGGTCCCAAAAGGTGCGGATACAACGCCGAGTGTTGTGTAGACAACGCGGCGTTTGTGCAACGGGGCTGAGGGGCACACGCACATCGAACAACCCATTCAAATCGGTGATGTATTTGCACTGTGCCGCCGTGCGCACCGCTGCTGCTGCTGCTTTGCTGGGCTCCCACGCCCCTCTTGAGCCCCGCGAGGACATGAGACCCCATCCCGGGAACTTCCAACCCAGCAAATAACGGGAAGCAGAATTGGGGGGGGGGGCACGGATGCATTGGAAGGGAAGGGGCCTCTGATGGGGTCCCAGAAGCGGTTGGGTAGGCGGTTGGAGGGGGTTGCCAAAGCGGTTGGGGGCAGTTACTGTCGGTTACCAAATGCCGTTAAACCTGGCACCTGCCGTCGTCGCCCCAGCTCAACGCCCACCAGAACACGTGCCAATACCTGTGAGCATCTCGTACGCGTCGTAGCACCAATGCCCCGCGCCCTGGTCGTACCCGGTGCTCCCGAACTCGATGAAGTGCTGGGCCCCGCAGGCCAAAGAGGATGGCTGCGGGTTGGCCACCGTCGCCAGGCAGTCGGGCTGCTGGCAGCTGCGCCCATCGGCGGAGTTGCACTCCACGTCCCCATTGGCGTTCAGCCGCACGGCCACAGAGAGCCCGGGCAGGCACTGCCATGCGGCGACGGTTTGCTCTGTGTTCACGTAACGGGGCAGTGGAGGCGGGTGTCAGGGGGTGACTGGGCACCCGCCGAAATTGACCCCCAAGCCCCCCCCCCCCCCTCCCCGGCCGCCCGTCCGCGCACGACATTGCGTCTCTGCGTCATATCATCTACGCCACAGTGCCCCATGTGGCGTCCCGTCCGATTACCAGACGAAGTCCGATGCAGTTGGCTGCCGGTGCTCATTGCCTCCGCGCCGCCTGCATCACGCCCGGGGCGCGTTTTGAGTGGGGGGGGGGGAGGGGGTTTGGCACAAGGTATCGGTATCGGGGGGAGGGGGGGGGGATGGGACCCAAAAGTTTGTGTACCAAAAATGGCCCGATCAGATGCTCCCTCTTGTGAATTTTCGTTTTTACCCGCGATGGTCACTTTGGTCTGGGGGCAGGGGGGGGGGGTTTTGGGGGGAGGGGTCCCCCTCCCCCCCTTTGGTTTTTGACTATTCCAAAGACGCCCAGGGTCCGGGAGTGGCAAACCATTGCACGTTCCAGGCTTCCCGACGGTGGTTGAGGCACAGCGGCAGCGGCAGGGGCACCGGTGGGGCAGGGGTCACCTGCGGGCCTGCAGCAGAAGAAGGACAGGTCCATCCCCCACGGGGCCAGTGCATCCGTCCGGGTCGCGGTCACTTGGCCGTTACTGACGGTTATGTCGAAGGATAGTGTCGGGTCTATTATACCGGAGCTGATCCAACAGCCGAAGCCGCATGAGGCGGGACACCAGCCCACGGCCTCGGAGGGCGTGACGGTTTTGCGGTACCCCGCGGTCTCCCCGAGGCTTCCCACGACCACCTTCACCGGGGCACAACCTGGGGCAAGTGTGGAATGCAGGATGCGGGATGTGGGGTGTGGGATGGCATGCCCCCCAGGGGTTCCGCTTGAGCGGAGGGAGAAGGGGGAGGGGGTCCAGGGAGGGGGGGGGGATTCCGTGCGGGGGAAAATATGAACCTACAAATTCTGGCGTGACAAAACCTGTGCCACTTGTTGATAATGAGCGAACAAATTATGTATAGTTCCCAGTAATTGCTCATGAGAAACAGTGGGCGCTTGCTGTTATTACCTGCACAAATCCTTAAGAACACTGAACAAATTGCGTACCAAAATTTCGTACAGAATTTGAATTGCAGCAATTCTGGCTTGCATAACCGCCCGCCCCCGCCCCCCGGTATCCACGACCCAGCAAATAGAAAAATTGTTCGAAAATGACTTGGAATGTCATGTTGGCAGCAGCAAATACATCAAAATCTTCATTCTGGGCCAATTCAGGTTTCCCTCACCCAAACCAACACACACCGAACACAAGAAAATGGGAGGCGGCCTTTGCACAATCACAGTGATCTCTTTGATCGCTACTCCAGAACCAATACGTTGTCCCAATGCTCGGTACAAGGTCATGCCGCGGGCAACACGGCCTGCGGTCTCGCAACACCATGTCCAGCACCACAATCACACACTCGCACAGCGTTGTCATTGGTACGCTCAAAACAAGTGTGTAACATGCTTTTTGCACGCTCAGTGTGGGCCTCTTGTCTCTTCCATCTGGTGAGTCGATCTTCGACTGACAAAAATATTAGCGCGTCGATTACATCTTTGTATTTCACGCGGGGCGGCAGTTGGACTGCGGAGCCCAAATACGCAGCCAGCAAGCACTGGGAAACGGCCATCTGCAAGACGCATGGGCACAGGTTAGACAGGGAACTGAACACTCTTTGACATGTGCTGAGTGCGCAGAGAACCTTTTGTCCGGTCACTGATAAACGGTCCCAAACCCCGGGTTTTCGGCGGACTTAGAGCGGAGGGAGGGGGGGAGGAGGGGGTCCATGGGGGGGACCCCCTCCTCTGCCAGAACAGAAATTAAAGCACCCCCCCCCCCATCGCTGTGGCCGTTGGTCCGTGTGCACCTCCGTGCGTGTCTCAGTACTGTCCCATCGCCCTACCACAGCAGAGGGGGGGGGGGGGGGCATTGCGCCCGGTTGTGTTGCTGTCTGCAGCTGCCGGCGCCTATCGGCCTCTCACCTCTCACCCTTGCCCTTCCCTCGAACCCTTTCCCTCCGCAGGTGGCGGCGCCCATCGGCCCCTCACCACCTCGTGCCCTCCCTTAGAGGGGGGGGAGGGGGGGGCAGTACTGTTTGGTTCTGGGCCCCAACACGGGCGGCATGAGGCAGGGGGTGGGTCCCAGAAAGGGGGTGGGGGGCAGTGTACAGGCCCGGCGGTACAATGAAACAATCCCCGTGGGTCCCACCGTCCTCTAACTCTGCTGCCAAGGGGGAGGGGGTGCCCATCCAGCGGCCAAGGTCGGCCCTGCTTTGCGACACCCTCCGAGAGGGGGTTGGCAGGAATGGGGGCATGGGCATGGGCATGGGTGTGGGGATGTGTATGGGAGGCAGGCCATCGCTTAAGGACCCTCCCCCTGGGGAGGGGGGTGTTTGGGGCCCTGGCCACCCCCCCCACCCACATCAGAAAAATTTTCCTCCGGCAAAAAATGAAATTTATCAAAGGGGCCGGAAACCTGAGGCCGATTTCAGGTACACAAAATTTTTTCTTGGCCTCTGACCCCCCCCCCCCCCCGCTGGGGGGGGGGGGTTGCATGTCGCCTTGGTGTCTTGTTCTCGTCTGCAGCCGGCGGCGCCTATTGGCCGATCGCCATTCACTGCCCTTCCCTTGGACCCTTTCCCTCCGTAGGCGGTGGCGCCCATCGGCCTCTCACCACCCTGTGTCCTTCCGCTTCCTCCTTGCCCCCAGGGAATCGCTTGAAGGGGGGGGGGTACTCCCCTCCCCCCTGCCACTGCACTGACTTTCCCCCAAAGGCATTCCCATACCCCAACACCAGCCCCAACCGCATTTCCAACCGCCAGTAACCACCTCCCCCAACCGCTTTCAAATACCCTGTGACCGCTCTCCAACCGCTCTGGGACTGCCCCGATGGCGCCCCCTCCCCTTCAAGCAAAGCCCTGCTTGCCTCCCCGGAGGGGGGGGGGGGCTTCTCCTTCAACAATGATGGAAGGGCCGAGGACGGACGGCGCGCCAGCCACGCACCTGCGGACGTCGAGGTCCAGACGCGGCGATCATCATAGCCACACGCCGCATCGCAGCAGACGCCGGCCTCCAGCTCGCGGACGGTGCACAGCCGCCGGCCCTGGGCTGCGCACGCGGCCTCTGCCTCCGCATGCGTGGCCCCGTCCGGGAGGCAGCCCCCCCCGGGGTCGGAGCTGCAGCCCCCCGCGCCATCGCAGCACCGCACCGCCAGCCGCGTGGCGGAGGGGGTCGCCGCCGGGGGGATGTCGTCCGCTTGTCCTCTGGGGCAGCCGTCGCCACTCATCCAAGACACTGCGGCGACGACGAGTGCGGGGGAGTGAGGCCAGGAAAGGGGGCGGATTGCAGGCCTCGTACGGCGTGGCCCATGACCACCGCAGGGGACAGTGGCGGACTTACCGTAGCAGGGCCATCGGGTACCATTCCCCGCCCGCCGCCTCTTGCATTAACGGGAATGGGGGCAGTGGCATTGGGGGCGGTGGCATTGGGGAACAAGGGCCTGTCCCACGAGACCAACGACAACAACACCGCCTCCAGCACCCGCGCCCAGGGATGCATTGGAGAGGGGGGAGGTACCCCCCCCTTCCAGGGCGCCCAGCCTACGCCCAGCCACCGTCCCCCTGACGGCAAGTGCCCGCTTCAATGGCATTTGCAACCGACAGCAACCGCCCCCAAGCCTGTCTCACCGCCTCTGGGGCCCCCTCTGAGGCCCCTTCCCTTCTACTGCACCCCTGCCCGCGCCCACCAGTAGCGCCAGCGCCGACCCAGCCGTCGCAGCCGCCAGCTTCATCTTGGCGCAGGCGGGTGCGTCGCAATGCATCACCTCAGGCCCGGGGGCGGACGCCCCACACCCCGCACCCCCGCCGCAACCCCCACCCCCTGCGCAAATCCCCCGCGGTGGCAGACGAACGCCGAGCCGTCCGCGCGCTGCCCCGCGACTGGCGCACCGATTCCGCCTCCGCGTTCGGTGCCGTCGGCTGCCGTGGAGTGCGGCATGGCTCAGCCAAGGCTTACCCCCGGGACGTGGCTGCGGCGGTCCAAGCCTTCCCTGACAACATCCTGCGGGAGGAGGCCCTACAACGACGTACCCGCCAGCCATGCGCCCAGTACCAGTGCAAACACGAATATTTCTAAAAGAGGAATATTTTGCGAAAATAAAAACCATTTATATTCAGCAAAATTTTTGTTTTTGCCACTAAGCAGCCCAAAATTTTTTTGCGATTGTTTTGAAATTGCGCAACGCCAAAATTATTTCAAATATTTGCGTTTCTTGCTGTTTTTTTTTTTTGCGCTCAGAAAAAAACACCCTGGAATTAAATATTTTGGCAAAATATTGGCGTTTGCACGGCACGCGACCCCATTGCGGCCTCTATGCGGTGGTGAGCACGCCCCAAACGTCTCTGTCATGGGGATTGGGGTGCGGCGCATGCCTGGCGCCGGCGCGGGAGGGGGGCAGGAGCAGCAGCACCCGTGAGCCGCAGGACAACGGTCCCACTCTGGACCCCCCGAAATGCTTTCCCCGCTGGCGACCTCCTGAAAACTGAAACCAGCGCGTGCCCCTGGGAGTACTAGCCATGCCTTGGGGCTAGCACCTGCGCCCGGGCAGCGGCCGACAGGTGTCCCGAGACTGTGTGGCAGGTGTTGACAGGTGTAACACACCCAAACACGTGCACGCACCCGCCCGCCCCCCCCACCCGCCCGCCTTCCCGCCCGTCCGCCCGCACGCCCGCACGCACGCACGCACGCACCCCCGTACGCGCGCCCACACACACAAACACACACACACACTTTTGTCATGACCAAAACAGAACTGCAAAAGAGAAAACTCCAACTCCAGAACAGATGCTCCAGTGCACAGGGGAAGCAGCCAGCGGCCCGCACTACACACACGGGGTACGGCACAGCACTGACAAACACAGGCATATGGCTGGTACCCCCCCCCCCCCTTGTCTAAGCTACGCCAAAGTACCAAATTAATACGGTCCCTACGCCTACTGTAGCTTAGACACGGGCGTAGCTTGCGCGCGACATATACAACTACCGACACACACGTAAGGGGGAATATAATCCACAAATACCCCCAAAATCAGAGTTATGTGGGTTCAAGTGGGCAAACACTCACAACAAATGTGTACATGACCCTATGTACCTGGCAAATTCGTCAAACCAATGTCTTATGTGGTTGCACTAAATTTGGTACCGAATTAAAATTAGGTACCAAATTAATACGGTCCCTACGCCTACTGTAGCTTAGACAAGGGCGTAGCTTAGACAAGGGGGGGGGGGTAGGGAAGCAAAACCCCTGCAGCTCACAATCAGCGATTGGTGCTCTGGGCCCACTGCAACTTGGGCTCACCCAAGTCATCCCTCTCCATCAGCGAGCACCTTTGGTGTGACGTCTCACTGACATCGCCAACTTCTTCGAGGGACGGGCCGCTGCACCAAGGGTCCAATCGCGCATACACAATCCCCAACACATCATCCCCAACAAAACACACCGAAGCGGTATGGTAACCCCCCTGCCCCCCCCCCCACACACGATGTATGTACGCAACAAACGGGCAACAGCCCAGACAGCAAGCAGCAATCAAGGAGGTCAGTGGGCACTGAATCTTGTCAGGCACAGTCAGAACAAAGACATCAGCATTGTCTGGCTGGACGAGGCGCCTTTCTGTGGTTCTGGACACACACACTTGGTGAAGTGGACACACACACCGCACGCAAACACACACACACACACACACACACACCACTGAACCCAACAACCGCCATTGCATTGCGCATTGCTGGGCAGGTTGTTGACAGGTGTCGCAAAATTTGTCGGCAGACGTTGAAAGGGGTCACAAACTTTTGGGACAGGCACTAGCCCCATGTACGGTACCAACGAGCACACTTACTGAGCCTTTGTCGCAAGCCCCCTCCCCCCCCCACCCCACCCCACCCCACCCCATCCCCCCCGCAATATCCCCGATTCCAAGGAAGTGCCCGTCGGGTCAGCACGTGTCATGTCATACAACACCTACACCGTCCCGTCGGGTACCCACAAAAGCCGTCCGTTCAATATCAAACGGTTGCCCACGGACTGCCGGTCGCCATTGCAACCGTCTTCATCGAGAGCTCCCGCCATAGCCCAGGCCCCGTTATCACCGACAAAGGGCAAAGAGCCCACAGCCCAGGGACGCATTGGAAAGGAAGGGACCTTACAGGCGGCCCCAGAAGCGGTTAGACAAGCGGTTGGAGGAGGTTGCCAAAACGGTTGGGGGCGGTTACTGTCGGTTACAAATGTCATTGAAGCTGGCAGTTGCCGTTAGGGGGACAGCGGCTGGGCATGGCTGGGCGCCCCGAGGGGGGGGTGCCTCCCCCCCTTCCAATGCGTCCCTGCCACAGCCCATGGCCCCCACATAGCGCACACCTGGTCTGAGATACGCCTGCGACCGCAGCTCCGCGCGGTACTCCGTGCCCACCGCAAACGGCCCGGGGAACGTGTGCGTGCCCTCCCGCGGGTCCGCCACCGCCACGACGGCCACCTCCGCGCCCCCGCCCCAGAGCGTCAGCGTGGACGCCAGCACTTCGGTGTGGGGCTCGGCCACGGACCACCGCACCGTGAGGCTGGCGTCCGGCGGGACGTACTGCAGCATCGTCGGCCCCTGCGGCCCCTCGATCTCGAACCCGAACGTCAGCGCCGCGATCGCCGGGGGGCTGGTGTCCACGTGCGCGGCGCGGGAAGCGAACGCGGCGACGGCGCCGCTTTCGCTGGTCGCGCGCACCGTGACGTAGTACGTGCCGCCGTCCACCAACGGGACGCTCGCGCACGCCCCGGAGCTCTGGACGGTTGCAAATTCGCGAACCCGGTCGTTGTACGGCCAGTGGCCCACGGCCCACTCGAGCCGGGCGACGCATGCCGCGCCCGGATCCAGCGCCGGGATGTCCCAGGTCCCGCACACCGTCCCCGCGCCCTTCTCCGGGCCCGGGTAGTAGTGCACCCCGACGGTCGCGCGCGCGACCGCGGGGCAGACCCGGAACGAGGGCGACGACACGGTCACGCTCTGCCCCGTGGCCGTCAGGGCGCGGACGGTGCAGTAGTACGGTGTCGCGGAGTCGAGGGCGAGGGCGGGCACGGTCCCCTGCCGCACGTACGGGGCGTCCGCGAGCGGCAGCACCTCCGCGCCGCCGGGGGTCGTGCCCACGCCCCATTGGTAGGCCCGCACGCCCCCGGCGCCCTCCGGCGTCGAGAAGCCGCCCCAGAAGCACGCGTCCAGGGAAGCCACGAACGCGCGGTGCGCGGCCGCGCCGTTGCGGACCCAGCCCGGCACCGGGGGCTCGGGGGTGGTCTGCACGACGTGCAGGCACTTGGTGCTGAACAGCCGCACGCTGTCCACCGCGCGCACGCAGACCTGAGGGCACAGGAGCGTGTCGCCGGGGGGGAGGACCGCACGCCTTCCCTGTCCCCTCCGCCTTCCCTCTACCCGGCACACAAACCTGCTGCACGGCTTCACTCCCAATGGCCAAGACACGTCCGCCGCGGGTCAGCAGTTGTTCGCGCCAGCGACACCCTCGGGGTACCACGAAAGGGTATCTGGTAATACTTCGTACCAGACGAGGTAGAACTTAGTAAAATGCGGTAAAACTTGGTAGGAACAAGGTAAAAACTTATGAAAAATGTTTTTTCTTCTAGGTTTTCTACTTAGCAAAAAAAAATTGTTTTCCTAAGTAACTGCAACCCGGTAGTAAACCGCCCGCGGAGGAAAAACTCAGTAACAAAATGTTTTTGTTACTAAGTTTCAGAACTTAGTAAAAATCTTCACCACTTCCGAAAATTTTTTCACTGGGTTTTACCACAGGCCGTGCAGGATGTGCAGGCCTTGGATGCTGCGCTGGGAAGGACCGGGGAGGATGCGGGACGGGTGCGGGGAAGAGGCGGGGGGTTACCGGGAAAAATTGCAACCGCGGGTAAGCGAGTAAATGTCCGGATACTACCGAGACAGTTACTCACGGTTACAACGCCCCACCCCCCCTGTGTGTGACATTCCGTCGCGTTGTTGTTTCTTTACGGGGCCCTGGACAGTCACCCGTTCTTCCCTCCGCATGTTGCGTCGGGTCGCCGCGTTCTGTCGGCCGCTGCGGCCGGTGCTCCTGCTGGTGTCGTTTCCGCGTTTCCGCCCCCCCGCCCGGCACGAGTGACATCGACCCGGAGCGCAGCAGCACGCCGTCCCCCACGCGCCCGCACACCTGGTGGTACAGCAGCGCGTTGCTGGGGGGCAGCACGGCGCTGTACTGGCGCGCCAGGGCCACGTCCACGTAGGCGTCGCAGGGGGCGTCGTGGGGCCGCACGCACACTTCGTAGTGGTGCAGGGCGAGGTCCGCCCAGCCCCCCCACTGCACGCGCACCGGCAGGGCCCCGTCGAGCTGCGGGTCCGCGGCGGCGGCGGTCCAGCCGCGCTCGGGGGCCTCCACGTCCACGACGACGCCGTCGGAGGGCACGACGAGCTCGAGCCCGGACGGGGCGGTGGCGCGGAGCAGGACGTAGTACTGCTGGTTCCTGCGAGCGCCGCGCCGGGGGGGGTGGGCACCACCGACACGACCACGAGCTGACCCCAGAGTTCTCTTTAAATGGGGGGGGGGGGGGTCCTGGAATCCAAAAACCCAAACGTTTGTGCACCAAAAATAGCCCAAATCCATGTTTCCGTTTGCAAATTTCATTTTGTCCCACAATGAAATCCGGGTCCGAGGGGGGGGCGGGGTTAGCCCCCCTCCAAAATCCCCGGGAGATGCGGAACTCTGCCTGACCCCGACCCCGACGCCGACCCCGGCCACTACCTCGACCACCGCCACGACCACGACCGACAACACCACCGCCACCCGCAGCAGCAGCCGCAGCAGGGGCACCCTGTCACTTGCAATGCCCCGTTGAGGAAACGGGGGGCATGAAATGGTGCAGGTCGATAGTCTCGTGTCCGCCGCAGCGTGAAGGAGTGTGCTACGGGGGGGGGGGGTGTTCGGCGCCCCCAAATTTTGGGAAACAGCGCCTGCCGGACCGGCAGTTGCGAAAGAAAAAGGCAAAAGGGGGTCTCTGAGTCGAGGAGAGGGTGTCATGAGGGTGGCGAGTGGCGGAGGGTCATCATTTCATATATTTGTCACGAGGCACGAAGGGGGGCTTCGTGTGAGGCGGAGCACGTGCGCGCTTTCGTTTCGAACCGCACATTTTCGCACGTTGCGTTGCCGTACCTCGCGGGAAGAACCGGACCCGAGACGATGATCACGCTCCAGTTTCCTCGGGGCATGGCTGCGCTTGAAACTTCGTGGGGGAAGTTTCGGCACCGATCCAAAAACCACAATTTCCCCCACAACCCCCCCCCCCCCCCGCCCTGTGTGACATTCCGTCGGGTTGTTGTTCCTTTACGGGGCCCTGGACAGTCACCCCTTCTTCCCTTCGCATGTTGCGTCGGGTCGCTGCGTTCTGTCGGCCGCTGCGGCCGGTGCTCTTGCTGGTGTCGTTTCCGCGTTCGGGGAGCCCAGTGGTTGGTGTGTTGGGGCTGTGCTGAATGTGGCGGGATGTGCCGTTTGTGTGTCAACGGCGCCCAATAGTTGGCGCCCCCCCCCCCCCCCCCGCCTGTACGGCGGTGGTATGTTTCGGTGCTGTCCTGTGCCCGTACTCAGGGGATCACGCCTTGGCAATCGGCTGCGTAGGGGTGTGTTTTGACTCGGAGGTGCGAACGAACAAAGAAGGGGCTTCACCACCCACCAGCCCACAGGCCCCCAGACCCCCGTCGGTGTCTGTCCCGGGGGCTGGGGCCCCCAATGAAATCAATTCCTGATCGCAGGGGTGGGGGGGGGGGTCCCTGGCATCCCCGAGAAGCAGGCACCATCCGCGCCCCCTTCCTCGGTGCTGGTGGCGGTGGCGGTGGCGGTGGCGGTGGCGGCGATGGGGTGGCGCCCTCATCTTCCGCCCCGGCCCCGGATTTGTCCACCACCGACAGCGTCAACGCCATCAACGGCATTGCGCCGTTCACGCAAACAACGCGTTCTCGGAAATTCACTTGCAACGCGATTGGGGCCTCCGCGGTGGGCCCAAACAAGACAGTACAGGGGGGGGGGGGTTGGCACAAGGCCTCGGTATCTGATTGTGTGCCTTTGGCGGCGCCCATTGGCCTCTCGCCACTGCTCATTCTGACCCTCTGTGGGCCCGAACGTGTTTTGGTTGTGTCAATGGAGCCCCCGGATGACGTGTCCTGTTTGACTACTGCGGGGGTCGGCCGTCCCGGAGACGGGCTATTGCCGGTGCCGTTGACCAGGGGGGGCGTGCGAAACTGCCCAAATTTGGTGCGGAGACAATTGGGCACCAAATCTTTGATGCCACTGAAACATTCGGGACAAAACTCGCGGACTCACGCATACGCCGTGAATGGTGGTGGTCACTTCCTACGGGCCGTTGGTTGCTTGCTGGTATCTCGTGGAGGCTTGGAGGCTGCCAAAGCGCCCCCGTCGAGCAAACTGCGCGGGCACAAGGGCGATGTGCACGCCAAGAGCGCTGGCAATGACACCTCGAAAACGGCCACGGACCCTCAAATGCGATGACATAATTCGGCACACTTTTGTTGTGCCAGATTTTGCCGTTCCAAATCCCCCGCCCCCCGGTCGGTATTCCAGCGACGGTGTGAAGGAAAACGTGTCGCAGGCGTCCTGAGTGCCCTCCGCCGTTTACTCCGGCAATGCAAAAACCTCTCGTGCCTCTCACTGCGCTGTCCACTTGCCGCTCGCTGTTTCGCTGTCGTGGCGAATTCTGAAGCCGCATGCTCTTCCGCCCCCCCTCCAGGGCCTTGTGCCAAACCCCCCCCTCCGGCCTATGCCCAGCCACTGTCCCCCTAACGCCAAGTGCCGGCTTCAACGGCATTTGTAACCGACAGTAACCGCCCCCAACCGCTTTTGGCGACCTCCTCCAACCGCCTGCCCAACCGCCTCTGAGGCCGCCTCTGAGGCCCCATCCCGTCTAATGCACCCCTGCCCCTTCCCCACGCGCGGCCTCGGGGGTGCCCAGGGACGGCCGACCTGCCCAGCTCGAGGTCCGTGACCGTCAGCGTCCCGTTCTCGCCGAAGAGGTCGCACGGCGCCCGCCGGACGCACTCGGCGTAGAGCCGGTCCACCAACGTCCGGTTCACGTCGGCGCTGCTCAGGCGCTGGTACTCGCACGTGCCCCGGTACTCCGCGACGGCCGCGGCGCACGTGGCGTTGGTCTCGTTGGCGCACGAGGGGGCCTGCCCCGCGAGGACCTCCGCGGTCTCGTTGGCGCACCGCTGCAGCAGCGCCTCGAACGCGCCAGGCCGCTCCACGCAGGCCACCCCCGACAGGTTGGTCGCCGGGGCGCAGGCGACCCACGCCACGACGTCCGGGAACCCGCTGGGCGGGGGGGCCTTCGTCGTGGAGAACCCGACCTCGATGAGCGGGCGCCGGGGCCGGAAGCGCTCGGGGAGGCCGGCGGCGCCGGGGTCGTCGCGGGCGCCGAACCCCCGCCACTGCCCCGTCAGCGCGGCCGTGTCGCTTTGGTACAGCAGGTCCCCGTCGGCGGTGCCCTGATACGCCGCCAGGGCCGCGTCGTCGCCGTCGAGCACGAGGCCGGCGAGCGGCGGCAGGCGGTCCATGATGCGCCCGTCGGAGGCCACGGCGGTGTAGAGGCCGGCGGCGTTGATGGCCTGGAGGACGCGGCGCGAGTGTGCGGAGCGCCTTGGGGCTGTGGGGGTGTGTGGGCAGTGCGATGGCGGAGGTCTGTGGGGAGGGTGTGTGTGTGCGCGTGGGTGTGGGTGTGTGTGCAGGGCTTTGCTTGAAGGGGAGGGGAGCGAACGAGGCAGTTCCAGAGCGGTTGCAGAGCGGTCACAGGGGATGTGACAGCGGTTGGGGCGGCGGTTACTGGCGGTTGGAAATGCGGTTGGGGCTGGTGTTGGGGTAGGGGAATGCCTTTGGGGTAGAGTCAGTGCAGTGGCAGGGGGGAGGTGGGTGACCCCCCCCCCCCCCTTCAAGCGATTCCCTGGGTGTATGTGTGTGCCATCGGTGTCAAACCTGAGGTTCGACCCCTCGACTTTGGGGTCCTCAGGAAGGCCCGGGGGCCGCTGCGTCACCCCCGCGGTCCGGGGGTGCCCCTGCTCAGGCAGGGCCCGGGGGTCCCGCCCTGAGGCCGTGGGTGCGACAGTCGCGTGCGCCAATCGGAGTTCGTCCGGCGGAGGGTCAGCAGCCGGAGTGTACGGCCAAATGGGGCAGCCCGATACTGAGTTGGTCGCTGACCAGGAATGTGAGGCGGTATCGGCCCGCCCTCACTGTTCACACCCCCCGCCAGTGGCCCAGGCCTTCTGCCTTATGTGTGGTACTTGCATCGGCACCGTGGCAGCCGTTCCTCCCTCCCGGTGAGACACAAGACATGCGCCTCCGTGTTTGTGTGTGTGTGTGTGTGTGTGTGTGTGTGTGTGAGGGGGTGGGCTGTGAGTGTGCGGACGGAGAGATTGCTGCAGCGCGAATAGACCTGTAAAGGGGTGATGTATCTGAGCGAACGCTGTGGATTTGGTTGAAATATTTTGGCGTCACACACACGCACACACGCGCGCGCGCATGCGCACGCACACACGCGCACAGACACGCACGCGCGCACCCACCCTGTTGAGCCTTGCAGTTTGAGCGTGATTGGAATTGATACCTTGTGTGTTTGGGGGTTCTGGTTCTGGTTCTGGTGCACCAGGGCCATCTCCTGGTAAGGCAGTGACGGGCTCGGCGGCCCTGAGCGTTCTCCCGCGACCGCCAACCGCTCCGTTGCCGGTTCTGGCACTGCGCGCACGGCGTGGGGTTCCGGCGTGGGTTCAGGTCTCGGGTGTGTCTCCTCGTTGTTGGGTGCCCCTGGGAGCCCTGCACTGCGCGCACCCCGTGTGTACTCCCTTGCGACCACTGGTCTCCCCAGCCCCCGCGCCCTGCATCATTCGCCCGACCTTGTGTGTTTGGGGGGGGGGATTGCCGTGAGGGGGCGTCAAATCCAATTACGAAAAATTGCGGGAAATCGTGGGAAATTTGCGGGCAATTGCGGAAAATTGCGGGAAAATTGCGGAAAATTGCGGTGCCGTAACCAAACCCCCCGAAGCCTCACGGAGCAGCGCTTCTGCACAGGGGACACACCGGGCACCAACGGGCGCGCAAAAGGGGGGGCGAGCAAAAAGCAATTGCCGAAAAATTGCAGAAAATTGCGAAAAATTGCGGACCTCACCCCCCTCCCCCTTCTGCGCCGATGGTGGGGAAACACGCCGAGTTGCGCGTGACGCGTCGGCGCGTGGGGCTCAGAAAAAGGCTCATGCCCAGAAATCCTCCCCAACCGCCGCCCACCCGCACTCCAACCGCCATTGGCCCTGGGCCGTCTTCGACGGGACCAAAAAACCAAAAAAAACGCTCCCACAACGGCCCCAAAGGAGGGCTCTCAGTTGGGGTGTCGCTGCGGCACAACGGACCCGGACATGGGCGTAGAGGACGGTGCCGTCCGGATGGATCTGGTCGAACGTGGCCATCGTGCCCCCGTAGACCTCGTACCACTCCGCCGCCGGCACGGACTCGGGGTCGGCGGTGGTGCTGAGGGCGGCGAGGTAGCGCTCGATGCCGGAGTCCGGGTCGGCGAAGCCGGTCCACCAGACGAACATCTTCGACGTCGCCTGGAAGTCGCGGTCGGCGCCTTCGCTGCGGCGCCCGTCCACGACGGTGCCCGCGACCGGGGGCGAGAAGTCCACGGACACGCCGTCGGACGACGCCGTGACGCGGCGCCCGATCGTATCCACGAGCGTCACGGTGATGAAGTACGTCGCCCCCTGCGCCAAAGTCAACGCTGTGAAGTCGTGCGTGTACGTGTCCAAGTGCGTCGGGTACGGCACTTCCCCCGTGACCCCGATGGCGTCCCCGGTGGCGTTCTGGGGACTTGTCACGTTGACGGCCTCTGCCACGTCGCACTCGCCCGGCTGCGTGCCGGCACAGACCTGTGGGAATGCGGGGCACCGGAGAGTCAGCGAGAGAACACCCGGGGGCCAACCGCACACATCGATAGCAAGAACAACAACAACAACAACAACAACAAGAAAAACAGCAGCAGCGACGCCATCAACGAGGACAGCAAAGTCAACGATATCAGCAGCAGCAGCAGCAGCAGCAAAACCCATACCTCGAGATGAACAACAACAACAAAAAACAACAGGAACAAAAACAAGTACAAAACAACGACGTCGACAACAATGAAAGCAGCAGCAGCAGCAGCAGCAGGGACAATAACAAATGTGCGAAATTCCCAGCAGCAGCAGCAACGACAACAACAACAACAACAATTACAACAACAGCAGCAGCAGCAGCAGCAGCAGCAGCAGCAGCAGCAACAACAATTACAACAAAAACAACAACAACAACACCAACAACAACACCACCACCACCACCACCACCACCACCAACAACAACAACAATTACAATTACAACAGCAGCAGCAGCAGCAACAACAATGGCGGTTGGCGGCTGGTGGTCCATTGGGGCGGTTCTTAACAAAAAAAAATCTAGTCCCCAAAGGGACCCCCTGAGGGAGCCCCCACCCCAGGGATGTCCTCAGGGGGGAAGGCAAAGGGTTCGTAACGCCACCAGAAACGAACGCTCACGGGGACGCTCTCTGCTTCATGGTCAAGACATGAGCAGGACACAAAACCACAGCCACGGTATTGAATAACGGTTGGCGGTTGGCGGCGGTTGGTGGCGGTTGGCGGCGGTTGGCGGTTGGTGGTCCGTGGGGGCTGTCCTTAAAGGCCCCCCTGAACAAAACAAAATTGCGGCTCTTAAGGACCTGCCCCACACCCGCCCAAAGGGAAGGGGGTCATCAGCCACCATTCATCTCTTCGGGGGGGGGGGGGGGGCTTGGGCACATCGCGTACCTCGTAGCGCTGGGGGCCGTAGAAACTGTAGAACTCCTGCCAACTGGCGCTGAGGGCGTCGGCTGCGCTCTGCCACTGCAGGTCCTGCAGCGGCACGGGCCCGTCGTCCACCTCCCCGCCCTCCAGCGGCGTCTCCGTCCACGTCACGCCGTCGGAGCTCTTCGTAGCGACGAGGCCGGCCTCGTTCGTCACGCGCAGCGTCGCGTAGTACGTGGTGTGCAGCACCAGCGGGGGCTGCAGCGGCTGGAAGCGGAGCGCGTTGGCCAGCCCCAACGCGATCGCGGGGTCGGCCGCCGGGCACGAGGCGTCGAACGTCGCGGCGGTGTCAGACCAGTCGGGGATGTAGCCCTGCCAGTTCCACGGCCATCGGATCCCGCCGTATGCCTTGAGGCACCTAAACAGCGCGGGGGACACTATTGGAACTGTGTGAGGAGGGGTGAGACCTAATTAAGTGTTTAATTGAGTTAAATTGGTTGAAAAACAAGCAGACAGTGCTGCAAAAAATGCAAAATTGAGGTGATGCACTCCACAGTAAGGCACAAATGCATCTTCATTCTCTATGCCAGACCTGATTAAACCTCAGGTACACACTGTATCAGCGAGGGCTGTACGTATACGCGCGTGTACGTGTATACGTATACGCATATACGTCGCGTGTGAGCGCATACATATACGCGTATACATGCCCTTGTGCACGGATAAACGCCGTTAGCGGACCGTTTTTCAGGGAAGGGGGCCCTTCCCAAATATTGTCTCTTCGCGTCTACAACATGCCGACAGTGTCTACAATTAGCAGGCCGTGTCTACTTGTGGTGCAAAGTGTCTACAGACTATACCCAGGTAAACGTGAATGTGCACAGTGTCTACAGACTATACTCGGGTAAACGTGTATATGCACAGGGCCTACAGACTATACACAGTGTCCACAGACTATACGTATACGTGTATACGTATACGTATACACGTTGTGTATATGTGTACACGTATACGTCTTGTATATGTATACGCGTGTACATTAATACACGTATATGCTCGTATACGCACATATCTGGTATCGGCAGACATACGGCAGCAGTTCAGAAATCAATACAAACAGTGTGTGTGTCAGGAACAGAAAGAGAGAGAGAGAGAGAGAGAGAACTAAGAGGTACAGTGAAAACTGTGTGTGTGG